>JAGXJF010003394.1:0-83116 GCA_019208055.1 Stipa capillata
CGTCAGCGGGATCTGGACACCCATAACGACTCCCACATATCATCGAAGATCTTATCGAGCGAACCTCGTATTACCGCATATCATCCTTTTGCCTCACGATACGTTACACAACCCGAGGCGAGACTTTGACGGTATCCCTGTGATCAACTCCTTGATCACTGACGAGGGGAGCCCATCCGGGTAGGTCCAGCACAGCGAGTCGGCCCAACAGACTCGGAGAGCTCTTTGGAGGCCCACTCGGAGGAAGGCCCAAGAAAGGCCTACAACAGTACAACGTCCGGGTGCCATCAAGACAGGCGTTACGACTCATCAAGACGTGCGTTTCCACCAACATGAAGGCTGGCGTTACTCGGACGGTTACACGATGTAAATACCTTATTTAATTCAGGCAGTTACTGTAGCTCAGCTGACTGGCCGAGTCGGCTGATGCACAAGCCTATATAAGGCACCCCATGCAGAAGGGGCGGGGGATCTTTTTTTGGATTCCATTGGCTAACATCTAGCTTCATCTTCAACCTCTTGTACTCTCTTTTTCACGCAAGACTCATAATACATACAGCAGGAGTAGGGTATTACCTCCGCCACTAGAGGGCCAGAACCTGGGTAAAAGACTTTGCGTGCACCGCCTGAATCTTCCTTACACGCTCCCCCCAAAAACCCTACTACAAATGGATATTGCCGCGAAATCCCCGCGACAATCACCATACCTAGTTATCCTCGTTACCGGTTTGTACTCTTTTCTCGTTTCCGTATTCCGGTATCCCCGTGACTAACCTTTTAGTCACAATACCTGGCCAAGCGATGCTGGACACCGTAATACCGAGTGGGCCCAGAGTGTATCTCTCTATCGCCGGATGGGCAAATCCCAGTCTTGAGATATCTAGAACCACGATATACTTTCTGGTGTACCTGAAGGTCACCTTTATAATTACCCAGTTACGGAGTAACGTTTGATGACCCCAAAGCAACCATCCGGTATCCGGGTCTACGATATTCTCATGGTCTAAGGACGCAAGTAAACGTTAACACATAATGAGAAGATACTGACAATATATTGACGAAGTGATCTCGCAGTATCTCATAAGGGGGTCTATCCAACACCATTGTTACCCTAACAATGTGTTCCCATTATTGCCGGCATCCTTGTTACATTAACAATGCCCATGATCAGGAAAACAAGACCATCAACAATACATGAGCTAGTCTAGAGGCCTGACTAGGGATCTGAATGGTGTTTATTATTCCACACATGCAATTAGGTTTTCCTCTGAATCTCATATTCAAGAACCAATGCAATTCTAGCATAGAACATAAACTTAATCATGAACATTAAAATAGAATACTAACAACTTTATTATTGCCTCTAGGGCATATTTCCAATAGGCTGAGTCTGCTACGTCGTGCCGAACTGCCTAGGTGGAGTCGACTCGTCCGGCTCGTCGTGAAAGCTGAAGCCCTGAGTGTCGAGGCTGTTGAGGAGGTAGTACATAAAGTACGTGAAGTAAATACGACACGAAGTTTAGACGCACTAGCAAATTACATGATACAAAGAGTGCGACATATACTACTGATGGCCTGACCCAGAGGCAGCACTAGCCGCCTCCTCCTCCCTTCTTTTCTGGTCTTCTTTCATCTTTGGACATGTCTTCACCCGGTGGCCAAATTTCTTGCAATAACTGCATTGTTTGGTTGGCCCACCAGCCTCCGCCTCGTCCATCATGTTATGAATACGGCGAGTCCGGCGTCGTCCCACGGAAGCTCGGAGGAGGCTAAAATCGGGGACATAGAACCGTTCGCCTAAAGGTACCTACGTGAAATTATCCACCACACAGAAACCATATAGCTCTCCTGTCCAGGTATCACGGATAGCCTCCTTTGTGAAGTAGTACGACATGAACGGCCTCGTGTCCATCTTTGTCTTGGCAGCCGCAGCAAGGACGTGAGAGCAAGGCTTGTGAAGAAGCATAAGTTTGTTGCACGTACACATAGCAGAGATATTCGGTTCCACATAGAAAGTAACCTCCTGAGTAATCTCCTGTGTGCAAACCCCAAATCCACTCTTCTGCTTCAAACATACCTCGAACCTACGTTGCACGTTACCCGTGCGTCTGGCCTTGTGTGTTTGCGCCTTCTTGACCTTCTCCTCAATGAACAACATAGTCTTACCACAGTAAGGTGTTCCACCGAATTTTTTCATATGCAGTACAGCCTTTGCACGCCTCTCCTGAAAGTAACTCATTGTGCCGTGAAGTGAACCCTCCACGATGGCCACCAGGGGTAAACATCGTACCCCCTGAGAACAAAATTGTAAACCTCTGCAAGATTACTAGTCATGATCCCATATCTAGCGCCGTCTGTGTCATAGAGAAGGGACCACTGCTTAAGTGGTTCCTTACTTATCCAATCCGAGAAGCACTTCACCCTGTTTGAAGCCATCCTCCTACTGTTTGGATCGTCAACTCCCAAAAGGTCGCAAAGCTTGTGTGTTACCTCCCCAGGGTTACGTTGTCTAACCTCCTTCTTCATGAACTCGTCGAGTCTGCTCCAGTACTCGTCAAACTTCCTAGACTGGTTCTGTTTGCATAACATTTTGAAGAGGTTCATCAACTGCTTGTTCTTGAATAACGATAGAAATTGGCTGCTAAGTGGCGCGTGCACCACCTACACCGTATGTTGTATCAACTGGAATCTTCTGGCAAATCTTCCCCCTCCCGAGTCTGCGCCACTCCTTGCTGCAGATGGTGAATTGCTAGCAGCAGCCCGGCATGTCGATCATGAATAACACACACATTTGGTCGATCCTTCACAAGAACTTTCTTCAGACACACAAGGAACCACAACCAGTTATCGTAGCTCTTGCAGTCAGCGAAGCCCATTGCCAGTGGCACTAACTAATCATTTCCGTCTGCCCCAATTGCGGTAAACAGTGTCCCCCTTCATCTGGCCTGTCATGAATGTTCTATCAATACAAATAATCGGCCGACAATGTCTGAACGCTTCTGCGCATGGGCCAAAGCACCAAAAAGCACCATTCCACATAATTTTTACAGGCATATCCACAGATGGCAATAAGAGACAGTTAACAAATGTCCCATCGTTCCTGTGGCCCAGTGTGTCCAGAAGATATGACAAATTATGGTATGAATCGATAAATATCCCGAACCGCCACTCCAGTGCGATCTGCTTAGCCCTCCATGCCATGGCATAACTTATGCTATACTGGTATTTGCTCTCTATAGATGTCTGTATGAACTGTGCTGGAATGCAGACATTCTTCACTATCTCGTGATACATCAACCTAGCCACGAGTTCAGCACTGATATTCCGATGGGTGTCAGGAACACCGCTTATCACACATGTATGCGGCACCACCCTTCGTATGACCCACTGCACTTCATACTTCCTCAGGGACGCATGCACGTAACCCTCACACCCAGCAGACATACACTTCACTGAGTACTGATCCCTGCAACTTTTCTGCACTCAAAATGTCCTCTGTGTCGACATCGCCCAAAGCTTCACCGCCTCTTTCACATCTTTCTTCGTGTTATAGAATGTGCCTTGGACAATCTCGTTCGGTTTGTACGGATACGTAGCATCACTTGCGCCCTCAACATTCATTAGACATGTCAAGATTCCACATACTAGGAATCGGATTGTCCCCTCCTTCTTCATCCTCAGCTTCGTCCTCTTCGCTGCTACTGTCTTCGACATTCCTCTGTTCCTCACTAGCAACGGAATCATCATGCTCCATGATTTGCACTAGTTCCTCGCGTATCTCCCCCTCGTCCACCGAACCGCTGAGGTATTCGGTAGCTCCTGTCGCGGAAGGTCCAGCAGAAGGTCCACCGACTTCCACTGCAAAAGGTCCAGCAGAAGGTCCACTGACTTCCGCTGCAGTGTCTTCTTCGCCAACAACTTCCTCTACCGCTGGGCTATTCTGTCCAACTCCATTGCCTCCGCCTCCGCCTTCTTCAGATGACACCTACTTAGCTATTGCCTGGACCAATAGATAATGAGAACCGTTGCGTTTCTTACTTGCCCTCAGCCAAGCCCGCCAGTCTTTTGTCAGATCTAGCGGGAACAAATCCCACCGGACATGCTTGCAAGACTTGCTAAAATACGCCTGTAAGGTTACACTTGCGACCTTCAGATCAAGACCAAAGGTCCGTGTGAACCATTCTTTAATATTATTGATATGGTATCTGTCTGGATCTTCCATACTTGGTCTCGTTTGTTGGAAGCTACTAAGATCGACGGACCCAGAGTCTTCTATACGGATGGTACCAATACCATAGTAAACTACAAATTCGACTATTTCTGACATTCCTGCCATCCAAAACGTAATATTTTAGCCTATACAGTCAAAAATTATTCTACTCGATTTCTAAATACAGTACGAGTGGGTACAATTTGTTCTGAACTAATCATCTATATAATCTACCATAGGTTTCTATTTAAAATATTACTCTATTTCTACACATTATGAATACTACGAATTAATCTACCCTAAATTACATCTTGCTACAAATCTACCCTAAATTTACCACTGATTCTTGATGTACTATTATATCTAAATACTACAAGTAAATCTACCCTAAATTATATCTTCCTATAAATCTACCCTAAATTTACCTCTGGTTCTAGATCTACTATAATATCTAAATAGTACGAATAAATATACCCTAAATTTTATCTTCCTACAATAAACTGTAAAAGATTCAAAAACTTACCTCCAAATCACTGCAGAAAAATCCCACACTTCCTCCCTCTTTATCTCCTCTCTATTTCTCTTTCTCCCTCTCTACCCGAGCTCTCCTTTTCTCTCTTCCCGCAGCGCCAGCCTCTAACTCCTCCTCCCACCACGCTCTCGGGTGGCGATTGCGAGCCTTTATATAGGCCCGGGGGTAATCGCCACCACCCGTGGCGATTTTGGCCGTAATCGCCACTACCCGTGGCGATTGCGCCAGGTGGCGTGGCGGTTGGCGGTTTCCGCACGGAATTAACCCCCAATCGCCACCACCCGTGGCGGTTGGGGAGTTATTGCCACGGCCCGCGGCGATTGCATTTAATGTCGTAACGGCCCGCGGCGATATCCAGAAATCGCCACCACCCGTGGCGATTACCCCGGAATCGCCACGACCCGTGGCGATTAGACCCTACCGCCAGCTCCCGTGGCGATTGAGGCTATTTTTGAAATTTTTTGAGACATCGTATTATTTCTAAAATTTCTGAATAAAAAATATTATTTCAAAAAAAATATGGCTGCCACCTTACCTAACCTACACTTGCATTAAGGAGCGAGAGATCAGGATGAGCCAATCAGCCCCCGTCTAAAGCTAGCTACTCTAGAAAATCTTAAACACTGTATGAGTCACTACCACTTGTTAGTTTCAGGTTGATGATGGACCATGGTAGCAAATAGTTTGCTCTTTAATGGCCATTGAAAGGACCGAAGGTGCCAACTAGAGGGGTGGTGAATAGGAGGCTAATTAAAACTACTTCTTTTAACTTTGTTGAACAGATTAAGTCTTAGCTAGTTGTAGGGTGAGCTAACTGTGTAACAGGTGAACAGCACAGGCAAGATATTATGTATGATTTAACAAGTAGCTGTCACACAGATGGCTAACATAGGTGAGCTAAAGACTTAGAAATAATGTGCAACCTAACTGGTTGTGTAACAAGTAGCTAACACAGGTAAGAGATATGATCAATAGCAACTGAGACACAGCTAAGATAGCACAGGTAAAAAGGTGATTTACAACAGATAAACAGAATAAGTCTAAGATCACACAAGCATGCAAGAATAGCAAGTACAATAAGTAATGCAGTAAGTACTCAGAGACAAGGTGTTTTTCACCGAAGTTCCCTGCTCTTCTCAGAGAGGTACGTCTCCGTTGGAGAGGCTACTCCGAAGATATTGTCAGCACTGAATCGTGCTTGTTCTCTGAGTACCTGACGATCAGGCCTGTTGCTTTGCTTGTGGAAGTCCTTTTGCCTTGCAGCAGGTAAACTTCAGATCACCTTCACAAACTACTGGTTCAGCCCACACAAGCTTGGGTGATACCAGCAACACCTACGCCCGTCTAGAAGTAGACACTCCAAGAGTAATAGATTTAGCAGCAATGAATCTTGGAGGAACCAAATGCTCTTTTGCTTAAGGACTCTAACTCTCTTAGGAAGGTTTGCTTTTGTTCCGAGTGAAAGAGGCTTGCAACGGTCGAATATGCTTTACTGGTTTGAGCTAGCTTGGACGGTTGAGGTCGAAGACCTCCCCTGGTCCCCTCTATATAGGGTTCGCAGAAACCCGACCGTTACACTGTTGCCACGTAGGATAAAGTGAGCCACCGGTGACAGGCACCGGTGACACAGCTACACACTACGCCCAACCTGTAACCGGCTCGGGTAGACCGACACCTGTGTCATCGGAGGCTGACACAGGTGAACTCTTAACTGACGTAGCAGCACTACTCAGCCCAGTCTTGGCACATGACATGCCCTCAGCATACAACTACTCTGATTCCTAATAAGGAGATAACCTCCGATAGTCTTCTGATTCAGCAAACAAACCATCGCAGTGCAGGTCCCTTAGCATTTACAAGCTCTCCCCTGTTACAGAGATGTACCTGAGTCATAGAGCGCTAGACCACCTGTGACACAGCTGTGTCACACTGGTGACTCTAACCCCTAGGGTTTTCTACTGCTAGCACTGCAGAGTGCTAGCAAAAACCAGTTTCACACTTGTGCAAAACTATTGACACAGGGCCACTGACCTCAAAGCATCAGTGCCACTGTCCAACACCCTGAGCCTAGAGCAAAAGACCCTCCACAGATTATTACTACTTCATCCCTCTTGATAGTACGAGTGTTTCCTATGGACTCAAAGAAACTAGCAAATCTAGGCTTTACTTGCCACCAACTGTATTCACGGCCCTTGACGCATCAAGCCACCATCACCTTGCTTGCAACTCCTTGTACAGCACCGGCTTCTTCACAGTTGTGACACAACTGCCTAGCACAGCCATTCCCTTGTCTTGGAAACCACCTTTGTACTTTTTGGGTGGTCATCATTCCCTTGATGACCCTTCTTCCTGGAACCTATTTAACCTGCTTACACTCATTGTAAACATTAGATCCCAGATTGAGTTGCCATTAACCATCAAAACCACTTAGAGGTCTAGATGCTCTTTCAGCCATAAATGTCCTATGTCCTGTCTTGGGTTTTCTTGTCCAATTTTTAGCATACAGTCTGCTGCCCTGGCAAGATCCTTCGGAAATCTTTAATTGGTAGCTGGCAAATGCATGGTTGCCATTTGTAGCACTATTTGGCTGACAAGCACTGCTGCAAGATGCCATCTTACTACCTTCAGGCCTACCACCTCTTTTGCCACCATGAAATTGTTGTTCACCACAAAAGGATCATATATTATGGATCATACATTCCTGGCCAATGTCTTAATTCTTTTTTCTTCCTGAGAGAGCCAAGCTCTGAATTTTTTTGTAATCCTACCAACAAGCGCCCAATTTTGATACTAGTGTAAAAAAAAGAATTGAAATTTGAAACAAAGGAAAATAAAACTTGCATTCAGCTACTGATATACAACTCGGTATATCAATAGAATACAACAAGACAGCTTAAGCAGTGCTAGTACTATAACACACATTTTCATGATTCATCCATATCAGACTGGTTTTTTAGTTTAGTTATATTTAGCGTTTTTTTCCTCTGTCCACCCCTTCTTCTTCAGTTGAGGCCATGATGCTTCATGGATGATCAGCCGGCAGGTCCGGCGCCGCGTCGACGACGTACCCACGCAGCGACGGCGTCCGGCCGACCGCGATCTCCGCCGACGCGCCGCCCCCGTTGCGCCGCTGCCGCCGCTGCACCCTCCTCCTGGCGACGTAGCCGCGCACCCACGGCGTCACGTCCTCGCTGACCTTGATCATGGCGAAGAAGAGCAGGCGGTAGATGACGATCATGCTGAAGAGCACGGCCAGGTCCAGCCACTTGGACCGGCTCACGTCGATCTGGAACACGTTCTCCAGGATGTACTCCCCCGGGATCTTGGGCAGTTCGTCGTCCTGGTTGTCGAACACCAGCCCCACCAGGTCGTTCTGGTACTGCCCCTGCAAACATCAAGATCAAGAAAACCGACGGTCGCGCATCGGCGTTAGACCGGCCCCGTTTGGAACGCAGGAATCTCACTTGAATTTTGCTGAGAAAGGAAGTTTGAGTTTTACCTGTAGTGCCCAGTAGTGGAAGCTGATGTAGGACATGGGGTACCTCCAGAATGGCTTCGGGATGTCATGTGGGAGCCTGAAGTACCCTGACACCAACATGAATATCCCCTGTCCAATTCCAACAAATGTTACTTGATGCATTACATGTTTCAAACAGTATCTGACAGATGATTGATAGAATTATTAAGTAGAGTTTGGGGATGTTATTGTTACCTGGATCCCTGCGCCGATGATGATGCCCATGAGGAAGTTGGGGATGATGCTGGCGATGGCCATCATCAGGCTCTCGACAACGGTGACGCTGGCATAGAGGCACAGGACGAAGAAGAGGTAATGCATGAAACCCGGGTGGAGGCGCACCATGAAGTAGCACAGTGTCCCCGACAAGAAGGTGACCAGGATCAGGAACGGCATCGCCGATAGCGTGTTACTGATCACGAACGCCAGCACGCCGTAGTGCCCGTTGAGCCTCTCCCTCTGGAACACCTGAAGAAACACGAAATTCAGTTAAGCAGAGTTAGTATCTGAAGAACTTTGAACTTTTGATGCTTCAGTGGGTTGGTTCCACAAACCTTCATGTCTTCCACGAATGATGGGAACCCTCCGATCGACATGAACGTGACGAAGCCAAAGATGAACGAAGCGCATGCGCCTCTTGCCTGAATGTTTTAACAGTTTTGTCAGATCACCGAACTTAACACATCAAGTATTCAGTTCATGATAGCTAGATGCTTTTCAGTGCCTAAGTTTGTGTCTGAAAAGAAATGTCAGTATCAACTGAAGGAAGAATTTTTACGAGAATGGAGCTGTATCTTGTGCCAACATTAAGGTAGATAGACCCAATACAGACTGTGACAACAATGTAGATCACAAGCCTCAGCCAGTAGTACCCAAAGTCCCTTGACATGTTGACGAACGATCGCTTCGTGAGCGTGAACGCCTGCATCCCAAAGCTAGCTTGGCTCCCCCCTGCATTGAGGACTGTTCCTCTCTGCAAAGGAGGACCGCATGAATAATTCCTCTTAGTTCTGTTGCAATTGTGAATGGTCTCTTGGAGATTGAATTGTCAGAAGTATTTTTTTTTAGGGAAATGAATTGTCAGAAGTTGCTGAACAAATTCATGTACTTACACCTCGTGCCATCTCATCGACTTTCTGCCGCGCAGTGAAGTAGTACTGCGAGTGCTGGTAGTAACTGAATAGCCTCCTGATTGCCTCCGAAGTAGTGATCCGCTCGAGCGGATCTTCGGGCCTCTCAAACTATGTATGCAAGAGAGAGCAAAGTTTCCGTCAAGACATGTAACAATGAGCTACAGTAAGCACCATGGGATTGGCTGAATTTGAAACTTACTCTCATCTTCATTGATCCTTTCAGAGTGGCCTTCACCTTGTCGAAATCTGCGTTTATACACCTGAGGAAATGATCCGATGGATTGCGCAGCGGTGGGCATGGGAATCCAGCTTGAGCAAAGAACTGCAAGATGCACAGGACACTAGAGGATTCAGGGATCCCATTGGCAGTGCAGAAACACAGCTGACGAGGTGCCCAAACTCAGATATACTACCTCACAAGCCTCAGAGGCCTGCCCAAAGTAAACTGTTTTGCCTCCTGAGAGAAGATACAGGCGATCAAAAAGCTCGAAGACCTCGCTGCTCGGCTGATGGATCGACGCTATCACGGTCCGACCATCCCTTGCCAGCCCGCGCAGCGTCTGCGTCACGAAGAATGCTGACGCACTGCAGAATTTTGTGGCACATCAGTTACATGGACACATGATAGCTACTGAAACTCGTACATTCACATGACAACACTCAAATCAACTTGTTCTGTATGTTATGTAATGACATGAATACTGCATGCTGAATCAAGCAAAGTACAAGCTGTACACATCATATTTCAGGTTTATCAATTTATCATGCTTGCATGAGTAAGACAGGTGAACTAACTACCCCCATAACCTAGTAATGCAAGCAATGAATTACAAACAATAACTGAAGCAAAACACTAGGACTGAATTTGTAAAGATACGTGCCTATCAAGACCGCTGGTGGGTTCATCCAGGAAGAGCAGCCTAGGCCTCATCAGTATCTCCAGGGCAATGCTGACCCTCCTCTTCTCACCACCACTGACCCCCCTCAGATGCCAATTGCCGATGACCGTGTCAGCGCAGTCCTGCAGCCCCATCTCGACGATCGTGCCCTCAACCAGGGCACGCTTCTCCTCCATGGGCATATTATCAGGGAGGCGAAGGCGTGCCGAGTATGAGATCGTCTCCCTCACCGTCAGCGTGCCGATCAAGTTGTCATCTTGCGTCACATAGGCCTGGAATTACAAGTTGTGATTGTCACTTTCAGTATCAAGATGAGAGAATTTATTGCATGATCGGGAGATTATGATAAATAGATGAAATGAGAGTACACGCATCCGAGACCGATTACAGAGAGCAAAATCGATACATATTCCTCAAGATAAAATAATTTTGCAACAGAGAATTTCGTTACACAATTATTTCTTTAATACTATATAGTTAGTGGTTGACCTAGAAACTAACCTACATAATATAGTACAAGACAGATTGCCAGTTCCAACAGAAACCAATGAAGCTCAGGTCATCAAAATATCAGTAACAACCTTCTTTTGTACTCAAAATATTATTAAAAAACTAAATGAGTATTTTTCTTTAATAAACATAAGCTAAATTTACAAAAAGAGAAAAAAATTAAGTTCTGAAGAGATCATGAGTTTTTTATGAGCAAACTCCTGAAAAAACTGGTGAACCACAAGCTAACTGCTTTCCAATTCCACTTTTCAGGGAGAGAAAAAATTCCTTGTTCCCTTACCAACCAATGGGTGTTAAATTCATCACCAAACATATAGCCATAAGAAGATGCCGATCTAAAAAAGGCAGAAAGTAAATTCAGGCAGATCTCTCAGTCTTGACCAGAAACTGCTAATCTATCTCCCAGCAGGAGCAGTTCAAGTGCAGTTAAGGAGATATCCTCCAACATAGCATACGTAGCATCTGCTTATATGGCCAGCTGATGCAGCTAATGCGAACAGAAGCCAAAAAGGCAGCAAGGTTCCAAAACATGCCACGTGGCAAATGGCCTCCTTTCTTCTTTCTCCTTGTGAACATGGTTGCTCAGGTGATGTAGACAGATCCAAACACAATTCAAGATGACCAATAGGAACACACATAAATAAGGAATTAAAGGCACACAAAAAAGAAGATATATAGCAAATGATTAGTACAACATCGACCAGGTGGTGCTATGTTGTGTGTCCAAATATACTAAAACAAATTCATGGGATTAACACACATGCTAATTGCACAAAGATCTTTATTTTTGAAGGTATATATATATACGAAGAATGATTTTTTAAGTACACTATTAATCGAGAATTAGAGATAACTAGAGCTAGTAAACTACAGAAAAATACTTTTAAAATGTACCATTTAAAGGTGGAAAAGATCTTGTTGTTCTAAAAGGCAAAGTTGATTAGCGTTAAGAGAGGGCTAATAATAAGCGTGACAACGACGGCGGGGACAGAATACGTACCGCCGCGCCGAAGGAGAGGTTCGCCTTGCGGCCGTTGAGGAGGATGGTCCCGGAGAGGAACGCGTTAGCGGCGAGGCGGCCGGCGAGCGCGTCGAGCAGGGTGGACTTGCCAGAGCCGGAGGGCCCCATGAGTGCTGTGATGGTGCCGGGCTCAGCGTACCCCGTGAGCCCCTGGAGCACGGTCTGCGTGTCGCCGCTTCCCAGCGCCACGGTCACCGTGAGGTCCCTCCACGCCAGCCGGGCCGACACGTCCCCGAGGAACTCCGCCGCCACCTTCTCCCGCCACAGCGTCTCGCTCAGCGGGCTCAGCGCCGGCGCCACCACCGCCCCGGCCCCCGCCGCCTTCCCCACGTCCTCCAGCTCCGCCTTGACCTGCCCCACCACCTCCTCCTTCACCATCCCCACCCCTCCCTTCTTCATCGCCTCACCTCACCGACCCCCCAGCAGAGCAGAGCAAGCGGAGCAGGTCAGGAGATTTCGTGGTTCTTGCGAAGAAGTAGACACGGCTCGGCCTCCTCCTGGCAGCTACGTATCAGAGGAAGCTAGCTAGCCATGCAAGTTAGGCTGGCGTGGGAGAGGAATGGCGTCTCTAGGGCGGCGTGTGATCCGCGCTGCAACTAGCAGCTTGTTCGCTCGCTCTCTTGTTTCTGGCTCTCTATGTCTCTGTGTGTAGGAATGTTTGGGGTGGCGAGTTTTATGAGCGAGAAGTGAAGTGAAGAGGTGGTGGATGAGAGGGAGTTAATGGAGGAGTAGCAGTTAGAGAGAGAGAGAGAGAGGGGGGGGGTCAGGGGTTTGACCTGGAGTCAAGCGAGAGGGGAGGGGGCAGCATATGCATGCGATGCAGATGAAGGCAGCTGGGGGGCAGTGGATGCCTGTTTGGTGTGAGATAGCACGAGAGGAGAGGAGAGACACCACGCAATGCATGCAGCCAGGGCGCCGAACCGCCAAGTCATGTCATGCAAACACCGTTTAGCCGTCCTCTCTGTAGGATGAGAGAATAAGATGGCTCAACACATCCAGATTGTATTGATCCGTAGGGATTAAATACATGTACAGGTGTTAACCGAAAGAGCTAAACTAACTCAGCTACGAACAAGCCATAAGCCGTATGACTAGGGCAGCTATACAACATGTCAACACTGCCCCCGCCCCCCACTAACGCAGGCTGTGCATCTGGACGGTGATCGCCGGTGGTGATGCAAAGACTATTCCGGAATGCACAAAACGTCGTCAAAGGTAACGCCTTGGTCATGATGTTCGCAAATTGTTGGCTGGTGGGCACATGAAGAACACGTAGCTGACCAACGGCAACCTTCTCCCGAACAAAGTGAATGTCCAAGTCTATATACTTTGTCCGGCGGTGGTGAACTGGATTTGCGGTAAGATATGTCGCAAACACATTGTCACAATACACCAAAGTGGCCTTTGGCACGTCCATATGAAGCTCAGTGAGGAGCTGATAAAGCCAACAGCACTCGGCAGCAGCGTGTTGTGACGGTGCAATATTTGGCTTCAGCACTGGAGCAGGACACAATTGGTTGATGCTTGGAGGACCAAGACACGGGGGAGTCGTTGATGAAAACATAGTACCCTGACATCGAGCAGCAGGTGTCAGGGGCATCCTGCCCAGTCCGCATCTGAGTAGGCTACAATCTTGGTAGATGGTGAGGCGTGGAGTTGTAAGCCGTAGTGAAGAGTGCCGTGCACATAGCGTAGAATCCATTTAATGAGGTTCCAGTGAGCGTCGTGTGGTGCATGCATATGGAGGCATACTTGATTCATTGCGTAGGCCAATC
The DNA here is from genome assembly GCA_019208055.1 of Stipa capillata. Taxonomy (NCBI): domain Eukaryota; kingdom Viridiplantae; phylum Streptophyta; class Magnoliopsida; order Poales; family Poaceae; genus Stipa; species Stipa capillata. The sequence continues at coordinate 13,598 of JAGXJF010003394.1, forward strand.
AGAGCGTGTTGGTGAGAAGCCCAGTGAAGCGAGTTTATTGCAAGTGAAACCGAAGTTGTGAAGCACGGCTGCGAGGGAGGTGCGACCAAGGTGCCCCAGGCTTGCATGCCAGGTGTTGATGGAGGCGGTGAGACCGTGGGTGCCGATGCTAGTCGTGGCGCCATGGAGGGGGTAGAGGTCACCGGTTGAGTCAAAGCAGAGAAGAACAGAACCAAATGGATCAAATTATATAGACAAAGTGTTATTGCGAGTGAAAGAATGGACTAAGAGTAGGTTCTTCACGAAGCTCGGGGAAATAAGCACATTGTGTAACTGAAATGGGATGGAGATGGGGAGAGAAGCACTGTGGAAGTGTGTGATCATTCCTGACGACAATACAAGAGGCAGAAGGAGAGGGGTGGATGGAATAGAGAATACCGGGGTGCGATGCCATGTGTGACGAGGCAGTGGTGTCGAGGAACCAATCGCTGCCACCGCCGCCGCCATAAGAGGCGGTGTCGACCGTCATGCTGTTCAGGGCCGCATAGAGGTTGGGATCCTACTGGGGTGCGGATGGCGCGGCCACGGGTGGTGGAGGAGGCGGAGTGCCGTGTAGCGAGGAGATGGTGTGCGCATGTGCCGACAGGAAGCCAGGATGTAACACCTGTTTTCTAATAACCCGAAAAGCAGGGCTTTCAAAAACTTTTTACTTATAATGCCAACTACAAAGCTATGACATCCAATTTTTGCAAATTGTATCAGTGTGTAGGTTAACAAATTTAAGTAAGATTTAAAACTTTTTGCTGCATCTTATGCATCGTAAGGACCCAAAGAGTTAAACCTAGTCGGAGGTGACGTGAGAGGATATAGACACAACTCACGTTGCTGAGTTGTGTAAAATCTGTTGAACCATGTTGCTAACGCTAGTAGGGTTATTGCACTCACATACATCTCATACATTCCATATTTGCGGATATATTATACCAGCTCATGTAAATAATTGAAAATTAAACTTTATTCAATTGAAGAATGCCTTTACAAGTACACCATATTCGATTACATGATCCAACAAGAAGAAATAATGAAAGAGTACAATTACAATTTTCTAATGTACAGAAATAAAGGAGAAAGAAGATTACATCGTTGCATTTCTACCTACACAAGAGTCTAAACCTAGTCTTCTTTTCTCGACTAAACCCTAGTTGTGGGGGAGGCGACCTTGGAATGTTGGCACTTGTCGGATTGTCAGACATATTCATCTAAGATCGTTGAGTTGTGCCATTTGCTGTAGGAAGCAGATTTTGCGAAAAGCATTTCTTTTGAAATAAAGGTGGTCCCACCGTCACAGTTTCGCCTGAACCCGCGAAATTAATCACGGGGGCAAAGTAATATCAAGGTGGAACCTAGATAGTTTTTATTTTTCAAAATAAGTTGATAAAACAATTTTGTTTCCCAAAATTGTCCGAGGGCCACTTGGCTAAGACCCTCATTGGACGAAACTAATATATCTACTTATCTACAATGCCTCCTTTACTACTTATCTACAAAATTAGAGAAAAGAGGTGAGGATAATAAAATACTTTTCTCATCCTATACTACTTATCTACAATGCCTCCTTTAGAACCTGTTTTTGAGAAAGAGTTTTGCAAAAGAAAGAAAATTATTTTGGATAAAACATCAATCCATCCATCGAGGGAGGTCTGAACCAGTAGCCCACATGTATTGACCAAGGTCAATATTTAGCATAGAGGTCAGCCCAGCTCAGCAAAAAGGATCAACACAACCGAATCAATAGGGGCTGCCATGTTTATCCAACCAAGCAATTGCTAGCATAGGAACAGTATAACCAAGAGGCAACCAACAAGATGTGGCCTACCGAATCAAGGTAAGTAGGAGGTGGCTTTCTTGCCACCGAAGGAAATAAGGCATTATAAGCCTTTGCTAGAAAGCAAGACAGCAGCCAACATCACCACCACCTTGAGACCACCATTACTCCACAAGCCGACCCAAAGGAATTAGAGCATGGAGATCAAGCCCTAGGATGGTCAGGAGCACGAAGAACAGAAGGAGAGAAGGATCCAATGGAGGGAGTAACCGAAGCAAAGGGGGAGAAGAATCCCAGCAAGCCAAGTGAAGCTAGATCAAGGACCGGCCAAGCAAAGCCATAACAAAACCATTCCCCTGTCCTCTCATGCCAAACAAGGTAGGACCTCATTCAAAATCGTAGTAATCAAGCATGAAAACTTTCTGTAATAACTAGGACTCTTAGATTAAAAACTCATCACCGGGTTTGGGGCATCCATAGCATATGTTCTTATCATATGTTTACCCTTCTCTATCCCCTTTCTCAAAATTAATCATCACAGAAAGAAGGATAATTACATCAAGAAATATCTGTTCTTCCAACTTAATAAACTGACATGTATATACATATATGAATCCAAGGCAGCATCCATTCTTACCAGCTTAATTATATGAAAGCATGCAAAGCATTTCAGATATACAGGCATCACTAGTATCTGTTCTTACAAAAAAGTTATACCTTTTCTCTAAACATTTTTCTCAGATTGAGCATCATAGGAATGAACTAGCAATCAAATGAAGCATCTGTTCTTCCACTAGCGATACATATTGCAATAGTAAGAAACTATGAATCATGTAGTATCTTGTCTTTCAATTTAACCCTCTGACATATATGAAGATCAAGTTAGCATATGTTCTTGCCAATTAAAAAGACCACCAACATACTCAACATATATCTATATATCACAATCATCCAGAGATACTAAATCTTTTAGGTATAGCTTTAACATCTATGTATCATAGCCATTAGAGATAATGCCTCCCTCAAACATAGCATTCAGGCATAGATGTGCACATGTATCATATTCATAAAAAAGATTAAGGCATCAAGAGCATGGCCGAACACATCAACGTATGCACATCTTATAGGCATGAACTCAAGCATCGGCAAATCAAGAACCCTAGGATCAATGGGGAATAGAGGAAAAGGGAGAGAAGGATGTGAGGGGACTTACCTGAGGGGGCGCGTCGATGCAGTTGCAGCGGCGGCCAACTCCACTGCCGTCGTGCGACGATAGCCTTGAGCGGCGGGGCACCAAGTGGAGCCGTGGAGGCATCAGCGGAGGGCAGCACGAGTGTGCACTGGGGCCGAGCTCGACCTTACTGATGCTGGCAAGGGCCAGCCCGAGCCCTAGGGCTCGAGGAGGCGGCACTCTCAGATGGTGACGGCACATCTGGAGTGGGGGATTGGACCGGTGGGCGGTGACACATCCCAAGCGGGGGGTGAAGTTGGTGTAGAGGAGAGGGAGATCAGGAATGGAGCACCAGCGGTGGCGGGATCGAGCGCTAGCAGGGGGACTGAGGAGGCCCTCATCGACGGCGATCGGGGTGACAGCGTAGGAGGCGTTGAGGCGACAGCGGCATAGGAGATGGTGCCGGCGTGGTGCTCGAGAGAGATAGGGGAAGAAGCCGAATATGCAAAGAGAGAGAAGGGGCAGTTTGGTTGTGAGTGAGAAAGGAAAAAGAAAGGAAAAGGAGAAGAAGAAAAGAAAAGGGTAGAAAAAGGAAAGAAAAGAGAAAAATAGAAAGAAAGAAGGAGAAAGAGAGAAAGGGAGAATCGATTGACGAGTGGGCCCTATTCTTTTAAAATTTTGTCTAAACCCCTAATCTTTCTTTGAGACGTGGACCCCTTGCTAATTAGAATTTATCATAAAGTTAATCACCCTGGTGTGTGAATTAGTTGGTTTCGTGGGCCCGATCTTTTAATACATGTTCCCAAAACATCTAAGTGCATATGTGTCCATGTCATGGAAGCCCAATGATTGGGTCAATCCTAACCTATGACCCCAATGTCACGGACTAGGATTAATATATCAACAAATTAAAAAGTGTTTCCCTTTCGTCTTCAATCAACATTGCATTTCTAGCTTTACGTAAAACCTTTATGAAAGACATTAGGGTTTGGAAACGCCATGATTCATCCATATTAAATCCGAAAAACATGAATGATATATCCACGTGTTCGTAAAAATGAATCCTGCTCACTGAAGCCATTTTCATATATGTTTGCTTTCTCGATAAAATGAGCACATTTAAACCAGCTAATCCTATTATTTCCCTCTCACCAGAAATCTTTCGGAATACGATACTTTAAGCATCGGAACTCCAATTAAATCAATTCATGTTGCATGCAACTTAGGCCCCGTTCGGGACTCCTCCAGCTCCTGACTCCGTGCGCGGAGCAGCCGGAGCCAAGCCGAACGCTTTTTTTGCCGCGAGCCGGAGCGAAGGAGCGGAGCGGCCTGCAGGCAAAAATCGCGGAGCGAGCGACGGGGCGTTCCGCAGATCGCCAAAACGTAGAGTTGGAGAAAATTACCGGACAAATGCCACCGCCAAGTGAGAAAAACGCTTCGAGCAGCCCCTCTCTCTCTCTCTCTCTCCCTACCTCGCCTGCCTCGAGCGCCTCCGCCGCCCCAAGCTGTTGCACGCCGCCCCGAGCTCCTCCGCGCCGCCTCGAGCTCCTCCGCGCCGCCCCGAGCTCCTCCACGCCACCTCGAGCTCCTCCTCGCCGCCCCGAGCTCCTCCCCCCCCCCGCCGACGCTCTGCATCTCCGGATCCAGCCCGCCCCGCCGCCGCGCGAGATCTGCTCCCGGCCGCGCTGCCCGCGCCCCCCCTCCCCCCGCAGATCCACGCCGCCGCGCCAACCCCCCGCCCCCAGCGCCGGTGCACTGGATCCACACCGCCGTTGCCACCCCCCCTCCGCTGACGCTCTCTAGATCCGCCCCGCCCTGGCCGATCCACGCCACCGCCGCCGCTCGCCAGACTGGGCCAAGCCCATGCCCTAGGACAAAAGGGCCCAACAGGCCTGCTCGTGGCGATCAGGAGCCAGAGCGCTGAGCCGAACGGGTTGAAAATCGCGATTTCCAACCGCGAAGCTAGGAACGGGGAGCGCATATCTGAATTTGAGGAGTTTGAGGAGTGGAGGAGTCCCGAACAGGCTCTTATTTTAAGCATACCATGCCATGACATGCACTTCATGCCATCATCATGCTGCGGTTCAATCATTACTTATCGTATTGCCTTTTTTTTCAATGTTTTTGCTTCTTCCGGGTAGACACCAGAGTTGATGTGAGTTGCGGACAATCGTTTGCGATGATTCCGGATCATGTACAACAAGGCAAGCAGCTCTCCTTTGAACATGTTGAACATCCCTATTATTTACCAAGTTATTATTTGTGTTCACACTTTATATCACATGCGTTCAACTTCTACTTTCTCGATAAGTAGTTAATGTCTTATTCTTTTTGCATTGAACTGTCTTGTAACCCGAAAGGCCACAACAACCACTCCTAACCTAACTATTTTGGTTTGGTCAAACCCTTAGTCTATTTATATTGATACTTCATGCTTAGCCCTGCTTAGACATGTAAAAGTCATAATTCCTAGGATGGCGGAGAATTCAAATCTGATGGATGGGGTATGGTTTAGGAACTACAAGGAAGCAATTAATGAACTTGATTAATACTCATTGTGTTTATACGAGAGGACATTGCTGGGAGCATGGTGGGTTGTCTCATTTTCCCACAAGGTTCAGTTCCCGGTGTCCTTTTGATCCAACATTTGTGTACTTTTACGCGGTTGGTATAATGGGCCACTCACGACTAAATAATTTGCCTAGATTTAGTGTATGAGCTGCATAGTTTGCCGTTTCCATTTACTGGGTGAGTGAAAAATAATGTGATGTGGTGCCTCAATATAGGTGTAAAGGTTACACATTGTTCGGGACTAGGGATATATCACTTGCTACAACTTTTGGGACCGTGTCGGGGTACTAGCTGCACTGGTGTATACGGACTAGCCCATTAGGGTGGCTCATACCTAAGGTCGAAAGCATTCTAACGATTGTGTTCGATCACACTCCGCCAACACACCTCGTGAAGTGTGTCAATCGCGATGGCATTAGGAGTCAATCAATACGCGTAGGTAAAGATGTACACTCCTGTAGGGTTTGAACTATTCAAATAGCCGTGTCCGTGGTTATGGATGGTTTGTGAGAATCCACATCGAATTAGATAACTTCAACCTTACTCTAAAATTTGCCAACTTTTCTTTAGAGGAGCTAGTGACTACTTCCTCTCGTGTGGTCGAGGAAGAGTCGGGTGGTGATAAGCTGAGGATGGATGGAAGCTCTATACTAGTTTTGGAAACATGCTTGCTTACTCTTTTATGAACTGCTCTACTAGTCGATTTACATCTATCTAGAGTAATGAAAAACATAAATTGGCTTTATGCAAATTAGTCTACTATTATCCTCCTTTGATACCTTGTGCATCTATTACTAATTTCCTGTAAGTCTTGCGGAGTACAATTTTTGTACTCATTTTGCTGTTATTATGATTGGATTATCCACTCAGTTAACTCTCTGCGAGAAGGATCGTCTTCGGCAAAGCCTCGGCTTAGGGGATCCCAGGTAGCGATCCGGGAAGGTGATGATATAACTCTGATATTACTTTCTGACCATCTTATGGCATTTGTTAACTTTGCAACTGTCTAAGTTGCTAATATGCTTCTGCTGTGTTTGTACTTGGTCATCTGACCATGTGTGCATTCAGTTGTTAAACTTGCTCGTTGTAAGAGCCTCTTATTATTGAAGTTTGTCTTTGGATGCTGTAGAGCTATGTTGTGATACTGGTTTGTTCTCGCTTGTCTCACGTGCTATGCGTGTATGATTATTAAGCACGTGATGTAGGTAGGGTTTCAGAGTATATGGTATATAATTGTTAAGTGTGATCATCCCTATGAAGTGAGCCATTCACTGAGAGCTTGGGAACTATATTATCCTACTCTAGCTGAGCATTGATTTGCTGGGATGAGTCTAGGATTGAAGTTCTGGCTCAGTGAGAAAAGAGTGAGGAGACCATATCACCCTACTTGATTTGTGCATTAATTTGCCGAAAAAAGTTTGGGGTTGAAATCTCGGTCTATTCGAAGCCATATCACTCCACTCCTCTTGGAATTTTTGTCCAAGAGTTGAGGTCGGGTTTGACGTTTCGACTTAGCGGGTGATTCCATTTAAAGTTCCATGTTATAGATTCTGGGTCCCCACAAAAGCACTCGATTAAAATTTTTGTTCACAAATCATACAAATGCTAAGTCCTAAAAAAACGATGCGACTAAAAATCCCTATCCTTGTTCCCTAACCCCTTGCCGGCAAGTGAGCAATTTTCTGTCCCTTCTTTTCTGGACCTCCGTTTTGTCGCAACCTTAGTTCTCCGCAAGTACCTTTGACAGAACATGCAACCCGGTTGTACATCCTTGTCTTCATGTATAGCTATCCGGTCCTAGCTTCCTGTCATGAATACACCTTTGTCATTCTCTTCCCCTTTTTGTCTTATCGGTGTATCCTGGACCGGCATTCGAAGCTAGGTGCCCACCTAGTACTTTTGTGAAGTCGAAGCTTATATACATCATGAATCCCTCCCTCGTATCATGCCCATCTATCATTGTCTTCCTCATGCCCTATTAGGGAAATAGGAACGTATATACTGTCTTCGTGTATACGAGCATACGCCAACCCTACTTTCTTTTCGAACAAGGGGTTATACCCTAAGTCTAGCTCGTGACCATATATATGTCTAAAATGTATGGGACATCATTTTCCCATGCTGTCCTTATCTTCCATGTCATGCATGTACCCTATATGTAGCATGGTTCTTTGCCCTAAGTCCCCCAGAGCTTTTCTAAAAAGCTAAAACTCTAACCCGTCATTCCTATGAGGATTTGACCTCTAGAAACTTCCTATACAATTTCAAAAAGCCTTTGCCATTAATTCTAACAAGGTTATAAAGTAATATTATGATCTTCAGTACAAATATTTTGAATAACTTTTAAATTAAGCAATTGGACCAATTTAAGCCTTACATTTTAGCCCCTACAAATAATTCTTAGAAAAATCTCAATAAAATCCCCAAGGATATTCTCATCTATATCAACTCAAATATGCCATAAAATGAACATCTTCAATTTTAGTTTTTAAATATCAGTTTAAACTGTTCTTGGAATTCAATGCAAATCCCTAGTTTTAAGCTTCAAAATAATAATAATAATTGTAGTAGTAGTAGTAGTAATAATAATAATATGATAATATTTGTGGGACTTCCTTCTCCCACAAGGAACTTGCTACATGTGTACAAAAATCCCCATGAAAAATTCAGTGGAACCCAAAGTAGGCGGAGCATTATATTTCTCTGTTGACCTTCTGCTTTATCTGCTAGCTCCACATAAAATCTACCAACCGACCTCCCTTTTGTTTCCTTCCACACGGGCCCTAGCCCCACCAGCCATTCCCCCCCAACTCCTTCTTCCTCCTCCCCACCGTCCTCTTCTTCGCTGCTAGGCCAGCTCATTAGCACACCCAAATTCGGTGCCTACCCTCCACTTTTCTTCTACAACACTGGCGGGCTAACTCACCTCCCCTCCTTAACTCCTTCTTCTTCCCCCTATATATTCCCTACACGAGTTCCTTCTCTCCTCAGTTTCTCCTGTGACCAAGAGCTCTACTACTTTGCCTGAGCACTTATTCTCTCCCTATGCCTCGAGCTAAGCTCCCTCCTTCCATTTCTATTTTTCCTCAAGCCGACTTTTCCCTCTGCCTTCAACTGAGCTGCTTCACTCCTTCCTACTCGAGCAATCTCTTCTTCCCCAAGCTGAGCTCCTTTGTTCCCCTACTCTTCACCGAGCTGCACCGGCCAGTTAGCTCCTATGCTCCCCTTCATCTCTCGGATTATCCCCTATCTGAGCCGTCAGCCTTGGTAGTCGCCGCCAGCGCTGCTCATGTGCCAATAGCGATTGTGCTTCTTTTCCTTACCCCATTCTCCTCCCCATTCAACTCCTCTGCTCTGGCCGCTCGCGCAGCTGCGACAACCCCACTGGCCAGTTCCTCCCTAGGACTACTCGTCGTCAGCATCCCGTCCCGAGCCAACCAACCATGGCGCCACCCCCCCTTTCGATCTCACCTCCGGCACCCTTCCCCTCTTCTCCCCACTCCTCTACCCTTCCTCCTCCCCTGCTCCATAAAATTGAGCTCACCCTGCCCCGGACTCGACAAGCCACTGACCCCCCATCCACTCACCTCCCCTCTTAGACGCCACCGCGGGCCTCAGTGCAGCCGTCGCCCTGGCCACCTTGGGGACCAATCGGTGCCACCACCCTCTCTGCCTGGTGGCCTCGACCCCAACTCAGACCTCGTCGGCACCACTGGCACGGCAGCACGCCACCATAATCCATCCTAACACCGAGGTCTAACCAGACTGCTCTCCCATCCAACCCTAGCATCTCTTCTCTCTTCCCCACATACGATACTAACCGGCATCAACACACGCTAACACCAGTCGAGACCGCAACCCCCCACTGGTCGATGGGCCCGTAAGCCTTTTTGACCCCGCACAACCCACAGAAGGATGAGTGAATGCGTAAGCTTTTGGATTACGTCTTCCCTTCCGGGAGATGTAATCCACCACTGCACTCGCTTCTTTACGCTTACCTCACAGGAAAGCATAATCCTCTTGGAGACCCATCTGTTTCCCACCTCTCCAGAGCCGAAGGCGTACTTCCCACTTGACGCCTTCGACCTCACCTCCCCCTCTGCCTACAGTTTCTCCCCCTTCTTTATTTCGCTCCAGGCAAAACCCTCGGGTGTCCGTATCTTTTTCGTTATGAAGCCGGTTGACCTCATTCTTCTTCCTATATTTAAAATCAAGAACTACCTAGTAGTACCATTTTCATAATTTTTGAAATAATTTGAATTTCAAATTTAACCATAATTAAAAAATACATGTAATACATACATCTTCTTCAATATAAACCCGAACGAATTGATTATTTTTCTAAAAATCTTCTAAAATAAAATAAAATATTTTACTTCCAGTAGATATTCAAATTTCAAACCCTTTTGTTATATTAAAAACAATTGGAAAGAAGGAGACCCTAATATGCTTAGTATCCTGATAAGAAAACCTAAATTTTGCTATGTTCTTCAAAGCCACTACTCAAACTTTCAAAATCTCTTAGCACTGCCATTTTCAACCCCTGATTTCAAATAAAGTGAAAACCCTAATATGCGATCACTCTAACTCAATAGAAGCCACCAAAACCCTATCTCAGTAGAAAGCCCTAAAAATTGATATCTTTTGTCGTGATAACCTAAAGCAACCATTTCTAACTTTCTAAAGCTTCTTAAAATCAAATAGCTAGACAAACGCATTATGATTGCATGAGTTGATTCTGCTGATTTGACATTCGATGTTCTCGGTTTTTACCTCGCACCGATGATTTATACGATGTCCTTCCGACGTGTAGGTACTGACGTTACGAAGTCTCACGCGAAGGATTTCGGACTATTGCCGTATCAAGCTCAAGATCAAGACCTGGCCAATATTGCTATGCAAGCATTCCCACTTTGACCATGTTGAATCTCATATATGTCAAAACTTAAATACTTTGTTTGCAACTCTACATGCTATATAAATATCAATGATATTTTATGCTAGACCTAGATATATCCTATAGTTGCATATGACATAGGGTCGACAAGTATATCCATGTAACCCTAGCACTACCTATTGGTCATCGTATGTCCAGCAAAATATTAGGATGATAGGCAGTATCCATGCTTAGACCTACCATAGAGAAAAACCTAAATTTGCCGGATTCACGCGAACGACCCTTTGGTTATGGGATAAAACCCTTGGGTAGGCATGTGCCTTCTGAGGAGAACATTTCAAAGTGATTTTGCCAAAATCCCAAAAAAATGCGGAGAATGATTTTGATTCGGCGAGAACAATAAGGAGAGGTCAGAGGAATGGTGTTAGCATGTAGGAACATGGCTATGGGGAAAGAAATGCAGTCTTGCTTGAATCAGTTAAGGACCGAGCCTAAGTGCCTCAACCAAGTTCACTTCGTATATCCACATGTCCTTTGTGGGAAGGACATGACTCATTACCCTGTTGAGTGCTAGCCTCTAAACCCGTGTGCAGTAGGGAGATAAGTGCTAGGTGGATGGTTATCCCTAGAGAACCTCCACGTAGCTACGTAGGAAGTTGTTCGACACAAGAAGAGTCTGTTTCTGTCTATGTATTGAGAGCGGTCAAATGTAAACAAAAACCGGGTATGGCTCATATAGCGGGTTCAGCACTAGGGCAAAACGGAGGAACAGTCTCATTGTAGTAACCCTGCCGGCACCCCTCATGAAGCGTGCTCGTTTGGCCATGGTAACAAGGGGGAATTACATCTTGTGGGTAAAGCCATACAACCTCTGAAGTGTGTTAAAATCTATTCAAATATCTGCGTCCTCCACTATGGACACAACTTGGCTAGGCCACACACTGGTTAGACTAAGTTTTATTGCAAAACATGGGGCATGGGATTATGACGTGGTCATGATGTGTCCACAGTGTACATTTTGAGCTACGAGTGGGTAGTGAGGAACTGCAGAAGTAAAACCTAGCTCGTGCTACGCGGTAGTAGCACGGGTGTGACTTAAGGATTGCCTGAGATGATAGACTGAGCTATCGACCTTTAGCTAACGATTGTCTAGCTAGAACTTCTAGCACTGGATGATGATTCGTCAGAGACGAGCTCGATTTCAAAAATCCTCTTGAATCTATAGTAATCATATTTTGAATGAGAACTTAATTTTCCGCTCAACACACAACATAGGTTAGAGCCGTTTCTTGAACAAGCCTTCAATGAGATATATCTGTTATACTCTCGCTGTGGGATGCTTGCTAGTACATTCAATGTACTCACCTGGCTTGTTGATTTGGCCTGATGAAGGGGACATCTACTCCAAAGCTAATGATAATGTTTGCGAACGCTAGGGCGTAACCCCAGTCAGTTTCCTGTCGGGTACGGTATATTGATGGGCCACCTCACCGTTTCATTTCTGCTGCAAGTTTCTAACTATTGGGCTACAGGTATACGACCTCGACCTTGACGGTCTATTTACATACCAAATACTTATATGTGCATGTATGACAATGGTATACAGGTTAACATGTATGAACTGGCCACTGATCATGGAACCAGTACAGAAAACACAAGGGTTTATCCAACCTTAAAACTGGGTAGTTTTTGCTTGGCCATCTGACCATGCCTTCTTGTTCTTTTCTTCTTCTTCTTCTTCTTCTTCTTCTTCTTCTTCTTCTTCTTCCTCCTCCTCTTCCTCTTCTTCTTGCCACGATCACCGCCGCTCGAGGAGGAAATAGTGGTGGGAGCAGCCGACACTGACTGGCTTGGAGCAAGCGAGTGGACGGTGTACAAGGCAGTGGCAGCCTCCAGCTTGGCGGTTTGTGCCTGCTTCTACTCCTCGAGAGGGAGGATAGAGCAGACACAGAGGAACGTCGGCACCTTGGCGAGCAGGTTGATGTTGGACACCGCGTGGCTGAATTGGGGCGCAAGACCTTGCAGGGTGTTGAGGACAAGGGTCTGCTCAGTCACAGGTGTGCCGACGTCGTGGAGGTTGTTGGCGACAATCTTCAGGCAGCTATAATACACCATAATGGAGAGGTCACCTTGGTAGAGCCCATGAAATTCCTGAAGATAGGTGGCTAGCTGTAGACGGTTGTCAAGGAGGAGGCCCGCGATGGCATGCCAAGCGTTGCACACTAAGTCGTCGGACCAGAGAATGAAGTCGAGGATTTCCGAGGAGACTATCGTGTAGAGCTAGGAGACCATGCTGAGTCAATCTGGGTCCATTCGGCATTGTCAAGATGAAAACGGGCATCGACGGTGCCATTGACATGATCGTGAATGTCAAACTTCTTGAAGGAGATGTTGAAGAATGTACTCCATTGGGCGTAATTGGAGTGCTGCAAATCCAAAGTCATAGCCACATGCATGCGGATGTTGATGAGGTTGATCACAGTAGCGAAGAAGGGGAGAAGAGGCGAGCAGAAATGAGCGCAAGTGAGAAATGAGGATCAAACTCAGAGATGGAATCAAGCGACTGATACCATGTAGGATGAGAGAATAAGATGGCTCAACACACACAGATTGTATTGATCCATATGACTAGGGCAGCTATACAACGTGTGTCAACACTCTCCCTGAACTCATGTCTTTAAGACTTCTTTCTACACACATGGGCAAAGGACCAAAGTTCATAGTGTTTGGAGGAGACTAAGTTTCACTGCTAGTCGTCATGGAGGAAACAGGTTGTTAGAAAAATATAATCAACCAAGTAAATGTTCATAAAAACATTAATTTTTTTGATACATGTATAGATATATGGTCAAGTATATTGACTTTCTCTAAAGGTGTCCGCCAACTCCAAGGCCCCCCTCTCCTACCCTTCATCCTGTCTTGTGACTCGTCTTCACTTTTTGTCTACTCTTCCCTGCCCCTCCCTCTCCCCCACCAGTAGCCTCACCGGCCAGTGGTGGAGGGAAGAGGGTTCTAGCCACCCTCCCTCCCCTTACCTATGAGTATTAGATTTCCCCCAGTGGATGTTTACCATTTGGGCTTTTGCATCATTTAGTGTCACCCTCTTTGCTGGAGTTGGTGAATCCGCCATGGCTATGTGCTGGAGCTGGCTTGCTTTCTCTTGCTTGTCATTGTGGTGCTCTAGCTAGGCAGCGCTCCATCACGTTTTGATGAGACGATGGCCCGATCTTTCAATGAGACAAAGGTACCTATCGAAGACAAAGATACCTATCAATTTGGTGGAGGTTGACATTGACGATCCGACTATACCGTACGCGATGATACGCCTTAGCAATCGCTAAATCAATCTCTGATGGTTATTGACCTTGCCGTAGGCACGATCAACCTGAACAACGAAGTTTGAGTTCCTGCAAGCAACTGAAGAACCAGCAAGAACTATGATAAATTGCAATATGAAATTGCTAGTATTAAATTGACACAAGAGATAGAAGAAAGTATATTGGGATTCCACTGGCGATCTAAAAAAGGTGGTAGTCCTACACGACTTGTAGATGCGATAATGTAGCAGTAGCTAAACAACTCAATGAAACCCAAAAACTAAAGAGAGAATCCTAGGGGGTATATAAAGACAAGAGGTGATTTGTTACAAAAGTAGTCTCAGATTATTTTGGTAGTTGCGGTCTGCTCGTAAGGAATTCGGAGATGGGGTTGGACAGGTTGGAAAGAGCACTGATAAGCTTTCCAAAGAGTCCAAGATCACCCATCGGAGTCCGCATGCTCAAGATAAAGATGTTTGAAGTTAGGACTGTCTCAGTAATCCGAATCATAGTCCAGATCTTGTGAGATTCTATCTCTAACTCTTCTTGGACCAAAAGTGACGTGGAAAGATTCTATCTCTAACTCTCCTTGTACATCACCAATTCATGTGGGACATGGTCATAGCAACATGAACTTCATTCCCTCCTCCTCTTGAGAGCTTGAACTTGAATCCTCGCATGTTCTTGAAGATCTTGACGGACCTCCTTTCATTCTTTATGGCTTGAGCAGCGGATGTAGTTGAAGTAGTGGAAGTAGTGGTGGTAGCGGTTGTATCCATGGGGTTCATGTCCTCATCATCCTCCCCTCCTTGAAAAACAAAGCCGTCATCGGCTTTGCATAACCTGAAAACCATCAAAGAGCAAAGAAAGCGTGTATGCAACATATATGTACCTATCAATCATGGTTAGCTTCCCAGGGTTAGCAAATATATCAAAACCATAATTAAAACTGTGATACACCTGGGTAGATTTCGAAACATGTAGAGTGGCGTATCATTCTTATAAGTCGAATCATTGGTGCAACTTAATTTGTAAATATAAGTGAAGAACTTGTCTTCATGATGAGTAGTAGCAAATGGAATCATAAACTTATTAATACTATCTTGACAATAAGTATTGCAACTAGCTCTATAAGTATAAGTGAAGCATTCATTATAATATTGTTTAAACATGTGCCAACGACAATGATGCGAATGCACATTCAAAGAAATGAAAGGATTATCACTAGCATGCTGAATTTTGGATGTGGAGGAACACAAAAATGTATGGCAGCATGTAACATAAGTCTTTGAAGGAAATTTTCACATTGCAAAGTTGACAAGATAAACAATTATAAATGATCATCGTCGGAACGAGTAAGTTTGTTAATAATTTCAGCACGGGTGATGAAAAAGCTATGCACTAAAATTCCACATCTACACTATATTCTCCAATCACATTAATTTGATAGCACGGAGTATAGATGGAATTCCACGAGGTAAATTGACAAGTTCAGAAACTTTCATTAGAGCGTGTGACAATTGCATAGGCATGTCAAGATTAACATAGCACAATAAATTAGATAATATGGCATCAAGTTCCTTTTCAGGTGCTACTACCTTATCACAACCTATTTCAAAATCATTCAATTCACAAGGCTCAACTTTTGGCGCTGCTAGACTATCATAACAACCATTCTTAGCATGTGAAGCAATTAAAGCAATAGAGTCAATATCACTATTTAGGAGGCTTAAAACAATACAGTTATTATCTAGAAGAACATTAGGCACACCCAAATCTAAAATTTCAGAATTCATATTATTGTTATTGTAATGACCCATTATGTGTAAGTATGTACATCTAACCTTAGAATTCTACTCGAAGAAAAGTTAAGCTTGTTGCAACTCATGCCATCATGTAGGTCGATTTGGAATTTTCATAACAGTCACAACCTTGTTACACCTGACCTAAAAGCTAACCTTGATGATCTCCAGAAACTAATTCCAATTAAAAAGAACCCTCCAACATGTTCCCAGGTCCAAAGATATTATGGAGGGATCCCATACGCATGCTAAGAATTAGGGACTAAAGGTTGACCCTCAAACTTGAAAAGATTGGTTTGATAGACCAAACGGGTAGGAGCTTAATCTGCTAGTTGAGAAAATCTACTTGCCCAAATCTACCCAGACTCTAAGTATGTTTCTGAAATTCAATCTACATTCCCCAGACCTTGGGAATAATATTTTTGTACAACCATAGCTAATCTCTATTTTAACACTACTCCTATTTCAGTTAAGAAAATGCTAGCGCTATTGGTATTGGCTATACACCAACTGTTGTAAGTGGGATAATTGTTCAGGAGCTCTTACAGACTTTATGGAATTTTGAAACCTTATTTTGAATCAATTGCAAGGCTGAATATGATCTAGGAAGTAGAAGCCAGAAAAAGAAAAAAAATTCTACTATCCTAATCTTAACAGATTGAACCAAAGGCGGCCCGCTTCTTCTCCACATGGGCCGAAGCCCATCTTCTTTCCCCGCCTACGCTGAAGGCGCCTCTCTGGTTCCCGCCTTCTCTCCTCGTTGACGAGCTGGGCCCATGAACAGCCGATCCCCTCCACGCGTCGCCTTGCCTCTGCCAGCCCCACTACCGGCGCCAGCCTCCTTCCCTGGCACGTCGTTGAGCCGCCCCTCACTCGGCATTCCCTCCAGTCCGCAGCGCTCCGCCACGCCAATTTTGCCCATCGCCTCCCCTGCATTCCCTTGCATTCCCTGCTGCCCATGCAAGCCGCCCGAGCCGAATGACGCTAGCGCCGCAGCACTAGTGAGCACGTCGTGGTCGGCACTCGTCGTTGCCCACACGCCCAGCTACTTTCCTTCTCCTCAAGCTCGCGCATGAAACACCCTTCGCCGTGGCGATCTCATTTCTATTCTTGTCTTGAATAGGGTTGCAGCAGGGCAACCGGACGCGATCGTCTTCCCCAGGCCCGGCGGACACTGTCGGCTTCAACTCCACCCCTCGTCCGGTGAGACCACGCCTCCCCTCCTCTATTGCCAACTAGGTTCGCAACTAGTCCGGGAACGCATAGCTCGCTTGAATTGAATTTTCTTGCAGTCGAGCTACCCAATTTTGAGTTCCCTCTCTGACGCCAGCGACCTCCCCGTCTCCCTAAATCCTTCAATCTCGGTAAGCCTTAGCCTTCCATGAGCTTTGATTTTTCCTCCATGCTTTCGCTTGTTTTCCCTAACCCTTCGGGTTTTATCCAGATGCCCCAGGCTTCCTCGTCGCTGACGACGACGCCCTACCATACGCCATTACCGTCGGCGCCCCTGCTCTGTCCGCGTCCGCCCCACCCGAGCACCAAAACGGAACTGTGGTGAGTTCCTCAACACAGAACAACCCTTATTTCTCTCCCTCCCCTTCTGCGATGCTCGCACGGGTGCTCGTCGTCGCTCGCCACCGTGCAGCCTAATGGGGACCAAGCCAGTGCCGAGCTCACAATGGGCTCCCACGGGCTGAACTAAATTAAGTAAAAGTGCCTAGCTAAAGGGGCCCATTAGTCATAGATAGAGGTTAGAAGGTAATCGAGTAAAATAAGTTGTACCCGAATGGCAATTCTGGAATGGATTAGGAAAAGCTGGAATTAGAATAAACTTAAATATATATATATATGTATTCATATCTTTTGCATACTAACTCCAAATTAGGTGATTTCTGTTTTGTTAGTTTTCTTTTAATCTGTAGAACATGATGGTATAATCCTTATTTATGTTACATTGCTATAAAAAGTTGGAAATGCCCAAAATGCCCACTTGCCACATGTTTAAATAAACAAATTCATAAGTCCAAAAATGCTACAGATGACACCCAAAAGTAAATTAGTCCATATACTAAACATGAATATAATCACCACCTCCAGGATCCTTCTATGCATTAAAACTATGCATGAATTATTGAAACCTTAAGATTGAGATAGATATATATATATATATATATATATATATATATGTAATTACAAAAATTCATAATTTTAACCCTAGGCCTCCAAATTCGATAAAATCAATTGTGTTGGTTTCATATAGTGATCTTATGCATGTTAGGGAGCACATCATGCATTTTTGGATTCTTATACTTCTGGTTTTGAATTAAAATTTCTTTATTGCTTTGCTTTGGTATTCCGGCGTTCTCTTTTGATAGAACCGAGCAACGAGGATTTTACCCAAGCCGAGTACTATAGTGAACTTGATCAATTGCAGCAAGGCAAGTATACAAAAGCTCGCTAAGATTCTCGAATTCTTTTCATGTTATGCTTGTGATCAAGGTGAAATACTTGATGCCATGTTCGAGTTAATGGTATGTCATGTTATGACGCATTACTAGCATGGTAGGCCGAATTGGTTGTAAGATCAGCGATGATCTTTTAAATGGACTAACAAATATGAAACCCTAATTGGGGAGTTGTGAAAGCTGGGGTATCATCACCTACCAATGGATCAGCAGGCTTTGATCCGATACCAGTGTCGTAGGGCTTTACCCGTCACCCACGGCGGGGTTGAATTGAGGATGGTGGGAAGTCACGGTCGGCCAACCCTGTACTTACACGTTTTCAATTCATCTCTTGCGTCGGGCAAGTTCTGTTCGTCTTGCCTGACCACGCAATTGGTTGAGTCTTGTTTGGTGCAACCGTTATTAAATTGCCTTGTTTGGCTTGATGGATTGAAGAGCTCTGAAAGTTTGTCTAATTTTGAATGCTCACATATTGGTTCAATAGAATTCTTGTTTGAATTACTATATGTTCAAATCTGAAATTTAACTTGGGCATGATGGTACATGTGGATATTGTATGATTCCTTATGTTCATGCCATGCTTAATTGTTGATGCCACTATGAGGTGTTAGTGTTTCTCTTTATCACATGCTATGCTGAAATTGAATTGGGATGAGCCTACAAATGTAGCTTACAAATACGAAAGTACTTACGAAATTTGATTCCGAAACTGTTGCAGGTGATCCCAGTATCGGTGAGTACTACGACGTGGAGAATGTTGATACCGATGCTTAGTTTTGTATTATTCTTTTTGGTCGTAATAATGTGGGTTGCATATATGCATATGGAGATGGGGGGGCTGCCATCTCAGGGTTCTAATTTTTGTGTTCGTTGCTGTTTTTGCACTTTGAAGACCTGTAATCAGCCTTCAAGTTGTAAGTTATGTGTTGTAGAATCCCTTTAGGGTAAGAGGTAACTTATGTATCCTTTAACTCTTTCTCAGTAGAGTTTGAACTGATATGAAGTTGTTAATTTTGATTGTTCCATATACCGTGCGTGTATGATTGTAGTATATGGAAATGATCGTAAAGAAGTGATGCCTTCTCTTAATGTTCACTCCATGAAGTGTTCTCGGTTAAGTGACCCGCTAGCTGAGATACAGTGTCAGCTAGGCAGGGTGCGAGCAATTGTACCGGGCTTTCGAGCGACCCACTAGCCTTTGGGCTAGGTTAGGGTGTGGGTACGACTGTCGGGCTTCTCCGGGATTACTTTACTTAGTGAACTTAAGAGTAGCGTTAGTTCTTTACCGGACTTTGGATTCATTGTCAACCCCTTCTTGCGATAAGTGCGTCCTTGCGCGGCTTAACCAATCGTGAGTGCATACGACATCTGGTAAGCTTGTGGATTGGTTAGGTATCGGATCGTCCAGCAGTGAAGGCATACGACGTTTGGTAAGCGTATGGTGTGCTGGGCGGTTTCTCGGGTATTCAAATCTCATATCGCAGCGGGAGTTGGTTCTGAACTTGGGGTCCTGACAACTATCAATGTTTTGTGCACCTAAATCAGTATATAAAATATGAGTTTCACATGGTGCACATATATCAGCAAGTATTTCAGTTATTTGATCACATGGCAAGCTCAAATCAGCAAAATAATCATTTAAAGTAGGTGGTGTGATCAACACGGTGGGTGATTCACTTAACTCAACACATGATGTATTTAATTCATCAGAGCTTACTTCAATCTGATGTGGAGTGATGGAAGTAGTACATTTACCTTGCAGGCTCGACTCAAATGATGTAGATATTGTTAGGGGTGATGGGTCACAAGGGCGAGATGGTGTGACTCTCACATCAGCGGGTGCGGCAACATAGCACTAGAAGGGTCAACTGAAGCAACTCGTGATGTGTTGACTTTTACTAGCCGTTTGCTTGCCTCATGTATCCATCTCTTTATTTTCTGTTCAGCTTTGCAAGCAAGACGAAATAAACATTTGATAGAATAATATTCTTTATGCACAAGTATATCCTGAATATCACGGTTCAAGCCTGTCGCAAATCTATTCACTGTAGCTTCTTCACATTCTTCTATATCATAGCAAAACAAAGTAGTTTATAAAATATTATAGTATTCTTCCACGGTGGCACTACCTTGTTATAAATATTGTAATTTGCAACGCATTTTACGTGTATAATATGGTGGTACGAATTTATATCTCATAGCAAGTTTTAAATCATCCCAAGTAGCAGGTATATAATCAGGGTATAATCAATAATATTCATCCCACCAAAGAGAAGCAAAATCACTAAATGTACTAACAGCAGCTCATACTTGCTTATGCTTAGGAAAAACATGGCTAGCAAATATTTCATTGAGTTCTAATTCGCAATCGAGATAGAAATCAGGCCTATTACAACCATCAAATATTGGCATAGAAACAAGATGATCATGTACCTTTTCATGTTGAGGAACCTTTCATGACGGTTGTCGTACTTGCTGTGGTGGTGATGAAGGAGCGCTTGTCTCAGGATATGGTACATCTCCCACTATAGATGAAGCCCAAGAATTGATTACTCCATAACCTATCATTGTTAGTGGAAAATAAGGAAACAAATCACAAGTATATGTTCCTACCAACTACTAGAATGTGGGGGTGTGGGGTGGAAGGAATCTCAATAATTTTGTAGCAAATACCAAGCTCTTACTGTGCTGTAGTGGTTATCGGCCTTTGGCGGTGTCAAGTTGATCAAAAGATTAATATAGCAATTACCAAGGTGACAGAACAAAGTACAGTATAGGAGGGTGGAGATTGGTTGGCTTCAATATGGTAGCAAGGAATAGCAAAAATTAATTCAGCAAATGTAAGTTGAATAAGAGCTCAAAGTACTAGCCAATGTTGCTGATCCTATCTTAGACCGAGTACTAGACAATCAATGCCCAAAGATATAAGTGAAGCTCAAAGAGAAGTGATGCAAATAGCACTAAAAAGATAGTGAGGTTTCTGAGATCTTTTTTCTTTTTTTGGCCTTCTATGTGGCTTCTTTTTCTTTTCTGTATTTTTCTGTGTATATTTTTTTTAATCCCAGAAACTCATTCATACAAGCAAAAGGACAAAGAGCTGAAATCTAGTTGTCGCTACCTTGGCACAGCAGCAAAAACAGCAAAAAAAATGGTGCCACGGCAGAGATGTGGCAGGAAACAGCAATCTGGAAGCTGTTGCGCTGCTGCCACGGCAGCAGAAACAGGCAAAAACGTTGCCGGAGCACGAAAACGGCAGGAGGCCAAAACTTAAACTCACAATTTCTCCCAAACGGCTAGGCCAAATCAGCTGCAATTTTTATGGTAGACTCCCCAAAATATGCTTGATTTTATAGAAGTTTTTCAGAACTTTTGGAGCACTTTGAATTTTTGAGTCCGAAAAGGATTTGAATTCGGACATAATTTGACAAACAGAGTCAACCTTGATTTCCTGTCCGAATCCCGCAAGGAGTAGATGTCCTTGACTCTTCTTAAGGATGTGGGGGAGCCCTAGTGGCTGCCCAAGCAAAACCCAAACAGATTAGAGATAGAAACCGAGCCCCACAAGATAATTCCTTTGCTTTGTTCGACTTGAACTCCAAGTAAAAAACCTTTCCTGCTTGTGCTCGACTTTTTAAAACTCTGTGGAGCTGATTCAATCTACTAATTGTGTGGTAAAGCAAAGCTACAAGCGACCACAATGTCGTCTCCCTTTTCTTTTCCAAGGCGTGGCGGCAAGGAAAGCGGCGGTAGCAGCAAAGATGGTGGTGGCAGCGATGATGGTGGACGTGCAGCAAGATGATGATGCCGGTGGTAAGGATGACGGATGCAGCAGCAAGATGATGGTGGCAGTGGCACAATAATGATGGCAGCAGCAAGACGATGGTGGCAATGACAAGATGAACTAGACACAATCTACAACTATGACCAGCAAGTTGACACGACGATGCAACCACAAATTCAACAATGCAAAAATTACTAAAAAGAAAGATGCAATGGCTCGAAGTAGTTTGGATAGTGGGGAAACCAATCTACTATTTTTTTGTAGGATTTTTCTGGACAATAGGTAAAGAAAGATCTAAAGATCTAACTACGAAAATGATAAATCTCACCGAGCAACTATAGCTCTGATACCACTTGATGAGACGGTGGCCCGATCTTTCGATGAGACAAAGGTAGCTATTGATTTCATGGAGGTTGACCTTGACAATCCGACTATACCGTACGCGACGATACGCCTTAGCAATCGCCAAACCAATCTCCGATGGTTATGCCTTAGCAATCGCCAAACCAATCTCCGATGGTTATTGACCTTGCCGCAGGCACGATCAACCTGAACAATGAAATTCGAATTCCTGCAAGCAACTGAAGAACCAGCAAGAACTATGATAAATTGCAATCTAAAATTGTGAGTATTAATTGGCACAAGAGATAGAAGAAAGTATATTGAAATTCCACTGGTGATCTAAACAAGGTGGTAGTCCTACATGACTTGTAGATGTGATAATGTAACAGTAGCTAAACAACTCAATGAAACCCAAAAACTAAAGAGAGAATCCTAGGGGGGTATATAAAGACAAGAGGTGATCTGTTACAGAGGCAGCCTCGGATTGTTTTGGTAGTTGCGGTCTACTCGTAAGGAATTTGGAGATGGGGTTGGACAGGTTGGAAAGAGCACGAGATAAGCTTTCCAAAGAGTCTGCATGCTCAAGATAAAGATGTTGGAAGTCAGGGCTATCTCAGTAATCTGAACCAGAGTCCAGATCTTGTGGGACTCTATCTCTAGCTCTTCTTGGACCAAAAGTGACGCGAAAAGACTCCTTGTACAGCACCAATTCATGTGGGACATGGTCATAGACACATGAACTTCATTCCCCCCCTCTTGAGAGCTTGAACTTGAATCCTCGCATGTTCTTGAAGATCTTGACGGACCTCCTTTCATTCTTTATGGCTTGAGCAGCGGATGTAGTTGAAGTAGTGGAAGTAGTGGTGGTAGCGGTTGTATCCATGGGGTCCATGTCCTCATCACGTTCTCAAGTCCATGTCAATGAAGGCATCGGCTCAAAGCTAGTGTCAAGCCCTTCGCCGTCCCTTGTGGTGCCAGTGAGGTTTTTAGGAGTAGTGGCCAATTTTCCCCTTCTTTCTCTTCTCTTTTGGTTCTTCTTGTTGTCGGCCACCAGTAGGCTGGAGCTGCCGGAGTGCATGCTTGGTGTTTTCTTGACTTGCTTGTCTAGATCTGGTGGTGTTGTGCTCTGTATCTATCACCGAGTCTATATAGTGCCGCCGCTGGCTCTCCTCCGAGAAGCATGCTAGGAAAACCTTGTTTTGGTTAGTCGATTGCAATTGCCCGATGCTACAACTAATTGTCGATCTTTGCCTCTGTTGTGCATGCTATTCAACATTCTATGGAAAAGAAGTTCATGTCAATTTCGTAGCTTAAAATTTTATGGCTCCACCACTAACTCTGCTAGTAGTAGCAAATTTAACACAAAACATTGAGTGTCACTGTGTGGATCTTGCTCCACATGCATACGATCACCTACGGAGGCCAGGCCTCGAACACAGTGTGTGCTGGTTGGTTCTCACACCAACTACCAACCGAGCTAGGCTCGATCCTCGATGTAAAAAATTCTAGCCTATGCAAGTGGAGCAAGGTTGTGTTTGGCATTGCCATAGATTATAATAATGCCAATTGCCTAACCATTTTTGGCCTATTTTATCATTCGTGTAACCAGCATTTCTCTATTTTCGTGGTTATTTTTCACAGCAGATTATAAAAAAAAGTTAAGCACATCACAGTCCAGCAACCACAAACTGAGCCTAAATTATGCTCTGCATGCCACTTGGGCTTGCCTACCGGGTGGACAATGCATGCATGATAAGGCCCAAGTACGGACAAGTGCAGCCAAATGTGGCATGCATCCTTTTGTCCTTCTTTTTCTCATCCCGAGCCTGAGCAAACCTCTAACATGTCTTGTTCGGTGGCGGCACATTGGTAAGCCACTTCCACACACATTGGAGTATCTACTGGAGAGTCACCCAACAAGTGATGCGAACTAGGTTCCCAATCTTCGTGGCGTAGGATTATGGATAAGTAGCCTATGCAACCTGATGAATGACACCATCAACCACCGTCTCTATTATAGTAAGCTAGGACACTCGATTCACCCAACCACATGCTTCAGCCCTTGTCTACTCACTAACATGTAGCGAACACATTCAAGCAATCACAACAAAAACGGAGAAGCAATCTCAAATAACACCCAGTCCTTTTTTGGTGGTGGAAATGGCTCACTCACAATAAGAAACAAATGTCCTTCTATTTCTGAAATTTCAAGTCCCCACTTCCTACCTCTTGGTTCTTTCCTTTTCAAACCTACTAATACATAGCATTCACATTAGATAGTAGTCAATTCTTAAATAAAGATATCTTTGTAGGGAAGGAATTGACCTTATTATTGTCCTTCTGAGCTCTCTTTGATAGCTCATTTATCTTCTGAAGTACTATATAAATGGAGGTTCTGGGTATCCTTATCGAGTTATTGGATCCATGTTGAGAAGGTTACATGATCATAATTTTCTTCATTGCTCTTTCCACTCTTTTGTTTAGTTCATGATGTTTTGATTTTTTTGAAGCATACACTATCATTATGCTAACAACATGTGTTACAAGGGTGCTGGGTCAATCCTCATCATACTCACATTCTTCCATAAAAGCCGTGATCGGCTTTTGATAAGTTGGAGATGTACTAAGCAAAGAAAACAAGACACTATATATGCATGGTATATGTATATATCATCCATTTTGGTGCCTTTTTGATTTTGCACAATGCAACCAGTACAACAAATAAGTCATATATATCATGTATATTGAACTATTATGTATATATTTTATATCAGTCTCATCATTCTAATTTGTACCAATTTTATTCATACCTGTAATGACCCATTCTTGTAAGCATGAATGTTAGAACTTCTAAAGCCTAAAGGAAATAGAGCCGAAGTTTTTGCATCTCATGTCATCTCGTAGGTCATATAAAAAGGTGCATGACCTAAGAACCAACCCCATTGGTTAACAAGCCTGGAAATGGAACCTCAGCTGATTCATAGGCAATAGGGTTATTTTCCATCACATCATTGCGTCATAATAGGAACATTCTTGTGTTTCATCTCTTTTGGAGCTATTTTGATATTTTAAGTGGATGAATATCTGATGAAGGCCAAATAAGATCAGCATAGAGTTCTGTCTAATTGGGATATGTATACCCATATAAATTTTACCAAAGTTTGTATTTGGGCATTAAATATCTTCCTGAACTCCTAATAAGTTCTAAAGATTTGTTTGTTTCAACAACATTTGGAATGCCTATAGTTCCAAGCTATATTGAAACATATGTGAACCTTCACTAGAACGAATGGCACATCCTTTTTTATTTCATCTATACAATGCCCAAGTGGTACAGTCTAGATAACCTTGTTGTTATTCAAATTGAAACTTTGAGTTTGAATCAATTCTCAAATCAGATTTGATTTAGTGTTTAAAAGCCAGGCAAAGAAAAACAGAAAATAAAGGAAAAAGGACTCAGACCCCTGCCAGCGAAGTGGGCCGCAGCCGGCCCACCTTTCCTTCCCCTGGGCTCAGCCCACTTCCCTTCCTTCTCCCGCACGCCCGCAGTCCAGCATCCCACGCACAGAGCACCCGCGCCACGCGGCGCATCTCCCCTGACCGGCGCACTACCTCGCCCGAGCGCTATAGCTCACCGCCGAGCACCTCCCTCGGTTCCTCCTCCCCTTCTCCTCTCGGTCTCTTCGCCAACAGCGCTCCCGCACCCCACCGCACCTCCTCGACCAATCCGTAGTGCTCGCCGAGCTCTCTCTTCGCCGGAAACCGCACGCCATCAGGAGCTCCGGCAGCTCGCCGCGGTCGGCATCTCCGGCGTTGTCGCATCCAGCGACTCTCCCTCCCTATTTTAGCACGCGCATGCGCTTCCTCACCTCTCCAGAGACTCATTTTCGTGCTCATTTCCGACAGGGAGCTACCAGAGCCACCTCTCCGTTGTCGTCTTCCTCGAGTCCGGTGGGAGTTCTTGGACATCACCTCGCATCTACCTCTACCCGGTAAAGTTATTTCCTTTTTCTCGCGCCAAATCCTTCGCCGTAGTCCCCTAGATCTATCTCCCGAGTTAATTGGTTTTCTATTCAGCCAAACTCCGGGAATCGCGGTTCTACTCACCACCGGTGACCTCGGTTCCTTCTCCAATACCCCGTTCTCGGTAGGCCGATCGCCGATTGAAGCACGATTTTGAACTCCGACGTCTTCCCGTGACCTTTTCCAACTCTCGGTTTTTGTCCCAGGTGCCCCGGGTCCTCCAGTCATCGGTGCCCTCGCCCCGTCGCCCGCCATCGCCGCCGACCTCCTCTGTTCCGTCCCCGTCCGCGTCCTCCAAGCTCCGAAACGAGACCACGGTGAGCTCCCCTTCCTTCTGGTGCCTTTGTCTCTCTCTCTCCCCCTCGCTGCGGTGCTGGCTCCCTCGCTCACCGCCGCTCGCCGTCGCTAGGACCATCGGCGACCAAAACCGGGTACAGCCCGAAGGTTAAAAGGAGAAGAAATAAAAAGAGAAAAGAAATCTGGTTGTGGGGCCTGGTTGTAATAGACCTAAAGGTATAAAAGGATGAGGGGGAAAGAGAAGAGGTGGGGGCCGGGTTTACTGGACCCATGCGCTATAGACTGAGGGTAGAAAGGAGTTGGGTGAGAAAAGATAAGAGCTGATTTTCGAAATTCTGGAATTATCAGAAAATGGATAAAAGTGATGAATCTTTAGAAATTCATATCTTTTGAATACCAATTCCAAATTGAATGATTTTTGTGTCCAAATTTTTGTTTTATTGAGTAGAATATGAATCCATGCTTTATTCCCATGTTACAATGTTGAGCACCACAGGGAATGACTAAAATGCCCCTAGGGCTATAAGAACTATAATAGCTTATAGGAAAATTTTAATAAATCCTCAGTGCATATGGTTCTCACATAATTCCTTAGTGGGTAATGTACTACTCTCTGGAACTTTAATATGCTCCCCTACCATGTTGCTTTTTCATCCCTAAAAGTATTAACCCCTTTTGTCGTCATTTAAAACCCTAATCGAAAGAACCTCAAATTTTGACCTATTATGCACATGATAACAATGGCATGTTTAACCCTTAGGATCATCCTCTAAACCTCAGTATACTTTTATCCTTATTATCTTCTCCTATACTAACAACACATGCATGAATTAATGCAACCTTAACACTAGTATGTATATACTTCCAGAACTTCATAACTTGAACTCTAGATCTCCGAATTTGACGAAACCAATTCCGTTAGATTCATATAGACATCCTCTACCTATAAAGCTGCATATCATGCATTCTTGGGTTCTTATACTTGCTGGTTTTAATCGAAGTTCTTTCTATTGCTTTGCTTCGGTATTTCGGGGATTGGTTTTGAGTAAAACCAAGCGGAGAGGAATATCCGGAGGGTGAATATTACTGTGATCAAGAACAATATCAGCAAGGCAAGTTCACAAATACTCGTTAAGATTCCCTTAATTCATATCACGTCTTGCTATTGGTTGAGATGAAATACTATGTTGTATGTGATTTCCTGAACTGTGTTGTGATGGCGATATCACTAGCATGATTAGGGCTTGATTCTAAGATCGGCGTGGATCTTTTAATCGGACTAATAAACTATGGAACCCTAATGGTGAGATGTGAGAGCTGGGGTTCTGTCACCTACTGATGGATCGAGGAAGAGGGTGATCTCGAGCACCATAGCTATTCCTTCGATGCCGGTGTCGTAGGGCTCAACCCTTCACCCACGTAGGGAGGCTTTGCGAGTCGACCGGATAGTAGGGGTCGGCCAACCTCGGACTAACGGCTTCTCGAAAGTGCTCCCTTTGGTCAAACTTTGTGGTTTGCTCAGAACATTTGATATAGCTTTTGTGGGCTATCTTTAAATCATCAAGCTTGGTTGTCTTGTGATGATTTGGTGGAATTGTATGGTTGTTTCCCATGCTCTTTCAGATCTGAAATGGATGTGTCCATGTGATATGTACAGGTAAAAGTGGTCATGTTGTTAGCATATTGATATGGGTAGTATCAAGTATGAACATGCCATGTTTACATTGATGATTATATGCAATATGAGTACTTTATCCTTATCAATAGCTTGCTGAAATTGGATTGGGATGGGTATATAAATGTGACTTGCAAGTACGAAAGTACTTACGGAATTCAATTCCGAACTTGTTGCAGGAGATCCCAGTATCGGTGAGTACTACGACGAGGGGAACGATGTTTCGGATGCTTAGCTTAGTGTTATCCTTCTCGGTCATGATAATGTGGGTTATGATGATGTTTTTGGAGGTGGCATGGCTGCCATCTCAGGGTTTATCTTTTGAGTTACTTGCTGTTTTTAACACTTCGAAGTACTGTACCCAGCCTTCGAGTTGGAAGTTATGTGTTTTAGAACCCCTCTCGGGTAAGTGAATACTTAAGTATCATGTAATCCCTTCTTAATAGAGTTTGAACTATTGATATGAAGTTGTTATCTGTGATCATTCCATATACAGTGCGTGTATGTTTGAAGTATATGGAATCGATCGTAAAGAAGTGATGTCTACTCTATTTGCTCACTGTAAGAAGTAGTGTTCGGTTGAGTGACCCGCTGGCTGAGATGCAGTGCCGGCCAGGCAGGGTGTGGGCTATCGTACCGGGCTCTCGAGCGACCCACTAGTCCCCGGACTAGGTTAGGGTGAGGGTACGATGGTCGGGCTCCTCCGAAACTACTCTGCTTAGTGACTCAAGAGAAGCATCAACTCTTTACCGGGTTTGGGGAATTGTATGTGGTTCTGGGAAGTTTAGTCGTTTCTGACCGGCTTAACCCACGGTGATGGATACATACGACGCAATTGCGTATGGTATGTGGGTTCGGTGTCGGGTTACCCAACGGTGATGGATACATACGACGTAGGTGCGTATGGTATGTTGGGTGACTTCTCGGTCTTTGGCGACTAGCCGTTCCCCTAATCATATGGAGTTCCCGGGTCCGTGACAATACCATTCACCCTCCCTTGAATAAGAATCATCCTTGATTTTTGTAAGCATTCTAATACGTTATTACAGGACAGCACATAGACTTGTTGAAAATTGCATTACTCATTAAGGTGATCATACTTTATCTTCATAAGATTAAATCCTTGTAATATGGGAGAGAAAAAATTAAAATACCTCCATGGTTCTACTTCTACTGTACTACTATTACTACCCATGCATGTGTGGATATCAAGATATGAAGAAGTAGGCGTTCATTACTTTCGGCCAATCATTATGATTCAGATTCTTCTCAACAAAATTATAACATGGCACGAAATATTGATTGCTCAAAATTTTATGTATATCAAGGTAGTTACAACATTGCATAATTCTGGGTTACCAAAAATATGCCATTTTAATTCAGCAAGCTTATCACAAGCGATGCATATTCTATATACATAAAACTCTTTATCTAGACCATAACCTCCAATCAAATTAAACTTGTAATCATAGGTACAGGTACATGACAAAGATTTCAAGCATGTGATTTCAGAAAGCTTTTCTATAACATGTGATAATTTCATAGGTTTATTAAACATAATATAACACAAAGAATTAACATCGGATACCTTAGTAAAAACTTCTTTATGTTTAACCAATTTCACATGATTGGAATTATATGCAGTTAACTTATCACATGGCTCATTCAATTCAGCATGAAAAGTCTTACTTTGTTTAACTATGGTAGGCATAAAATCACGTGTATTCATCTTTGTTGTATTCTCAGATTAGTACCTTTGTTCTTACCTTGTAAGCTCTCATCAGTTGATGTAGGTACTGTAAGTGGAGATTTTTCACAAACACTACCGTTTTCTTCTTGATGTAACTATGGGACATCAAGCATGCTATCATATACAACATGTGCAGGAGGTATTCTAGCAATTACTTCCTTGTGTGTTATTAGTTCCATATGATCAAAACCATAAGGTATCAAATTATCATGTGGTTCTACTAAATCAGCATAAGGATTGTTTTTGGATACATCTACAGTAGAAATATACTCACAATTCGGCTCCTTTTCTTGCTGTAGAATCTGATTAGTACCTTTTTCTTTAACACCCTCCTCAAATGATGTTGGTACCTCATTAGTTCCCTCTAGCAGTGCAAATAGTCCAGCGTGCGGCTGCCCTTCTTCAATGCCAACCTGCACAGTAGAAGAAATAACAATACAAATAGAGATCATTATGTTAGTTTTCAAATCCTCCCCATTACAATCCTGCACAATATGAGACATAATACTAGAAGTAGAGATGATATTATTAGTTTCAATAAGTTTCTCAGTTTTATTTACATCCACTCCTCTCTTTCATTTGTTGTATCTCTCACATTCTCACTTTTGATGCACTCAACCTCTCGTATGGTAGGATCATACATCTCATTCTTTTTACCATTTTTACTCAAGTGTATTATGTGGCTTTTATCCTCATATGGGGTTTGATACATTTCTTTTCTTACGTCACTTATCATTGAAGGGGTTTCTTTCATTGTTAGAGCTTCATCGTCTTCTTTTTGACTTGAAGGCTTTGTATCCTTCGATGGCACAACATTAGGAGCTTCTTCCTCTTTATTAGCTCTAGGTACCTGAAGAGTACACCTAGCTGATTTAGTTGACAAAGGATGACTTGAAGGCTTGGTCTCCTTGGATGGCATGCCATTAGGAGCTTCTTCCTCTTTATTAGCTTTAGGTATCCAAAGAGTAAACCTAGCTGATTTAGTTGACGAATGATGACTTGAAGGCTTGGTCTCTTGGGATGGCACAACATTAGGAGCTTCTTCCTATTTATCAACTCTAGGTACCCGAAGAGTAGACCTATCTGATTTAATTGATGAAGGCGCAAGACTTCGGCTCAAATTGAACTGAGATGTTTGCTCCTTCTTAACACTTTCCTTCCTCTGCTATGGAATAATTTACAAGATCTTGCATACTACCATTATATTTTAATCAAACAGTAGTTGAGATTTTAGAATTCAACCTTGTTTGAAGTATGCCCTTACTTCTGATGCAATCATGATGTTGGCACTACGCATAGCACAATTTAACTTCTTGTAATATGCTTGGAAACATTAAAATCCTTGTTTAATGCTCTTTACTTGATGAAGCAATTCATGCTCATAATCATATGACACAAATTCTTCTCTCAGGATGATCTTCAAGTCGTCCCAACTAGAAACAAAGCGCTTGTAATGGTAAGTAGTAATCCAAACTCGAAATTCAATACTTAGCTGTGATCACAAAATGCAAGTGCATAGGATCAGTTGTAGCATTTTAAATGAGAAAAAATATCGAAACCACAAGGAGGTGGTGGTTGATTCACTTGGTCCAAATCTGAAATCACACTAAAAATATTTAAAGCAACGGTGATACGTCCAAATCATATCATGTTTTCTAAGTTTAATGATGTTATTTCCTATTATTTCGATTATATATCTTAATTGATTTTCTGCATTATTCAATAAACTACCAAACTACCGTATTTTCCCTCTTATTTTGTGTATGCAAGAAAAACACCAAAGAAATCAGAAAATCTAGTGTATTCAGAAATGTTCCAGAGGGGATTGCTTCGCACAAAAGGATTGAGGCAACGGAGTCACCACTCAGCGACGGGCAGGCTGCTGCGGCCCCACCTTTCATGGCAAGGTGCCGCGTGGGCCCGTGGAGGCTTGGCCTCCACCGCTGTTTCGCATACAGATACGCCACCTACCGCCTGGCCCTGCCGCCCTGCCAAACTCTAGGGTTCCCTGCTACCTCCTTTCACACGAAACCTCCCCCCTCTAGAACATTCCAGAACATGCTCGATTTTTTGATTTTTGCAGTGTTTTTCCTGCATATAGAACATAAAGGTATAAATAGGTAGTCCGCTAGTTTATTAAATAATCTATAAAAATAATTAAAATATATAATGAAAATATAACAAAAAGGCATCATTAAACTTAGAATAGTATGATACGTATTTACGTATCAAGCCCCCCAAGCTTATATTTTAGTCATACTTGCATAAGACATCCATAAGGAACTTAAGTTTGATGATGGCTTTGAGTTAAAGAAGTCATACCGGATTGATGTATCATGTACCTTCAATAATGTAATACCTGACAAGCTTAGCAAAGTAAATACTGAAATACATAGGCATTTTTCTAAAAAATATTATTACCAATCATTAAGTATAAGGTTCTCTTTGAAACTCAAATATTAAGATCATAGTAAGAACAAAAAATAAATCCTCCACTAGCTCATTTCGTACCAGTGTCTATAAGGAATAGAATATTTCATGTAAATTACATAACAAGAACAATGAAACTTTCAATGCTCACCTACTAGAGGAAAATCATAAGTGTAAAGCCTTATGTACCAAAGTGTAGGGATTCCCAGCGATTGTCGCACTTAGGATAATGGAGCAACTTTTTGTTATGAGCACCGCTGGTTATCATCTCAACCACAAAATATTATGATGTCTCATCATTCTAGTCACTAGAAAATAATGTGGGAGTACAAATGACTCAATCAAAGAAAACAAAAAATCTATTGCAAATACAAAGTGATCCCCAAGCTCTAGTGATGTAGGAGTAGATGTTGCCAAATGAATGCACAAGTGAAACTATATGACATGAAGTAATTCTCTATAGTAACATAAGTGAAGCATGTGAGAAAATGTAAAGGCTACCAAATGATATAAGTGAAGTACGTGAGCAAAAGTGAAGGTTGTTAAATGATATAAGTGAAGATCATAGAGTAAGCATAAATACTCTTAAATGATGAAGTGAAACAAATAGATTAAGTGTGAGTGCTGCTACTGAAAAGACAATACATACATAACCTACGTATGATCCATCTTGCATAAAAGATAATTAGAGATTTAAAGAACATGGTACACTCTTCTACTATATATTTTTTCTTTTTCTGTTTTTGTGTTTTCCTTTTTTCTTTTCGTTGTTATTTTCAAAGCCCTACAACATATGAGACATATCTTATAATGATGTTGAAAGGACCGAAGGTGCCGACTAGAGGGGGGTGAATAGGAGGCTAACTATTTTTCACTTGTTTTAGCTTAGATTATCAAATTTAGACTTAACAGATTGCAAGGATAAGCTAGTTGTGTGACAGGTGAATAACATAGGCAAAATATGATATATAAATTAACACTTAGTTGTCACACAGGTGTCTAACACAGGTAAGCTAATAACCTAGAACAAATAAGCAAGGCAGATAGCTGTGTAACAGGTAGCTAACACAGATAAGAGATATGATATACAGCAACTGTGGCACAACTATGCTAACACAGGTGAAAAATAATCTATCACAGATAAACAATGAATATCTATGAACACACAAGCATGCAAAACTAATGAGTAACTAAAGATAGTATAGAAAGTACTCAGCGAGACAAGGTGTTTTTCACCGAAGTTCCCTACTCTTTTCAGAGAGGTACAACTCCATTGAAGAGGCTACTCCAAAGCGATCGCCAGCACTGAATCGTGCTTGTTCTCCGAGTACCTGAGTGATCAGGTCTCTTTCTTTGCTTGTGGAAGTCCTTTAGCCTTGCAGCAGGTAGAATTCAAATCACCTTCACAAACTACTGATTCAGCCTACATAAGCTTGGGTGATACTAGCAACTCCTACACCCGTCTAGGAGTAGACACTCCAAGAGTAATAGATTCAGCAGCAACAACTCTTGGAGGAACTAGTGCTCTTTGCTCAAAGACTCTAACTCTCGTGAACTAACACTTAGGGAGTTTGGCTTCTGTTCTAAGAGTAGGAGGCTTTGCAACGGTCGAATATGATTCACTGGATTGAGCAAGGTTGAGGTCGAAGACCTCCCCTGGTCCCCTATTTATAAGGTTCACAGGTACCTGATCGTTACACTATTGCCACGTAGGATTGAGTGAGTCACCGGTGTCAGACACCGGTGACACAGCCAATCATACCGCACAACTATAACCGGCTCAGGCAGACCGACACCTGTGTCACCGGAGGCACACACAGGTGAACCCTTAACTGACATAGCCTAACTACTCAGCCCGGTCCTGGCACATTACATGCCCTCAGCGCACACTTAACTCTGATCCCTAATAAGGAGAGAACCTCCGACAGTCTTCTGACTCAGCAGACAAACTATCGCAGTGCAGGTCCCTTGGCATTTAAAAGCTCTCCCCTGGTACAGAGATGTATCTGAGTCATAGAGCGCTAGACCACCTGTGACACAGCTGCGTCACACCGATGACTCTAACCTCTAGGGTTTTCTACTGCTAGCATTGCAGAGTGCTAACGCAAGCCAGTTTCACACTTGTGCAAAACTGTTGATACAGGGCCATTGACCTCAAAGCTTTAGTGCCGCTGTCCAACACTCTGAGCATTGAGCAAGAGAACCTCCATAGATCATTACTACTTCATCCCTCTTGGTAGTACGGGTGTTTCCTATGGACTCAAGAAAACTAGCAAATCTAGGCTTTACCTGCCACCAGCTATATTCACGGCCCTTGACGCATCAAGCCACCATCACCTTTCTTGCAACTCCTTACACAGTACCGGCTTCTTCACAGCTGTGGCACAGCTGCCTAGCACAGCCATTCTCTTATCCTGGAAACCACCTTTGTACTTTTTGGGTGGTCATCCTTTCCTTGATGACCCTTCTTCTGGAACCTACAAAACCTGCTTACACTCATTGTAAACATTAGATTGCAATTTGACTTGCTATTAACCATCAAAATCAATTAGGGGCCTAGATGATCTTTCAGATGTGCTAAGCAACTAGGCAACGTATGCAAGAATGAAATCAAGTCATAAATAAATGATGAAACTTAGAAGCACTTTAGTGGTGTCTCGCTCTTTTTTATTTTTCTTCTTGCACTGCATGTTCTATTTCAATGATCTTTATTGGCTCATCAGCGTCATCTTTATTTTATTTCTTTTTTTAGAGAGAGAGACATACATCTTGGATTTTGATGTACCAGCAAAATATGTAAACTATCAATGTGATAAATGCAAAACCAACTACCGTACAAGCTAGCAAATAAGATGGAAGAGAGTAACGGGCTTCAAGAACATACTAAACAAATCTGGCATCGAACTACAACATTAAGCAACTCATTTTTGTTATAGTTGGAATCACCACCAGTTAGCTAAAACTTAAGTCTACCTTCACGCAGCCCATTAAATGATCAAGATGTCGGCATAGAGGAGAGGGGCAAATAGACGACTAAATAATTTTAATCATTTTTAACTATTCTTGCAATTATGTGGAATTAAAGGTTACTAAGGTAGGAATGATATGAGCACAAGTAAGCTAGATATCACACAAGCAATTTCAATATATATCAACTAAAACTAAAGTTGTGGAGTGAGAATGTGAGAAGAAATAACCGAAGGAGACAAGTCATTTGTTCTCGGAGTTTAGATTTTTCGAGGGAATCTTTCATCTCCGTTCGGGGAGCTTGATCACTCGTGATTAAGAGCCGGCTTCCTTTCAAGCATTTATCCCTCGAGGACGCTCTTGCATCTCCTCGACTTTCTCTTAGTGATTCTTCCCTTTCGGAGGCGAATCCCGACCTTCACAAACTTCTTGAGGCTGACCTTGATGATAGCAACAAGTGGAATTATGCGGCCCCAGCAAAGTTGTGGAGGTTAGTTGCAAGGTTTATTTCACAACTTATCCCAAAACCTTTTTCCTTCCGCTTACAAATACCACGGAAAATAAAAATAAATCTTGAGGGTGTTTTAAGTCGGTGCCATAGATATTGGACATGTGTGCTGTGGAGAAACATGTATGGGAACATAGAGAGGGATCATGCAAGCCGCGTTAGGACCCTAAATGTGCTCTTCCTTTGGTTTACTATATTTGTTCATAGCCCATCATACCCATAGACCGAAACACTAAATCTAAGAAAAATAAATGAGAAATCACCATGTGTATCTCTATACCCATAGACCGAAACACTTTAATATGAGTATGGAGTAGAAACAACACAATAACTATACTTTAATATCCTTAATGGATAACTATTTTTTGAACAGAGTATCCCGAAGTTAAGGACAGATATAGTGAATCGGAGGGAGTAGAGTATTAGTGTGATAACTTATTTAGAGTGGGATTTAATTTGTCAGCGAACTGTTTTGAAGGGTTATTGTTCAGTGAGACATCTATAAAAAAGGTGAATACTAGTGGTACTTCAATGACACGGCGATTACATTCCACCTAAACAACCAGATGATCTTTATTACTGGTAGTAGTGTACAAAAGCAACACATTTAAACCGGTTGCCACATTTCGACATTCCGTACGCACCTCACGGCAAATTTGCATCCCTGATCAATCGGCTAGACCTCTCACCATTAACCAGCATCCCGGATAAACCCTGAGAAAGTTGAAGTTTGTTGGGGAAGGGGGTCCCCGCGCTAGCCTGTTTTCGAAATTTTCCACATCCACTATCAATGACCAAGCTGCCACTGTCAAGGGCAGCCACAGTGTTTGTCATCATCAAGTACTATATCGACGACGTCAAGGGCAACCTCAGCGCCCGTCTACGTCGACGTCGTCAAGGACTACATAGACGTCAAGGGCAACCTCAGTGCCCGTCGTCGTCAAGGTCTACGTCGACGTCGTTAAGGACTACCTTGACATCTGTCACCGTCGAGGACTACGTTGACATCGTCAATGACCACCTTAACGTCCGTTATCATCAAGGTCCACGTCGACGTCATCAAAGAACACCTCGACGTGCTTAGGGATTCCTCCAAAGATATCAAAGAATATTCCTCAAAGATGCCCGGGAATATTCTCCCAATATCCTCTAAGGATGGGAAAAATTATAATCTCACATTTTCCATTCTCAAACCCTATAAATATCCCCCATAGGGATAGAGAGAGGGGGAGAACTCTTGTAACCCTGATTCTACACTTCAACACAAAAGTAACTTTCACCTTGTTGTACACATGGTGAGTTTCGCCTCCTCGTACATGACTCGTGTTTCACCCCGTCGTACGTGTCTCGTGCCTCACCTCGACGAACAACCCTAGCATCATGCTTGCTCGTACTCCTCGTGCACCACCAACAACTGCTGTAGCTGATTGGGAGTGCCTAAAGTACACTGCCTAGTCTTGTAGCTACGACAAAGTTTATTCCTGCTCAGAATTAATCAAGGACCTACTGGGGGGCCTGTGGAAAGGCCAAAACTAACATGGTCCAAAAGAGTTGCTCCTTGACTTGATTGATTCCGACTCAGAGATGCATGTTTTTCTAACATGGTACTACTCCTATGAAAGATGAGGTCCCCCAAATAACTACTGGTAGGCATGTTTCCTTGAGGGTTCCATCTGTCAGCTAGAGTACTACTTTCTCTAGTTCATATAAACGTGACATTTTAGAAATAGTTCTAATTAAAATTATATATTTTTAAATATTTGTATTGAATACCTGTAAATCATACGTGTAGATTTATCTTAAAAGTTACTTTCATTCAAGATGCAAGGGGGGAGGGGCGGTTCGACCTTCTCTCTAAACCTGGTGACCCAGTTATACTAATCAGGATACAGGGTTGGACCGCACCTTTTTAGTAGGGTAATAAGATGTACCTGATGGTTCCTAGGGTCGGACCTTCTGCATTCTGTACCGCTGTTAGGAAATCACAGAAGATACAGGCTAATGCTGCAAATAGAGGCTTGCCGCCATGGCCAAGAAACTTGTCAAAATCCACCACAATCAATGAAGAAACATGAAAATGGGAGAGGACGGTCACTGGAGACCCGACAGAGGAAGGGAGCTCACATCAACACGGCCTCGAAGCCGCAACCCGCTCTGCGGCTGCGAGCAGACCCACACCATGTCCTCCATGCTATGGCTGCAAATCGGTGTATGCTCTCATGCTCCCAAATGTTTTGAGCTCATCTTCTCCTCCTCCCACCACCTTCTGAATCTTCGTGCTCCGATTCTCACCCTAGTTCAGCAAGTTCGGATGCCAACTAATTAGCAATTGGAGTGAGGATGGGG
Organism: Stipa capillata; assembly: GCA_019208055.1. Lineage (NCBI taxonomy): Eukaryota > Viridiplantae > Streptophyta > Magnoliopsida > Poales > Poaceae > Stipa > Stipa capillata. The sequence goes on from JAGXJF010003394.1 coordinate 51,744, forward strand.
CAGGGGTAGGGGGTGGGGTGTCAGGATAGGGGGTGGGCGTAGAGGGAAAGGGTGGTAGTTGAGAGTGAGCTCGCCGGCGTTGCATCAGGTGGTCGCGACGCCAACGTAGGGGCAAGTAGGAGAGGATATGGTCACTGTATGGAGAAGAAACAAAGAAAGACGATGGAGTCGAAGCAGAAATTAGGGCGGTGCGAGTCGACTCAAGGGTAAGGGTCCACTCCCATTGGACCCTATTCTTTTTAGGGTAGTCCCTTGGCCCATTTGGTGCCAAAAAAGTTAGGAGTAGGCGAGAGGGCCAATGGCCAGACTGCCCCCTTGCATCTTGAATTTTTATAAATCTAAATTTTATTAAGTTTTATAAATGTATTATAATATAAATTGTGATCAAAAGAAGTGTTTGAGTCCTTGCACATATTTAAAAACTTAGCTTTTTGTAAATTGGAGAGAGTAATACACTAACGGTTTCACAAATTTATTTTGTAAAACAGAGCTTGTACGGGGAAAGGGTGTAGTTTGTATTTCACCGTCTTGTTTGGAATTTTTCTGTCGCTGCAGGTATTGCGTTATAACATGCCCTTAGTATGTTAATGAACAGAGCAGGTAGGAGTTGTGATCTACTCCACTCTTATATGCATGCACGCACTACCAGTGTGAAGAAAGCATGCAAATTGGCAATTAGGTGGTGTTTTTCCACTTTTCCTCTCTCTACTAGAGATGCATGCAGGGATTCAGCATTGGATCTCTCCCAAGCTAGCAAGCCGGCCGGGGCCTGAATTGCAATGAAGTTGGCAGGTGGGTGTTGGTAGCATTACATTTACTGCAGTGCAGCAGCAGGTGGGTGTTATTGGCCTGTGGATGGAACTTGAAGAAACATAGCTGCTGCTTCTATCTGAAATCATCAGATAGAATTCAGAAGATTTCTTTTTGTTTGTCAGTTTAATGAATTAAGGTTTCTGGATAAAGACATGGGCGCCACTGTAGGAGTATATCAGAAGTCAAAACTGCATGACCATTTAGCTCATGTCGGTTCTTTAGCCCATTCTTTGATGCTGGCGAGGTCGAAGAACCAGGATAATTAATGTGCTGATGCGGTCTCAGTGGTAGGGGCCGTGATAGTTGCTGTTGTGAATTTGGATTATTCTTGTTCTTCTTCTTAAAAACAAGGACACATAGATATTTTACCTAATAACAAATTAATAATGTTGGTGGTTTGTAATGGTATGTAAAAAAGTCGTATGCAGGTTGGGGGCTTGCCTTCCATTATCTAGAAAAGGCAGTTATATTTCCGATAGAGGTGTGTTTTTCTTTATTTTCTTAACTTTACTGCCGTTACTGTTCCCCGTACTAGTCGTTATTGATTAGAGTTTCAACACAGTATTACATCAAAAAACGTAGATATAATTTTGTGGAGAAATGCCAGAAAACAGGATAAGGTCCAACGCAACGCCCAAACAATTGGATAAGCTTGTCGCCGTCTGATCCGACGAATCCAATGGCCACTATCCCCTGCTGTGCAGGATTCTCACGCGAAGACGTTCTCCTCTTTGTCAGAAATGCACATTTGTACGAGTACTGCTCTAAGTAGTTAACTCCACTTTATCGGCCCATCAATTTAGTGTGCTCCATAAACCAAGTATTGACGCCGGTATAGTTAGAATAAAGATAAGATAACACCACGATGCGACATGCACGGATGCACCGTTATGAGCTCTGAATCGACTTCCTACACTGGCATTGTACAATTAAGTAGTTATTTAGGGATGAAATCCGGGTGGATTTTCTCGCCCGATCGGGAGCCGGATCAGGATGGATCTGAATTCGACAAGCAAGTTTAATATCTGGTCACATTTGGGGTCAAATCCGAATACAGAGTTGGATCCGGGGCAGCTACTATCCGCTGGATACGGATATTTTTGGGATTTCACCGGATAGTTTCCCGAAGTTGAAATCTGGATTTCTGGTCGTAAGGTCATTAGACCCCTCGTCCTTATCTTTTATGTAAAACTTGCAATTTTATATATTTTTCACACGAATTTGCAGTCATACAGAGTACCACCATACGTACATGTGTGAATTTTTTAATTATTTTGGAAGTTGCAAACACATGTTTTTATTTAAAGGGAAAAAGGGGAGCAATGGAGTTTTTGTGCAAAATATCTGCACTCACATAGGAATTTATCATTTATGTTGAACTTGTTTCATTTTACTCACTATGTGTCGTTGTGCTATTGCAACGACCTTTTACATTTGCTTGTTCAATGCTACAATATTGATATATTTTGGATATATGGTTGGTATTTTTAAACAATGAGCATATGGTTGGTTGATTGATCTATGTTATACCAGTGCGTTAGGATTTCTATTTTTTGATGTGACTACCCGCAAATATTTTCTGTTTTCGACCCAAACTCGACTGATATTCATCTCATATTTGTACCCCAAATATTTCTTATTCGCATTCGTATTTGGCCTAGCCGTATCCAAATCTAGGAGAATAATATGGGTTAAGATATGAGGACTACTACAGAAACACCTAAATAAGACATCTCATTCCAAACGGTTCGGCAAAGTACACCATCTAGGAGAAGGGTTCCCCTCATGAGCTGTCTCAAATAGGTCTACATCCCAGACGGTTTAATATTTGGACCATTTGAGATAACATCCGAGATGGTTTATAAACTGAATCATCTGGAATATTGACCCATTCGAGTTGTCTCGAATTGGTTCACATCTAAACGGTTAACTATATGATCTGTCTCAGATTTATGTTTGTATATAAGACCAGCTCCTGACCAAACAAACTGGCAAACCCTAGATTTGTCTTGGTGGCGGTTGGTGGGTGATTTGGGGGCAATTTTCAAGAGCCGATTTTAAGTTGGACCTACTGATTGATCTAACTGTAGTTGGTTATCAAAGGTTAGTAATGGATTATAATTGCATTACATTCGTTATGTTCCATTTTAATCATGTCAAAAGAGAGAAAATGATCATTTTCATTAGGAATTAGCTAGGATGTATGTGTAGTTACATATGGTTAGAGAGTTGATGAACATTTACACCACTAGGAAGGTTTAGGGTTTAGAACTACACATAGAACTTGTAACTTGTATGCATATATTTGTGGTGAAATATAGTTAGATTTTTGGTAATGAAGTAATTAAAGAGAGAAAACTTTAATTTGGATTGTAGTTTATTCTTGTTATGGAGAGAACTATAATGAAATCTTTGTACTCAAAATGTAGATGGATCAAAAGTAGATGTACAATAAGAGTTGCTTTAGTGAAGCTTACATCAATGGCGTCTCTTCTTTTAGAAGAGTTTCTGAGGAAGATATGATGAATGAGGAGAAAGAACGGATGTATTGTCCATATTCTGACTACGATAATGCTAAGATGTTTCAGAACTCAAAAGAGATTGAAGGCTACTTGCTTCAAAGGAGTTTCACGCTGGGTATACATGTTGGACTAAACACGGTGAAGAGGAGGTCATAGAGATAATAATAACATTGTTGGCGACGAAGTCAATGATGTGTCAGAGGAAGTTAAAGATGATATGCTAAACGAGGGTGGTTTATGCTGAGAATGATTAGATGTCGGTTGACGAGAATGTGTCATCCGACCTAGATCAGATATTGCATGATATAGAGGGAAACCATGGGTACACATCCTAGACGACTCATACATATGAACCGTCTCAGATAAACACTCATCTCAGATGGTTTAGGAGTCATTTAGGATAAGTGCTAATTATCAGTGATACTCCCTCTAGTGTCAAAAGACATGACGTTTTAGACATAGTTTCAGTCAAACTTTTAAAACTTTGACTACTGAAGTCGTTTTAAATATTTAGATTAGACACTTGAAAATTATATGCATAGATTCGTCTCAAAAAGTATTTTCATAATATCATAATTTGTTGAGTTCTATACATATATTACAAAAGAAATTAGTGGTTAAAGTTGTATTTTGAAGATCGTGTCAATGTCTAAAACGTCAAATTTTTTTACACTAGAGGGAGTACATATTACACAGTGGTCTATAAGACCACATGAAAACGATTTTAAACCATCTCCAATGGAGTATTGTGTAGTGGTGAGGATAGGCAATATGTCCCCTGCCTTTTCATCCTAAGAGTAATGGCGCTGATATGAACTGAAACTGCCAAGTACTGTAATAGTGTAATTACAGAGCACAGAAGTGGGAGTTATTTCGACAAGTACGTACGTACGCAGGCACATGTGCATGCTTGCATGCCACTGCCATAAGCTAGCCCGTGCTGATTTGACCTGATATTCATGCTTACACAAGGACATGTGCGGTAATTCACGCTAAGTGATCAATGAACATTCATATTCATGCTCTGTATCATTTCCGAAAAGAAAACCATGTTTCGAAATGCATTGCGCTGACGTGGCACATAGATGCTCTCGCTCCCTTTCGACGTCCCAACGCTGCGAAGGTTTTGGCCGAATCGATCTTAATTAATCTGCACCAAATTAATTGGTACTCCTATTCAAGTACTTTTTGGTGCCACCGATCGACTTCGAAATTCAATGTGAGTACTACACCAAAGTACTTGAATAAATACGTGTAAAGTGACATATCTCTCGTTCCATCCTAATCAGCCGTGTCCTCTCCCATTAGTTAAGCTTAATTTATTTATGAGGAACAGAATAAGGTTAGCTCTTCTGTTCCTGAATGCATTAATTTCGTCAATGTCTCGATTCCCCGTGCATTGTGGTAGCTGACAAACCGACAGAAATAGAGAACAGATCAAATGTTGCTGTCAATTTTTTCCCCAACATTCAAAAGCATTTTTGTAAGTCCTCTCATTAAGAAAGGAACAAAAAATGCGCTCTGCATTTTCCCAATGTTTTTCTTCTCTTTGGAAGTTCAGCACTGGTTCTGAGCCGAACTGAACCATTGTGCTTAACGTGAAAGTGAACTTCACGAGTTGGGCTCAAGCCCAGGATGAGTTCGGCTCAAGCCCAGATAGGCCCATTTCGAACCTTTTGCTCTATTACCCTTTCGGCCATTCTTTCCGTTGATCCCCTCCTCCATTTCTCCTGCTTGCTTAATTGAACGGAAATTCGCACACAACATAGCAACCAATTCAAAACTTTGGCAACACGTTTTTCGTTTAAAAATTTAAAACACGAAGACATTTAACATGCTCTCTAAGCTACGTCTTTGAACTGTTCCCCTCTCTCTCTCTCTCTCTCTCTCGCCCCCCCCCCTCTCTCTCTCTCTCACTCTCTCTCCCCCTCCCCCCCCTCCCTCCCTGAACGCAACCTTTGAACTGTTCTGGTGTTGGAATGTTCAGCTTAGTAATAAACTAACAGCCCTTCTTCACGATCTCAAATCAATAAGCCACTGCATGCATTCTAGAGAATCACATGCAAGGGGTCGTGCTGCCGGTTTGACATGAGCTAGTCAATGCTGTTCGACCATGCGTGCACATTGCACTACGAGAAAGGTTAAGAGACTTGTCCTAGTAAAAGGCCTATTAATTTGTACTTAGTCTACTCTACTCTATAGTACCAGTATATATGCCCTAATTCTTTAATACTCCTTTCGTTCGACACTGTAAGATGTATTTTAATTGATTCAGATAAGATTTTGACCAACGATTACTCTATTAATGTGTAGTTTATGTAACATAAAATTGATATCGTTAGATTCGTATTTAAAAGTATTTACTTATGATTGTGACTTTGTATCCATAAATCATATATATACATATTAATAGAGTAATTGATGGTCAAAATCTTGTCTTAACTCTCAAAATACGTTTTACGTTATAAGATGAAGAGAGTACTTCCTACCACTAGGTTCGTAGGCCAACAAGGAAAAGCTCACAAGTCAAACTAGCCGGAGGCGACTTTGTTTACTTGACTTTTTCTTTGGAAATAATATGGTATATCCTCCGTGCATCTATTATGCTATTAGCAATGGTAAGGTAGTGCTAGCACCACTGGCCATGCGTGGGAGGAGCCGGCAGATTGGTACTTTTTTGGGTGGCCCGATATCCTGGCCGGGATCTCGGTCCAATTCCTGTCTTGTGGCATGGAAAGAGAATGGTGGCGGCATTATCACAAGCATGTGGCGTTAAGCCAGGTTGGTTATGAAAAAGGTGGATAGGATATTAATATCCCTCCGGTTCATTTAAAATTGATGTATTAAATATAGACATGATCTCTAAAACACATCTTTGACCATAATTCCTTTTATTTCATTAATGCTGTGATAGTTCGATAGAACATTGAACCTACACTACGAGGATCAGTAGGAACTGAATGGACATGCATGATGTGGAGTGGTGCACTACTGAGCACCTGAACCCAACCAAAACCTTGTTGCCCTGCCCTCATCCTCTGAACCTCGGATCACGGAAACCACTCCTGGCCCTGGCTACACGGCCACGCCCAACCATCCCTCTCATCCTTGGCTTCGAATGCAACGAAGGTATCTCTCTCCATCTCGGCGTGCGTCGCTCAACGAGCGATTGGCATGGGTAGCGTCGCACAGCCCACGGCGGGCGCTTGAGTTCGTGTGAACCGACGTGTTTGCTGCATGATATCACGATATCAGTTAATCCACGTATGGGTCTCGGTCCCGGTAATCTTAGATGTTTCGTGGATGGAGCTTGAACAGGTCTGGAGGATTAGAAAAAAAGCTATCATTTGAGACATCGACATAGCACATGAGATATAAGCAATCCTGATCACTAGTTTTTTTTTATCACATTGTGTAGATAATTTCATTTTTTAAATAAAAGCCATGGCTCGTGGTACTCGTGTGCGATTTCTTTTATTACATGATTTCACAATATTAGTTGTGGTGCAGGTGTGTATTTGAGTGGCACGCCGTATGTTTCGTGAACGAAAGCCGGAATATTGAGATTGAGAGACTAAATCAGCAGGATACCAAAGGGTTACTGATTCTCTCAAGAAATGAAGCATAATTTCAAGAGTCACTTTCTTATATGCCCATTTTGTGGTGCGGTCGCTCTCCCTCATCCCTCTCCCTATCTATCCATCATCCAAAAGATGACATTAATTTCCTTCTCCAAATCTCTCTTAAGACACACAATCATTAACCTGGGCACCTGCCCCTGCTATTGTACACCATCATCGCCCACTAATAACAATTAACAAGCCACACACCGTAATATGCAACAAAAGCGCCCAATGAATCTTCAAATTTGAAACCGTTATGCTACCACTCACAAAGGGAGGTCTGTGTAATATTCCACAGACCTCTGTTAGCATAACGGAGAACATTTGAACCCACAAATACATGCATATAATTTGGTGATTTATTGTCAATACGCAACTTAGGAGGACGTGGATATAATCGCCTCTATTCTCCACATAATCTCCGATTAGGATATCTCGATCATCTGACCGAGCCACGTCGACACGCCAACATGTCACTTTGCTACGGTGGAACCGAAAGAGCTGAGCCGCCTCATCAGACAGCTGTGGTGTTGGTCAATTCTGTCAATACATAGAATGTACTTTAAGTAATGCTTGCTGTCAAGGGGCATGGAATTCTAAGATGACTCGGACAGGAAGTCAAGCTAGCTCTGTGGATCGCAGTGGACATATACTGGACAATGGTAGCGTTTAGAAGCAAGTTAGGCACAGGGCTTAAGGTGAAAAATATATAGTGTGCAGTTTGGCGGGGATAAAGTGAAAATGGTTAGTCAAAGTGATAGTTCTAATAGTGGCGTGTCTATAAAATGGGTTACCGAATTACCGTCGGTAATGGATATGCATTAAGCTTATCATGCCATCGTGCTATACCAGCTATGGAACTAGAAAGTAGCTAGTATCATCAAGATGCCTCGGTGGCTCATGTCTAAACCGTAAGTGTTAAAGTTGGCGGTGAAGGTTTGTTTCCCATCCTATCCTCCCCCCCATAAACTAACTGACAGGTGTGATAGAAAGCGACGGCAACCCCAAACCTAAAAACGTGTGCTGTCAATTCATTCAAACTTTCTGAGATTTTGTGAGTATTTATATAAAAATATTATTAAGATAATAATATATTCTATATGATCGGTCCACGAAATCTGGGAATAGTCAAGTCAACAAAATAATTAGCAAAGTCAAAGCATCATCAAAGAAGAGGCTAATAAGAAAGAAGTTCATTGGGGGGCTAGTCCACCACAGACCATGCACCACTCCTTCTCCCCTACTTCACTATAGACTAGTAGGCTATTTTTCACTTTTAACCTTCCCTACCTACCACACCATGTACGTCCATGATAAAGTTCCAAGTGGCTCTCCATTGGGGCTTGTAAAACATATTTAAAAAATGAGAAATCTCATGGAGGGAGGCGTAAAGCTCCAAGTCTCTAAAGAGGAGCTCTAGGGGTGGCTCAAATCGCTACTCAAGTCTCGTACGGGTCTTTTCTCTCTACATAGGACTAAGCCGTGCTCCACGAGACGGTCGGACCTATTCAAACAACATCGATGTATCTCATATTGTTGAGTGTATGTCCATCTTCTAACATGGTCATCATACACGGCCCATAACTATTGCAACATAGCCATCGAGCTATCGACACCCCTTCTTTTGTGTTGTGTTCATAACGGTAACAGTGGCGCCGTCCGTGGAGAACCTAACCAACGTGAGAAGCTATGATCTCACCTAAGCAAAATCTCATCGAAGCCGAGACATCGCTTGCTCGAAGAAGAGGCACAATAACATGAGGTTTCAAGAAGAAAGGCAACAACTCGGAGACAATGGAAGAAGATAACATCGATGCAGGATGCATCAAGGACACGAGTGATATCATCTCCACTGGCCCGCTTGTGACCGCATTGTTAATCCTACCAGAAGGTGAGAAACTCCTCGAGGATGCCCCGGTAGTCCGCCAAGGCATGCCAAAGATTCCCGACACTACTTCGAGGAGGTCCGACGAGCTCATCTCTAACTTGAGAACTCTCATCAACGCCGAGAACTTCGACCTTGGAGCACTCTAGACATTGCTCAAAGTCTCTCAGGCAAACACCGCGGAAGCATCCATCACACCACGCCTCCAAAATCAAGTCGTGATGCCACCTCCTCCGTGGTCCCAAATGCCTCCATCCAGTATTCTTAGGATGGACCATGCAGCATCAAGAGGATCCGAGCCAACACATGGAGGAGCGCTGATGTTCAACACTGCCTACTTCCCGCACTTGCCACCCATGGCACACACGGCTGTCATGAATGGAGCTTCGTGATTCAAACCTTTCTAGGTACCGACCTTTGCCAGAACGCCTCCAAACATGGTTCCACCTGTAACACGGGCACCTCTCCTAGAAAGGCCAAGGCAAGAAGACACTCGCCGCCCAGAGACCACATCGTAAGGAGCACATGTCCACCTAACAAGGAGCACTGTTCATCGAGGGCAAGCGTCAAGCATGGCACACCCTAGTCATCACAAGAGGACACATGTGCACTGGGAAGATCAAGTGACAGAATTTGGAATGGCCACGGACTCCAGGAGGCGCCACCACAACCGTTCATGCTCACCAAGAAGAAGGTCCCAAGGCCATTCATCATTCTGTTCTTTCGGGAAGGAAAGCGGCATCAAGTCCTATAGCGAATGACATCGACACTTGGGGATAGAGGACATAGGCTAATTGCAACCCCCTATCAAGGAAAATCTAAGAAGTTGTCTTCTCTTAGAAGTTCAAGCCACCTACATTGAAGCAATACAATGGAGACTCCAACCCCCTCCAATTCTTAAAAGTTTAGTCCAGGGCCATTCAAGTCGCGGGAGGAGGACCGATGAAGATGTTCAATCTTTTCCCACTCGCTTGATCGGGATGACCCAAACATGGTTCTTCAATAAAAAGAAGAATTTCATCCTACCATGGGAGTGTCTCCAAGAAGTATTCATCACCAATTTCCAAGAAAACTTCACCCAACCTCTATTGTCAAAAGAGATCCTCACCATCAAGAAAAAGGAAGGACCGTCCGTGTGGAGTTTTTTCAAGCGTTTCTCCAAGGTTCACAGCCAAATCACCAATGCCCCAAGCATGGCGGTGGTCGATGCTTGCATGCAAGGCCTACATCTAGGGGAGGTGAATCGGACACAAAACCCCCCTAAGAACCAAAATTGTTTCGCACCTTGGTGGAATACGCACAAGGAGAGGATGGTGACACTACCAAGCTCGAGCCGCCGACACATAGCCATGACGCCTTGTCGGGTGGAAAGGCCAAGGTCATTTCAAGAATAACTCCAAAAACAGGAACAATCCATATTCACAGAATAGAAGTTCATGGCCATCAATGACCAAACCAGCCAAGAACGCGAGCCCAAGTAGCCCGAGGGCAGGTGATGCACCTTCCACGAGTCTGATGGTCACTTGACAAATGAATGTTGCAACCTCCACTCTCAAGAAGAAGGCACCACAGGATGAACCCCGTGCTTCCCCAGTCCACCGAGAGCACAAGGGGCTCCTCCTCCAAGAGCGGCCTTTCCGGCTCAAGTGCTTGTAAATCAGCCAACCCTGAAAGCAGAAGGTCATCTATTCCAACAACCCAATCATCTCATCGACATCATACTAGGAATCTCAGCCTCCAGGAGGAGCTACAAGAGGCAACACAAGGAGTATGCAAGGGAGGTGAACATCGTCGGGGCACTCACTCCTACTCCACCTCCAAAGTGACATTTCATGGAGGATGCCAAGGGAATACACTTCCCGCATGCTGATGCCCTCTTCGTAACCGCCACGGTGGCCAATCGCAAGCTCACCAAGATCCTTGTCGATAATGGAAGTTCGATGGATATCTTGTGCCTCCGTACGCTCAAGGACCTGCTAGAGCCACAAGGAGGCTATGAGGATGGCTCGCTAGAACCATTGCCCTACTCACTCATTTATTTCATAAAGGGAAAGGACATTCAGTCGATCGGTCAAATTGAGCTCCTCATGACCTTTGAGACCTTGAAAAATCACTGCACAGAGCTTGTACGCTTTGACGTGTTGACATGGCCATCCTTCAACACAATAACGGCCTCAACTGCTTCTGAACGGCCTTGCACTAAAACTTCTTATGCCTCAAGATCTCTGGACCGCAAGGACCCATCACGGTGCATGAAGAGCAAGGCTTGGATCACGAGGTGCCCACAACCTCCACAAGATGAAGCACGCCACCAAAGAGATGGCCTCTAATGGCATCAACCTTCCTATTGATGCCATAGGACCCTCCATGGATCCTCGTGGGAGGTTCGCGCCAAAGCTTACCCTGAAGGAGAATTGAAGGAAGTCCACCTCTTCAGTGATGAAGACCTATGTATAATGAAGGTAGGAGCGGAGCTTCAAGCAAGCCTCCTCACCCTCCCAAAGGAAAACTCCGACATCTTCGTTTGGTCACCTAGCAACATGGAAGGTGCTCAGCATGAAGTGATGCAGCATCTTCTTACCGTCAAACATGATGGTGCTCCGATGAAACAGAAACACCGGAAAGAAGGTGCAAACCTCGTGCTCAAAATTCACACCAGGCTTTGCGGAAGCTACTTGGTGCCAAGACCCATCGCGACAAAAGCATCAAGGCAAGGCTTCTACTGGCCAACCATGGTCCAAGATGCCATCAACATACTCCAGAAGTGTGAGGTGAGCCAAAAGATGGCTAGGTCCATCCATACGCCGATCTCAATGCTAAATAACACCCCAAGCATGTGGATGTTTGCCCTGATGCGGAATGGATCACTTGGGATAATTCCAATGGCCACAGGGGGATACCGATACTAATGAGGACATCCCTAACACCGGTACAATCATATCTCCACCATTACAGGGTCCAATGACATGAGCTCGAGTACGCCAACTTAATTGCCAGGTAAATTCGTTTCTTGGAGCTCCATCATTTTCTGTGAACTCCATGATGCTACCTAAAGGAGATGATGTTATATTACTCAGGAACATAGGCTCAAGTGAGGAGAAGGATGGCAGTGCTACAAGGCACAGGAAGGGAGATGTTGAGTTGCTGTCAAGCTATTTTAAGACTTTGAAGCCACTATGATGGAGTATGAAGACTTGGATGAAATATACAAGCTTTCACTTTGTATTTTCACCCATAATTAGCACATGGCACCGCCCACCTCAAATTTAGGCCAGGCCCATGTAATTTTGGATTTAGTCAAGATAGATAAGTTTTACAGTCCGTATTCAAAGGGAATTAGGTTTTTAGAGGGTGTTTCGGATCCCTACCATAGGGGCCACGAAAATGCTCTCAACCCCTCTTTAAATACACCCCGTATGCCTACTATAGGACTCGAGTTTCATTGAGTTGCTTAGCTACAAGTCGTGTAGGACTACCGCCTTGCTCAGATCGCCAGTGAAATCCTAAATTCGTTCTTCTAGTCTTTCTGCAAATTTAATACTCGCAATTCAGATTGCAATTTCTCATAGTTCTTGCTGGTTCTTTGGTTGCTTGCAGGAACAAGGTCAATAACCATTGGAAATTGATTTACCGATTGCTAAGGCATATCATCTAGTACAGTATAGTTGGATCGTCAAGGTGAAGTTCAACATAATTGACAGATATCATCATCTCATCGAAAGATCGGGCCACCATTTCATCAGATACATGGTGGTGGCAATTGATTACTTCACCAAGTTGGTCAAAGTAGACCCGCTCGCATCCATCACCTTGCAGGCAGTGTAGAAATTCTTCTAGAAGGACATCATTTGCCGCTTCGGTGTCCCGCGCGAGCTAAACATGGATAACATAACTCAATTTGAGGCTTCGTCATTCAGAGAGTTCTGTAACTCCATGCGAACCACCTTACACTTCGCCTCCATAACACACCCCAAGAACAACGAAGCAGGGGAACGAGCCAGCAGACTCATCCTCCAAGGGTTTCGTGGCTGTATCGAGGAACTCCACCAAGAAAGAAATATGGACCAAAGAGCTTGAGAGCATAGTCCACGGGATACACACCACCATCAGCCATCCCACCGGTTGTACGCCTTTCTCCTTCGTGTATGGAACAAAAGTTGTTCTCCCCGCCGAAGTCAAGCACCCCTCGTTTTGCGTCGAGATGCTCCATGAAGCCACCCCACTCAACTTCACGAAGAACGAAGAACATCACCAAGCTGAAATGAACTTCAATGAGGAGGCGTGAGACCAAGTCCTCCTCAAGCATGCCGCATACAAGCAAGGTGTTGCAAAATTCTACAACACCATGGTGAAGGAGCGAGCATTCCCTCAAGGAGATCCTGTGCTCAAGAAGGACCTCGATCCTCAGTAGCAAGGCTAGTGTAACACCCTGTTCTCTAATAACCCAAAAACAGAACTTACAAAAACTTTTTCACTAATAATGCCAGCTAAGATACACTGGATTAAAAACTTTGGTCCAAATAGTGCTTGTGCTAAACCCTAAAGCAATGCAAGCCAAAACCTTCCACCCTTTTTCCTATTTCCCTTGATCTTTGCTTTGTCAAAGCTCTATCCAGTACGGTATGCCACCCCTGAAAGGACCGAGGATGCCGACTAGAGGGGGGATGAATAGGAGGCTAACTATTTTTCACTTGTTTTAACTTTGGTTATCAATTTAAGCCTTAACAGATTGCTAGGATAAGCTAGTTGTGTGACAGGTGAATGACACAGGCAATATGATATTCAGCAACTGAGACACAGCTATGCTAACATAGGTGTAAAGGTAATCAATCACAGATAAACAAGATATGAATGATCAACACAAGCAGGCAAGTCTAATGAATATCTAAAAGCAATGTAGAAAGTACTCAGAGAGACAAGGTGTTTTTCACCGAAGTTCCCTACTCTTTACAGAGAGGTACGTCTCCATTAGAGAGGCTACTCTGAAGAGATCGCCAGCACTGAATCATGCTTGTTCTCCGAGTACCCGAGTGATCAGGCCTCTTCCTTTGCTTGTGGAAGTCCTTTAGCCTAGCAGCAGGTAGACTTCAGATCACCTTCACAAACGTCTGGTTCAACCCACACAAGTTTGGGTGATACCAGTGACTCCTACGCCCGTCTAGGAGTAGACACTCCAAGAGTAACAGATTCAGCAGCAACAACTCTTGGAGGAACCAATGCTCTTTGCTCAAAGACTCTAACTCTCATGAACTAACACTTAGGAAGTTTGACTTCTGTTCTGAGAGTAGGAGGCTTTGCAACGATCGAATATGATTCACTGGATTGAGCAAGGTTGAGGTTGAAGACCTCTTCTAGTCCCCTATATATAGGGTTCACAGGCACCCGACCGTTACACTGTTGCCACGTAGGATTAAGTGAGTCACCGGTGACACAGCCAATCACACCGCCCAACTATAACCGGCTCGAGCAGGCCGACACCTGTGTCACCGGCGGCACACACAGGTGAACCCTTAGCTGACGTAGCCTAACTACTCAGCCCGATCTTGGCACACTACATGCCCTCAGCTCACAACTAACTCTGATCCCTAATAAGGAGAGAACCTCCGACAGTCTTCTGACTCGGCAAACAGACCATCGCAGTGCAGGTCCCTTAGCATTTACAAGCTCTCCCTGGTACAGAGGTGTACTTGAGTCACAGAGCGAAAGACCACCTGTGACACAGCTGTGTCACACCGGTGGCTCTATCCTCTAGGGTTTTTCTACCACTACCACTACAGAGTGCTAGCACAAGCCAGTTTCACACTTGTGCAAAACTGTTGACACAGGGCCATTGACCTCAAAGCATCAGTGCCACTGTCCAACACTCTGAGTATTGAGCAAAAGAACTTCCAAAGATCATTACTGTTTCATCTCTCTTGATAGTACGGGTGTTTCCTATGGACTCAAAGAAACTAGCAAATCTAGGCTTTATCTGCCACCAACTGAAATCACGGCCCTTAATGCATCAAGCCACCATCACCTTACTTGCAACTCCTTGCACAGCACCGGCTTCCTCACAGCTGTGACATAGCTGCCTAGCACAGCCATTCCCTTGTCCTGGAAACCACCTTTGTACTTTTTGGGTGGTCATCTTTTCCTTGATGACCCTTCTTCCTGGAACCTCTTAAACCTGCTTACACTCATTGTAAACATTAGATTTCAGTTTGAGTTGCCATTAACCATCAAAACTAATTAGGGGCCTAGATGATCTTTCAATCTCTCCCTTTTTGGTGGTTAGTGGCAACCCATTCAACAAGTTCTCATAAAGATTTGAATGAGTGATACATGTGCAGGTTGTTAAAATATACTTCCCCTGAAGCTGTGCATAAAAGATTTGCTTTATTATGCAAGTGCGCATATTTTAATTTTGGATATAGGCAGTATTTTCCTACAACTTACACTTTTATCAGTTCAGAGAATTAGATAGATCATAGGAACATGATTTAACTGAACTGATATATTTTTATTCTGATGCAGTTATAATAATCAGAGCATTTGAATATGTATCAGAGCACAAATTCTGACTAAATATGTGTATCAGAGCAATAGTTCAGAATAAACATATGTATCAGAGCAAAAGCTTCATAGAGACATATGTAACAGAGTAAGGCTCAGGAATATGTGAGGAAAAGAATCATAACATAGTGAACATCATCCACACATATCAAAGATAAACATTACTGCATCAAAACATAAACTTAGATAAATTGTAGTCAAGACAGAAGAATCAGAGATTAAAACAAGTCTTGATACACCAAAATATATGCTCCCCCTATATCCAAAATACTCTCCCTCTTATATTTCTCCCCTTATACTATATATCTCTCTCTGATATTTCTCCCCCTTTGTGAAAGGGATCTCAGGAGTCGACTAGAGGGGGGGTGAATAGGTCGGCTCTAGAAATTAAAATGCCTAATGGGTTTCTCTTCAGGAGATAGGTCAATCCTAGAGAAAATATATGCAACTGATGCAGGTAACTGAGACTCAGCAAGATATATCAGATAAACACCAGACACTCAGATAGCAAAGCTCAGCTGATGTAGAACAAGTTATATTCAGAGCTAACTGAGTCTCAGGTGTGAGAGTCAGGTGAGTGCATCAGATGACGTGAACAAGAAAGGTACTAGTTTTAGCAAGAGCTAACTGAGTCTCAGGTGAGGAAACTCAGTTAGTGTGCAACAGATAAAGGTGCTCTAGTGATCTAAGCATGCATAGATAACAGAATAATAAGAGCAGATCACAAGACAGATAGTAAAGCACACAATGGTTTGTTTTACCGAAGTTCCTACTTCTTGCGAAGCAGTACGTCTCCGTTGAGGAAGCTGTTCTCACAGCCGGCACCAAATCGTGCTCTTTCCTCGAGTACCTTTCTTGTGTGGAATCCTTTTATCTTGCTGCTGCAAGACAGGCAGACCCGAATCGCCTTCACAGACTCTTGGTGGCAGCCACACAAGACTTGGCTTGCTCACTAACTCCAAGAGCACTCCCACTCTTGGAGGAACCAGTACCTCGAAAGGTTACACCTGAAGAACTAAGTAACTCACTCTCACGATGGATGCACGCAGGCAACACTCACTTGGAGACCTAGAGCTCTTTCTTTCTCAACAGGTTGCTTTCGGGTTAGAGGCAAAGGTTAGGTAAAAGGTTCGAGGTTGAAAACCTCCCCAGGTTCCCTATTTATAGGGTCCCTGGCAGCTAGCCGTTACCCTCATGCCACGTCAGACAAAGAGCCACCAGACCTAACCTATCTGAGACTCAGCTAACGAGCACCTCTGGTAACCTACTAGCCACGGCTGAGCTACCCACCTGAGTCTCAGATGCCAAACTCAGGTGGACTCGGTTGCCTCAGGCAGCACCTGAGCACAACTCTGGCCGGCTCACTACAAGCCTACAACTGACCAGAGAGCAATGACCTCGCCACAGTCCCTGACCAGCTCGCTTAGACCCTTGGCACTGGTTCCAAGCTTCTTCACCGAAGATGACTGCCCTTGTAGACGCACAGCGAACCCTTGGTCCTGATCCACCAGCTTCCTAGCTCCTCCAGGACTTATCAAGCTTGCATTCACGGCCCTTGAACTCCATCAAGCAACCATCACCTCGCTTGCCCTCGAGCACAGCCTCGGCTTCCTCGCAACTGTGCCTCAGGAACCTAGCTCAGCTGGTCCTTCTGACCTTCCCAGTTCCTTGCTCTTTTTAGGGCTCATCATCAACAGTTGTCTCACTTCAGCTTTCACCTGTCCATCTAATCTCTGTTCACACTCATTGCAAAACATTAGACACAGGTGAGGATTGCCAATAACCATCAAAACCAAACTCTGGGGCAAGATAGCCATCCTTCCAAGCTCCATGGGAGTGGATGCACTTTCACAAGGTTCTGTAGAAAATATTCTACGTTAGGTTGAATGAACCAACCGTCTAAAATCAAATGTATAGAAATCTGTTCTTATCAAATTGGAATGGGGAGAAGGAAAGGAGTATAGTATCTGTTCTTATTAAGATCAGGAAATAGGGAAATCTGTTCTTATCAGTTGAAGGAGAAAATGAGGGATAGAGGGAATAAGCTAAGCAAGAGTAGTATCGGATCTTAAAAATTGATAAGAGGGAAATAAGAATCGTAGTAAGAATGGTCCAGATCAAGGAAAGTATAGTGATCTGATCCTCTCGGCAAATGCACAACTAAGAGTACAAGTAAAATGGAAGCAACAGATAAGAATTAAAAATCAAGTAAAGAAATCTGTTCTTATCAGTTTAAAGATTTGATAAAGAGATGAGAATAATTAGAATCATGACAAGCTTATGCTAAGCAATAGAACCTGAAACATGTATAGCAGATCGTTCTTATCTCTAAAAGAAATGCTTTGATAAAGGAAACGGGAGAACACATCTAACAAATTATCCACAACAGTATGCATATATGCCATTAAAAATCAACTATCAACCGAAATATGCAAACAATAGCTTCATTCTAAAGAAAAAGGGGTCAAGTGTAGTATCTGTTCATATCAATTCCAGATAAAAATTTCAGCAAAGAGCTAAGCGGGTAGCCAGGCATCTAGAGCAAAGCCTAATAAAATATTTGAGACCTTAACCGTACAGGATCAGCACTAGTATAGCAGACCAAGTTTTAATCATTTCATAGCATCAGTACACAAATGAACACAAGTATTCCACAAAGAATTTATATATGAAGCTAGTTCTAGTTAACCAATATGTTAGCATTAACCGGACCAAATCAATAAGAACCCTAGAATTGGGGATTTAAATCAAGAGAAGAGTAGGGAAGAAGAAGGGGGATAGGAAGCTTACCAAATTCCCAAATCAATCAACAGTAGAGGAACCCTAGAACGGATTTGGGGGAATAATGGGGAATGGAAGAGAAAGGAGAGGGGAAAAGGAGTGAGGAAGACTTACCTTGGAGGAGATCGGCGGCATGGGGGCCCCGGCTCGCCACCGACGGGAGGCGGACCGGCGGAGCCCCGGCGAGGGGGCTGCGACGCCGGCCACGGCCGTCCCGGGCGGCGGCCGAGGCAACCGAATGAGGCGGTCGGGCTGGAGCGGAGCAAGGCCGGAGAGGGGCCGGCAGAAGGGGCCGAGCCCGACGCCCCCTGTAACGAGGCCGGCGACGGGACCGAGTGAAGAGGCAGCCGGGTGAGGAGGCAGCCGAGTGAGGCAGCCGGGTGAGGAGCGACGGCGGAACAGAGGAGAGGCGGCGGCGCTGCTGGTGGCGGCGATTTTAGGGGAGCTCGGGAGCCAGCACAAGAGAAAGAGAGAGGATTTGGGGATTTAGGTTTAGAGCAAATTGGGAGAGAGAGGGGAGAGAATAGGGGGCGGCGGTGTGTGAGTAATCGGGTAAAGGGGAGGCAGCCGGGGGGCCGGTTAGGGTTTTCCTAACCGGGTGATAAGCGGGCCAGCGGGCCGGGTTAGGGCCGAGGAAGGGGCCTCAGGCCTGAATTGGAGTTCAACCCAATACCCTGATAAACTAAATTTCTCTCTTTATTAATTAAAAGCCTTCCATGACTTAAATTTTCTTTACAACATATATATGTATACTCCAACTCCAACTAAAATTCTACTCCAATAAATCATAAGGAATTGTTATCTAAATGATGAGTATATATACACCTATTCTTTAAAGAAAACCTAAAGCATTTCTTACTATTATGGCCACAAATTCAAAAATTTAAACAAACACTTTGAAATTCATAAATTCCAATTATTTAATAACTTCACCACACCGCAAAGTTATTAATAGTAAATTCTATAAGTTCAAAAGATAGAGCAGATAAAAAAATCAAGAAAATAATAATCATCTATTGCATTGTCTTCGACAAGGTAGTCCACATCATCCAAACAATCTAAATTTCCATAAATCAACCTCATTGGCATAAGCATGCATATCTGCATATGAAATTGCTATCTTCGGAAATAGTCCTTATCGGACGATTATTCCACTTCAGATCCCGAGGTTCTGCCGATTTTATCCGAAGGGACATCTCACTTCACCTCTTATCCATCTCAAGGCAAGTTCATTTCTTGTTCATGTTGAAGATTATTTCTACCACATATATGCAATTCTTTCTTCTTATCACCTGTGATATTAATAAATGGACTGCATTATGATTCGCTGAATCATATATTGGTGGGCAGTGGAACCCCGGTATGGAACTTGTGGGGTGGTCAGGGTTCCATTGCATATGGTATCATCATAAGGTTAATAACAAATGTCAGTTGGCATTCTTACGCCGTAAAGATAGCGTTAACCGCAAGACCTGTTATGGGACAGGCGAGTCAAGTAATACCTTTTCAGTGCATATCTCCCAGGAACGTATGTAAAGTAACGCCTGGGGAAGCGTTAAGTCCCTCGCCCAGGGGAGCGATAAACCCTGAATTTCCGCTTTGGGAGGCGTTAAGTCCCTGAAATACACAGAAAAGTACGCTATAATGACGAGGTGGGTAGTCGGTGCTGGATCGACTACGTAAGGGGAGATATTGCCAAAGGGAAGGGTGAAAATGACTCGGAACCTTAGACCTGGCCACGCACCGATGGGAGTGTGATGGGTCTCGTACCCGGCTAAAGGCTAAGTACCACTTGTGGGTAAAGTAGCGCACCTCTGCAGAGTGTATTGAAGTGTGGCATTGTCACTCCCTGTTCTGGGTATGAACTGCGATCGTGGCGGGAAAGGAACCATCGGAGGTTCTAACGACCCATGAAGCCTTCTGAACATAGCTAAATTAAAATTGACTCTCCAGGAACGATATTGGATTCATGCATATCCTTTGAGGACTTTGTCCTAGTAGAAATAGTCATTCAAACACCTGTTGTTAATATGAACTTGTTGAGTACCTTCTGTACTCATCCCCTACGTAAATCTTTCCTTTGTTAGACTCTGAACCATTAGAGGTTGAGTATGAGGAAGTCGAAGTCGGAGCAGGGAAGGAGGAGCCGGACCTGACCGGAGGAATCGAAGGAGTCGATTACTATATCGACTATGGAGAGCAAGATGGGGCGGAGCTAGAACAAGAATAGTCTAGTTTAGTAGTTAAAGAATAAAATATCAGTTTTACTTTCTGCAATTTAATCTTCAGTTCTATATTTCTGTTGCTATTTTTAGTTGAACTTAACCTACTGTATTTCTGTAATAACTCATGTATATTTTGGAGTCTGTAATATATTTGTAGTTGTTGGATCATCACTGCTTCTGTTGTACACTCTGATCGATGTAATATAATGAGATGGGATTTTGTTATATTATATCAAAGACTGGCACACTACACCGTGCAGTGGTGTGCAGGGTCGCTACAGGTGGTATCAGAGCAAATGTTCCAATCCTAGGAGTAAAAACCTAATTAGGAGACCTGTGAGTCTAGGTTAGGATAATCTTGTCTAAAGATAGTATACTTGGAAATGATAAATATTCAATTGAGAATATTTTGTCATACTTATATGATAGGAATTTCTAATATCTAGTCAGTATTTTGTTTTCAGTGAAATTACTTGATGATACTGACAAATTAATTCTTCTCTCAACTAGGAATGGAGGAATACACTTTACCTCGTACCAGTCGCACCAGAGCGGCAAACCTGACAGAATTTCCTGGAGCTTGGTTGGACAATCTGCTGGACCTCTTAATTATTCTGCAGGTCAAGGGAAGACCCAGAATAATTATAACCAGTTATTATGATGGTCCTCTACTGGCCAAATACAGGGTTGAAGTAGAAATACCCAGTAGAACCATGGTGGAGCAGTTGACATATTACGCGGAAGGGCGAACTGCACAGGTGGCGGTACAGATGGCCTTGCTGAATGCCACAGTGGCCATCAGGGAGGCAAGAGCCGCGGATCTGCACGGAACTGCCTATATGGATATCCCTTTTGATGCAGAATCAGATGAAGTAGAAGCTGGTTACTTAGCTTCTCTGGGGAAAAGTAGAGCAGGAACTGTACAATTCCTCAAGAAAAGTGTAGCAGTCACAAACGCCCTTCTTGGAACCATAAGGTCATTAGAAGGGGAGCTTAACGTACACTTAGCCAGGAGCTGTGACCCTGACAAGGTGCATGAATTGTACCTTGAAAGGAAAAACCTAGTGACCCATGTAGATACACTAGTGCCACCACCCACTCCAGCTTTCTTCCGGCAGGCGGAAGAAAATCCTTTTACGACCCCTACAGGTTTACCTGACGATTTCCGTTATGGTGGACCCATGAATCCTATAGCTTTCAGTTCCGAGGAAGAACCTTCGGAATACTCTATAGAGCCTTATGAGCCTTACATCTATGGTGGGAGTACCAATCCTATTCCTGTTAGCTCAGATACTTTTGAAGGGTCCTATGGCAGCTGTAGTGACAACCCTTGGGAGATTTCCTTTGAAAAAGCCAACATATCATCCACCTCGGATAGTGACTATTATCCACCAACAGGTTGGTCAAGTACAGAGCCTGAGTCACTTCGCCGCAGCGCAAGATCAAACAAGTGGGCTCCTGGAAGATTTTGAGGCTATAGCAGGGTCTAGGTTATGAATAAAGGGTTGTACTCTTAGGTGTTGACCTCTTGGAGGTATGTATCAATGTGTACTAATAAAAGGTGTGTTGAACCTTGTACACATACTCCATGTATAATTATAATCTTGTATAATACAAGGTGTATTTTATGTTGATTTCTGTTTGGAATTTCTGAATGCTTAGATGTGTACATGAAGTGTTAAACTTAATATACAATATGAAAGATGTATTGTTGAGTTGCTCTTCATGTCACAGCCTAGGAAATGGAGGGAGCTCATGGTGAAAACCCTAGAAGAGAGGCAGAGGAACAGGCCAGAAGGGAAGCTGAGGCAAAGGCAAGAGAGGAGGCTGATCGGACAATTCATGGAACACTTCCACCACCACCACCAAGACCTACAACGGAGGAATCAATGTTTCATTTCATGCGGATGATGGAGGAAGGAAGGAGGGAAGCACAAGAAAGTCAGAACAAATTCTTCAGCGATCTCCTAGATAGAATGAGTAGAAGAGCTGGAGAAACGTCAGCAGGAACAGGAGTCAGTCTTGGGGATTTTCAGCAAACAAGACCCTTGACTTTTTCCACCACTGTGGAACCAATGGAAGCGGAAGATTGGCTGTTGGATACAGCAAGGAAGTTGGAGACAGTAGGCTGTAGTGATGAAGAAAAAGTTCGTTATGCCACTCACCAGTTGACAGGATCTGCAGCCGCTTGGTGGGAAAACCTTAAGGGAATGCAACCTACAAGCCGTGCAATCACTTGGGATTTATTCAAGCAAAAGTTCAGGGAGGCACATGTTCCGACCAGCATAATGGAACTTAAGAGAAGAGAATTTCAGAATCTGACACAGGGAAACATGTCTGTGGTCAAATATGTGCATGAATTTAACCGTCTTTCTCGTTATGCAAAAGACGAAGTGGATACTGAGACCAAAAGGCAGAAGAAATTCATGAATGGACTGGAATCATTCCTGAAAATGCAACTCAGACTTGTCCGCACAGAAGAGTTCCAAGATTTAGTGGATCGGGCAATTACACTGGAGAATGACTATCAGGAAGTGCAGGAAGATAGAAGGAAGAAGGCTAGAACTGAACCACGCCAATTCCAGATGCTCCGATCCCGACCAACTGTGCCATTTCAGAACAAGTTTAGGCCAGCAACACCAGTAACCTTCAGAGCACAAGTACCTTTCAGAGCACCAGCACCTGCTAGACCAGCTGCACCAGCAAATAATCCAGTCAAGTGCGCAAATTGTGGGTATAATCATCCCACAAAAGATTGTAGGAGGCCAAGGATTGTTTGTTTTGGATGTGGGCAACCGGGACACATAAAAACTCAATGTCCCAATCCAAGACCACCACAGCAGGGGAATCAACGACCAGCTGCACCAAATCCTGCACCACAGCAAAAGAATTTCAATCAGAGAGCTGGAAATCAACAAGGAAAGGGACGTGGGAAGCCGTATGGCCGGCTTAACTACGTCAATGCAGAACAAGCGGGAACGAACAATGACGTCATCATCGGTACGCTACCTGTCTCAAACTGCACTGGTATTGTGTTATTTGATTCTGGAGCAACGCATTCATTCATATCTGAAGAACTCATGAGCAAAGTACATTTACCTTCTCAACATCTTACAAAACCAGTATGCATTCAGTCTCCGGGGGGTATAATTGAAGTAAGCCAAGTTTTCATAGGCCTAGTCATATCCATCAATAAGTTGGAATTCTTTGCCGATGGAATGGTTATTCCATTGAGGGGGTTAGATGTTATTTTGGGTATGGATTGGTTAACCCGCTATAAGGCCAAGATTGATTGTGCCAAAAAGACCATAACCCTAGAGGCCTGGGAAGGCAGATATGAAGTGTTTCAAGGAAACCGATGTCCAAAAGTTAGTTTGGTATTTGAGTTGAATTCTTTAGAAGGGCAGAATCTGAAGCAAATTCCAGTGGTTCAAGAATTTGCAGATGTATTTCCGGAAGAGTTACCAGGTATGCCACCAGATAGAGAAGTAGAATTCACCATTGACTTGGCACCCGGCACTGCTCCAATTGCACAGAGACCCTATCGGATGGGACCAGAAGAGTTAGTGGAATTAAAATCTCAATTGGATGAGTTAGCAGCAAAAGGTTTCATCAGAGAAAGTGTATCACCATGGGGAGCACCAGTACTTTTTGTGGACAAGAAAGATGGAGGAATCCGTATGTGTGTGGATTATCGGAATTTTAATAATGTTACTATTAAGAACAGGTATCCATTACCACGGATTGATGGTCTTTTTGATCAAGTAAGAGGAGCAGGAGTTTTCTTCAAGATTGATTTGAGATCCGGATATCATCAGATTAAGATCAAAGCTGAGGATATACCAAAAACAGGATTCGTTTCTCGTTATGGTCATCACGAGTATCTTGTGGTACCTTTCGGGTTAACGAATGCACCAGCAGTATTTATGAATCTGATGAACAAAGTGTTCATGAAGTACCTGGATAAATTTGTGATAGTGTTCATTGATGACATTCTGATATATTCCCGAAGTAATGAAGAACATGCTCAACATCTGTATACAGTTTTGCAAACATTGAGGGAACATCAATTGTACGCCAAGTTTAGTAAATGTGAGTTTTGGCTTGACCGAGTTTCATTTTTGGGCCATGTCATTACCAAGGATGGAGTAGCAGTGGACCCCAAGAAAGTAGAGTCTGTGTTGGAATGGAAACCTCCTACCACAGTTACAGAAGTCAGAAGTTTTCTTGGAATGGCAGGATATTATCGGAGATTTATTGAAGGATTCTCAAAGATTGCTGGACCAATGACCAAGTTATTGAGGAAAGATGTTAAGTTTGAATGGACAGAATCTTGTGAGAAAAGTTTTCAGGAACTGAAACGAAGACTTACCACAGCACCAGTTTTAGCACTACCTGAAGGTGGGAAGGATTTTGTGGTATATTGTGATGCCTCAAAATCAGGACTTGGATGTGTTCTAATGCAAGACCGAAAAGTAATTGCCTATGCTTCACGGCAATTAAGACCTCATGAGTAAATTACCCAACTCATGATTTGGAGCTAGCAGCGGTAGTCTTTGCCTTGAAGCTTTGGAGGCATTATCTATATGGAGTCAAGTGTGAATTATATACGGATCACAAGAGTTTAAAGTATTTCTTCACTCAAAAAGAGTTAAATATGAGGCAAAGGAGATGGCTTGAGCTGATCAAAGATTATGATCTGACTATCAATTATACACCTGGCAAGGCTAATGTAGTAGCAGACGCATTGAGCAGAAAAGCAGTTTGTCATCAGATGGAAATGGAAGAAGTTCCAGAAAGAATCCTACAAGATTTAGGCAGATCTGGTATTGAGTTGGTAATAGGCAATAAAGAAGGATATTTAGCAGCTATGTCAGTGCAATCAGGGTTGCAAGAAAATATTAAGAACCGACAGAGAGAGGATGAGTTTATTTTAGATGAAATAAAGAAAATTTCTGAAGGAAAACCATCAGAATTTGATTTAGAAAAAGATGGATCTCTATGGTATAGAGGAAGAATTTGTGTTCCAGATGTTGCTGAAATCAAAGAGTTAATATTGCAAGAAGCCCATCAGACTCCATACACTATTCACCCAGGAAGTACAAAAATGTATATGGACTTGAAAGGTACATTTTGGTGGAATAATATGAAGAGAGAAATTGCCAAGTTCATATCCGAATGTCACACATGCCAGAGGGTAAAAGCAGAGCATCAGAACCCAGCAGGACAATTACAACCCTTACCAATTCCAGAATGGAAGTGGGAAGACATCGGAATGGATTTCATAACCGGATTACCAAAGACTCAGAAGAGGAAAGACACTATTTGGGTAATAATTGACAGATTGACCAAGACCGCTCATTTTCTTGCCATCAAACAGACTGATTCTTGTGAAAAACTTGCAAGAATTTATGTCAATGAAATTGTCAGTAAACATGGAGTACCAAAAAGAATTGTATCAGATCGAGGTTCAGTTTTTACCTCAACATTCTGGCAACAGCTACAGTCAGCCTTAGGATCACAATTAGATTTCAGTACTGCTTATCATCCTCAGACTGGTGGTCAAACAGAAAGAACCAATCAGATCTTAGAAGACATGCTGAGAGCATGTGTACTTGATTTTGGAGGATCATGGGATGAACATTTACCACTAGCAGAGTTTGCATATAACAATAGCTACCAGAGCAGTATCCAGATGGCACCATTTGAAGCTTTATATGGAAGGAAGTGTAGATCTCCAGTATGTTGGTATGAAACGGGAGAGCAGAAATCTTTCAGACCAGACTTTATCAATGAGAAACAGGATATTATTGATATCATTCGAGATAGACTGAAGATAGCGCAAAGTAGACAGAAGAGTTATGCTGATAAAAAGAGACGGAAATTCGCGTTTGAACCTGGAGAGTTGGCATATCTGAGGGTTAGTCCAACAAAAGGCACTCGGAGGTTTGGAATAAAAGGAAAGTTAAGTCCGAGATATATAGGACCATTTCAGATATTAAGTAGAAAAGGTGAAGTTGCATATGAATTGGAACTACCGGCAAATCTATCCAAGGTTCATAATGTTTTTCACATTTCTCAACTCCGAAGATGTCTCAAACCACCAGCTGAATCAGTCAAATTATCAGAGATTGAGTTACAACCAGATTTGTCATATATTGAAAGGCCAACCAAGATACTAGAGGAAGACTGGAAACAACTCAGAAATAGAGCTATCAAATACTGCAAGGTACAGTGGAAGAATCATCCGGCACGAGAAGCAACATGGGAGAAAGAGGAAGATCTTCGTAGAGACTACCCCTACCTTTTCAGGTATGGAAGCTAGAATTTCGTGGTCGAAATTATTTTTAAGGGGGAGAGGATGTGAGAACCCGTATTTTCTAACAATCTAATTGTTAGAATTTGATGATTTCATTCATACATGCCATTCATGCATATCAAATTTGAGGAAAATTTAAAAAAATTTCTTGAATAAACAATTTACATAGATATGTATATATGTATATTTAAAAAGGTAATGCAATCTCCACAATACATATGAGCATCTCAGATCAATTCAACAAAGCATACATATATATATACATTACAAATATCCAAAAAGTTTATATACAAAAGTTTTAAATATTACAAGCCATGTCTATTACAAACATTACAAGAATTTATAATAGAAATCTATCCGTTGCCTGCTTCTTCAATTCCTCAGTTTCAACTCTTCTCTTCTCCAAGTATTCTTTAACCTGCACATAGAACAAGAACAAAACACTACAAAAGAGAGTTGATTAAGGATTAAAATGTTGCATTTCCAAAATGGAAATGCATTTGTTTAGGAGGTCAGTTTTGAGAATTCAGAGAACTAGTTCTGAACTCAAAAGAGTTTAAATTGACTTAGAGATTTGATTAGGCAACAGGCAACAAGTCTTGAAGGCAACAAGTGGTAATCCTGAGGCAACAATTCTTAAAGGTATCCAATGGACATATGAGTTTAAATAGGCAACTGAATTCGAATAGGCAGCAAGGCAACAACTGATTTCTTAAGTCAATTTAAATTTAAACTAACCTCCATTAGCAACAGGCAACCAATTATAGATTAAGGTCTGCTTTCAGATTTAAATCCAGCAAGACCAGAGCATTCCAAAAATGTTAAGCAAACAGCCAACGTGCAGCAATAAAAGGACAAGCCCATTCATTTATTTTGCCCATAACCTGTCCAAAGAGGTGGAACCATGCCCAAGCTGCTGGTGGCAGCAGCAATGCCACCTCAAGCTCAAAGGGGGATAAGGATCAGCTAGGGGCTGACAAGTAAGCAGCATACTCACCAAACCAAGAGCTAAGTCACCCATTAGGTGTCAAGACCAGCCATTTTCGAATTTCCAGCATACCAGCCTTCAAACCCCTATAAATAGGACCTCATGAGCCTCTTTCTCATCTCAAACCAACCCAAAACAGCACCAAATTAAAGGGGCAAGAGTTAGAGAGCTGAGCAGTAAAACAAGACAGCTAAGAGGAGGAGGCGTAGCCTGAAGAAGAAGGGTTCAGAATACCTCAAGACAAGCTTCAGTGCTTAAGGTATATAGAGGAGATAGAAGCTTTTAGAAAAAGAAAAAGGAGTAACAAGGTTCTGTAGAAAATATTCTACGTTAGGTTGAATGAACCAACCGTCTAAAATCAAATGTATAGAAATCTGTTCTTATCAAATTGGAATGGGGAGAAGGAAAGGAGTATAGTATCTGTTCTTATTAAGATCAGGAAATAGGGAAATCTGTTCTTATCAGTTGAAGGAGAAAATGAGGGATAGAGGGAATAAGCTAAGCAAGAGTAGTATCGGATCTTAAAAATTGATAAGAGGGAAATAAGAATCATAGTAAGAATGGTCCAGATCAAGGAAAGTATAGTGATCTGATCCTCTCGGCAAATGCACAACTAAGAGTACAAGTAAAATGGAAGCAACAGATAAGAATTAAAAATCAAGTAAAGAAATCTGTTCTTATCAGTTTAAAGATTTGATAAAGAGATGAGAATAATTAGAATCATGACAAGCTTATGCTAAGCAATAGAACCTGAAACATGTATAGCAGATCGTTCTTATCTCTAAAAGAAATGCTTTGATAAAGGAAACGGGAGAACACATCTAACAAATTATCCACAACAGTATGCATATATGCCATTAAAAATCAACTATCAACCGAAATATGCAAACAATAGCTTCATTCTAAAGAAAAAGGGGTCAAGTGTAGTATCTGTTCATATCAATTCCAGATAAAAATTTCAGCAAAGAGCTAAGCGGGTAGCCAGGCATCTAGAGCAAAGCCTAATAAAATATTTGAGACCTTAACCGTACAGGATCAGCACTAGTATAGCAGACCAAGTTTTAATCATTTCATAGCATCAGTACACAAATGAACACAAGTATTCCACAAAGAATTTATATATGAAGCTAGTTCTAGTTAACCAATATGTTAGCATTAACCGGACCAAATCAATAAGAACCCTAGAATTGGGGATTTAAATCAAGAGAAGAGTAGGGAAGAAGAAGGGGGATAGGAAGCTTACCAAATTCCCAAATCAATCAACAGTAGAGGAACCCTAGAACGGATTTGGGGGAATAATGGGGAATGGAAGAGAAAGGAGAGGGGAAAAGGAGTGAGGAAGACTTACCTTGGAGGAGATCGGCGGCATGGGGGCCCCGGCTCGCCACCGGCGGGAGGCGGACCGGCGGAGCCCCGGCGAGGGAGCTGCGACGCCGGCCACGGCCGTCCCGGGCGGCGGCCGAGGCAACCGAATGAGGCGGTCGGGCTGGAGCGGAGCAAGGCCGGAGAGGGGCCGGCAGAAGGGGCCGAGCCCGACGCCCCCTGTAACGAGGCCGGCGACGGGACCGAGTGAAGAGGCAGCCGGGTGAGGAGGCAGCCGAGTGAGGCAGCCGGGTGAGGAGCGACGGCGGAACAGAGGAGAGGCGGCGGCGCTGCTGGTGGCGGCGATTTTAGGGGAGCTCGGGAGCCAGCACAAGAGAAAGAGAGAGGATTTGGGGATTTAGGTTTAGAGCAAATTGGGAGAGAGAGGGGAGAGAATAGGGGGCGGCGGTGTGTGAGTAATCGGGTAAAGGGGAGGCAGCCGGGGGGCCGGTTAGGGTTTTCCTAACCGGGTGATAAGCGGGCCAGCGGGCCGGGTTAGGGCCGAGGAAGGGGCCTCAGGCCTGAATTGGAGTTCAACCCAATACCCTGATAAACTAAATTTCTCTCTTTATTAATTAAAAGCCTTCCATGACTTAAATTTTCTTTACAACATATATATGTATACTCCAACTCCAACTAAAATTCTACTCCAATAAATCATAAGGAATTGTTATCTAAATGATGAGTATATATACACCTATTCTTTAAAGAAAACCTAAAGCATTTCTTACTATTATGGCCACAAATTCAAAAATTTAAACAAACACTTTGAAATTCATAAATTCCAATTATTTAATAACTTCACCACACCGCAAAGTTATTAATAGTAAATTCTATAAGTTCAAAAGATAGAGCAGATAAAAAAATCAAGAAAATAATAATCATCTATTGCATTGTCTTCGACAAGGTAGTCCACATCATCCAAACAATCTAAATTTCCATAAATCAACCTCATTGGCATAAGCATGCATATCTGCATATGAAATTGCTATCTTCGGAAATAGTCCTTATCGGATGATTATTCCACTTCAGATCCCGAGGTTCTGCCGATTTATCCGAAGGGACATCTCACTTCACCTCTTATCCATCTCAAGGCAAGTTCATTTCTTGTTCATGTTGAAGATTATTTCTACCACATATATGCAATTCTTTCTTCTTATCACCTGTGATATTAATAAATGGACTGCATTATGATTCGCTGAATCATATATTGGTGGGCAGTGGAACCCCGGTATGGAACTTGTGGGGTGGTCAGGGTTCCATTGCATATGGTATCATCATAGGTTAATAACAAATGTTAGTTGGCATTCTTACGCCGTAAAGATAGCGTTAACCGCAAGACCTGTTATGGGACAGGCGAGTCAAGTAATACCTTTTCAGTGCATATCTCCCAGGAACGTATGTAAAGTAACGCCTGGGGAAGCGTTAAGTCCCTCGCCCAGGGGAGCGATAAACCTGAATTTCCGCTTTGGGAGGCGTTAAGTCCCTGAAATACACAGAAAAGTACGCTATAATGACGAGGTGGGTAGTCGGTGCTAGATCGACTACGTAAGGGGAGATATTGCCAAAGGGAAGGGTGAAAATGACTCGGAACCTTAGACCTGGCCACGCACCGATGGGAGTGTGATGGGTCTCGTACCCGGCTAAAGGCTAAGTACCACTTGTGGGTAAAGTAGCGCACCTCTGCAGAGTGTATTGAAGTGTGGCATTGTCACTCCCTGTTCTGGGTATGAACTGCGATCGTGGCGGGAAAGGAACCATCGGAGGTTCTAACGACCCGTGAAGCCTTCTGAACATAGCTAAATTAAAATTGACTCTCCAGGAACGATATTGGATTCATGCATATCCTTTGAGGACTTTGTCCTAGTAGAAATAGTCATTCAAACACCTGTTGTTAATATGAACTTGTTGAGTACCTTCTGTACTCATCCCCTACGTAAATCTTTCCTTTGTTAGACTCTGAACCATTAGAGGTTGAGTATGAGGAAGTCGAAGTCGGAGCAGGGAAGGAGGAGCCGGACCTGACCGGAGGAATCGAAGGAGTCGATTACTATATCGACTATGGAGAGCAAGATGGGGCGGAGCTAGAACAAGAATAGTCTAGTTTAGTAGTTAAAGAATAAAATATCAGTTTTACTTTCTGCAATTTAATCTTCAGTTCTATATTTCTGTTGCTATTTTTAGTTGAACTTAACCTACTGTATTTCTGTAATAACTCATGTATATTTTGGAGTCTGTAATATATTTGTAGTTGTTGGATCATCACTGCTTCTGTTGTACACTCTGATCGATGTAATATA
>JAGXJF010003395.1:0-235775 GCA_019208055.1 Stipa capillata
GACTGCTCCGAGAACTTTGTCCGACTAGGACGATTCCCTATTGTGGTCAAACCTACCATCAATAACTGCAGGGTCTCTCAAGTACTTCTGGATGGAGGAAGTTCTCTTAATGTCATCTTCACCAACGTGCTCGACTCTATGTAGATCCCTCGCTCATCCCTCCAGCCGGTGACGCATGCTTTCCACGATATCGTGCCTAGTCTTGGCTACACCAATCGGGCAGATCATGCTCCCTGTCACCTTTGGCAAACTAGACAACTTCTGAATAGAGGAGGTTCTGTTCGGTGTGGTCAATTTCAGGACGGCATACAATGCTATCTTAGGATGACCAACCCTCGCGAAGTTTATGGCGGACGTGCACTACGTCTACCAGCGTGTGAAGATTTTAGGCCCCAAAGGTGTAGTATGCTGCGACAAGCAAAGCCTTGAACTAGATGAAGAAGGTCACACGGAAAGAGAAGCCAAACATCCTAGACTTAAAAGGCTGTGAGAACTTACGACGAGGTCAAATCGGTACCTCTGAATCCAGCTAAGCCGTCCAAGTGCGTTCGAATCAGCTCCAACCTGGATACTAAATTAGAACATGAGCTTGTTACCATCCTCCAGGCAAATGTAGATATCTTTGCATGGCACCATCTGACATGCCTGCAATCCCCAGGGAGGTAATCAAGCACAGACTAGCAATCCGCTCCGGTGCCAACCGGTGAAACAAAAACTTCGGCGGTTCGCTCCTGACCGAAAAGAGGCCATTAAAATACATATTGAAAAGCTTTTGAAAGTAGGCTTCATACGAGAGATCGACCACCCCCAATGGCTAGCCAATCCGGTCATGGTTTGGAAAGTAATGGAAAGTGGCGCATGTGCGTGGACTACACCGACGTAAATAAAGCTTGTCCAAAGGATGTTTTTCCTCTTCCTCGAATACATCAGATAGTCGACTTCACCTCTGGGTGTGATTATCTATGCCTTCTCGATGCGTATTCTGGTTACCACCAGATCCATATGTGTCGGGAAGATGAAGAGAAGACATCCTTCATAACTCCTTTCGGGACACTCTATTACATAAAGATGCCTTTTGGATTAAAAACGTCGGAGCTACGTATCAACGTGTAATGCAACTCGCCTTACGTAATAAAATCGGGTGCAACATTGAAGCATATGTCGACGACCTTGTTGTCAAGTCTAAGAAAAGAAATGAACTTCTTGCTGACCTACTTGAAACCTTCACAAACTTTCAAAAGAATCAAATCATGCTCAATCCAGAGAAGTGCGCATTTGGAGTGGACACAGGGAACTACTCGGCCTCTTAGTTTCACACCAAGGAATTGAAGCCAATCCCAAGAAGATAAGGGCTATCATGGAGATGTAGTCGCCCTAATCGCCCTGATCATTACGAGATGTTCACAGACTCACTAGGTGCATGGCCGCACTCAGCTGCTTTATATCTCGTCTTGGAGACCAGGGGCTACCTTTCTTGAAGCTATTCTGACAACATAATGACCTTACATGGCTAAACGAATCAGAAAAAGCATTTCAAGTTCTAAAAGGTTATCTTTCGACCCCCCAGTGCTAGTCGCTCCCGACCCAGAGGAAGAACTACTATTGTACATCGCACCGGGTTGCGAGCCGTAAGTGGAGTATTATTGGTGGAATGCGAAGAACATGGCACACGAGAAAACTCAGCGACCGGTCTGTTACATCAGCGAAATACTTCACGGACCAAAGGAGCACTACCCGTAGATCCAAAAATTGCTCTACACGGTACTCACAATCTCTCGAAAGCTATGACATTACTTCCAGGCTCACAAAATCATCGTAACTTCCACCTTCCTACTCAACAACATCTTCACAAAAGAGACGCAATCGGCTAGATGGCCAAATGGATAGTCGAACATGGTGAGTTCGACATCAGCTTTACTCCACAAACAACAATCAAGTCACAAGTCCTCACCAACTTTGTTGTCGAGTGGACCGAGCCACAACAGCCACAACAAGTGCCATCCGACAACTCTGACGTCTAGAAACTACACTTTGATGGCTCGCTTACACTTTAAGGCTCGGGGGCTGGGATTGTACTTACTTCCCTGACTGGAGATGCTTGCAATACGTGTTGTAGATTGACTTCCCTGCCACTAATAATGTGGCTGAGTATGAAGGTCTGCTCGCTGGACTCCGAGTAGCTTTTTCCCTTGGTATCCGCCACCTACTTGTGAGTGGGGACTCATAGCTGGCGGTGAAGCAAGTAGGTAAGGACTATCAAACTTCGGATAAGACCATGGCGGCTTACCTTTTAGAGGTGAGGAAGTTAGAAAAGAAATTCATCGTACTAGAGGTCAAGTACACCCCTCGCAAGGATAATTGCCTCACCGATAAGCTTGCCTCACTAGCATTCTCACGAACTCTATGTCCTTCCGATGTCTGTGTCAAAAATATTGATCCCTTCCACGACATCGGCAGATGACATGGTGCGTGCCACAACATCTGCCAATGACATGACTGAAGGAGTGGCGAAGAGCCAGCTTAGGATATCACCAGTATTGACACTCCACGAGGGGCAGCAGGAGAACTCATAGCTCCGCTCGAAGAGAAGAAACTTGGATGAATCCCATCCACCAATACCTCCAGCATCGAGTTATGGCTGAGACGAGGCACTAGGAGAGCAAAATGCCCGTAAGGCTAGGATGTATTCGCTAGTCGACGTCGTCCTCTACTAGAGGGGCCCACAAAGTGCTCATGCGGTGCATCACTCGGATGTAGGGTATCGAACTACTCGAAGAAATCCCTTGGGGGGGCTTGTGCGGAGCTCATGCTTCCTTCTGAACCCTGGTTGGAAAGGCCTTTAAACAAGGTTTCTATTGGCCTATGACTCTCCATGATGCAAGAGAGATGGTTAGCTGCTGCTATCAGTGTCAATATCACAGTAGGCACATTCACCAACCCACTCAAGCTTAACATATGATACCCTTGTCGTGGCCTTTCATGACATGGGGGCTGGACATCCTGGGCCCTTTCTCGGTCTCACCCGAGGGCTTCAAGTTCCTCTTCGTCGCCATAGATACATTCACCAAGTGGATCGAAGCTGAGCCAGTCAGCAAGATCACCTCGGAAGCCGCCAAACAATTCATGATGAAAAGCATCATTTTTTCGGTTTGGCATTCCAAGTTGAATCATAACCTGATGCGCACGGGGGTGCCCGATCTTCCGTCAGGAAGGGATAATCACGATTGTGGAGAACTCGACGTTGACGATCCGGCTTCCAATCAGAACTGATCCGAACCCTGCGATCGCTACACCACGGCTCCGTTGGTTATCAACCACGCGCGCACGCGGTTGACCTCGCCAAGAAGGCTTATCCCTGCATGCGAATCGAGAACACAAGCAAGAACACAGTAGAAGCAATCTCACAAACGAGATGATTGTTTGATTACTCGAAGTGGGGTTCTACAAACTGATGAAATCAGCGAGACTGCGATGGCAGAATAATTCTAAGCAAAACCCACCCTAAACAATGACGGCTACAGAGTATTTATACCTAGGGTTTCTGAGAGTTTCACCCTAAACCTGGGCTTAAAACCCGAAACGAAAACAAGGCCCGAAGTGGCCCAAAACGGTGTCGCAGCACCTGACGACTTATTCTGACAATTTCCAATGTCTCTGTAATTATTCATAATGTGGCATCAGATCCATTGGAAAGGTGTCGTTGTTATCTTTCCAACGCATATAAGAACTCTTCAATCGGACTCCGTATGAGAAAGTTATGCCCCATTTATGTAGGTGCTGTCTGCTGAAAACCGAACCGAATTCGGAGTTGAAGTGGAGTCCGACTTGACTTGGGGTGGCGCCTCATCCTCTTGTGGCTGGTCCAGTGGTGCTTCTCCCATGTTCCTAAGAATCAAAATATCACCATTAAGTAGCATCCCATCCTTAGCCACATAATTATGGATAGCAAGAAACGAACGCACCTCATGATTAAGTCGTCGGGCACGGGAACGGGTGATTGGTCCTTGGATGATAGCGTGGGAGATGTCCTCATCATCCTCCCCCTTCTTGAATTGGAGTCGTCCTCGACTCAAGGTCATCTTCTTCTCCCAAGTAAGGCTTCAAATCTGAAATGTTAAAAGTGGGACTAACCCCAAAACCTGCAGGCAACTCAAGCTTGTATGCATTATCGTTAATCTTCCTAACTATCTTAAAAGGACCATCAGCTCGAGGCATCAATTTGGATTTTCTTAGTTCTGGAAATCTATCCTTCCTCAAGTGTAACCAAACAAGATCGCCTGGTTCAAAGGATAAATGGCGCCTACCCTGACTACCAGCAAGTTTATACTTTTCGGTCATCTTTTCAATGTTCTCTTTAGTTGTTGCATGGATTTTCAGAATAAAATCAGCACGTGTTTTAGCATCCAAATGCACATGTTCAGAAGTAGGCAATGGCAAAAGATCAATGGGTGCACGTGGATTAAACCCATACACTACCTGAAAAGGGCTCACCTTGGTGGTAGAATGTACCGATCGATTATATGCAAACTCCACATGAGGTAAACAGTCTTCCCACATCTTTAAATTTGTCTTCAAAACAGCCCGCAACATTGTGGATAAGGTACGATTAACAACCTCCGTTTGTCCATCGGTTTGTGGGTGGCATGTAGTAGAAAATAACAACTTAGTCCCCAACTTGCTCCATAAGCTTCTCCAAAAGTGGCTCAAGAACTTCACATCTCGATCGGAAACAATGGTGTTGGGAATTCCATGGAGGCGAATGATTTCCCTGAAAAATAAATCAGCAATATTTGTAGCATCATCGCTCTTATGACAGGGTATAAAATGTGCCATTTTAGAAAATCGATCCACCACCACAAATATACTATCCCTCCCCCGCTTTGTCCTAGGTAATCCTAAGACAAAATCCATCGATATATCCTCCCAAGGAACACTAGGAATAGGAAGGGGCATATAAAGACCATAGGGGTTTAAGCGTGACTTAGCTTTGTTGCATGTAGTGCAGCGTGAAACGTAGCGCTCGACATCCCTCCGCATCTTTGGCCAAAAGAAGTGTGTGGACAGCACGTCTTCTGTTTTCTTCACTCCAAAGTGTCCCATCAAACCACCTCCATGAGCTTCCTGTAAGAACAAAAGGCGAATGGAGCTAGCTGGGATGCATAGCTTGTTAGCACGATATAATAATCCTTCATTCAGCACATACTTATTCCATGTTCGACCCTCTCTACAGTTTTCAAAAGCATCTCTAAAGTC
The DNA here is from genome assembly GCA_019208055.1 of Stipa capillata. Taxonomy (NCBI): domain Eukaryota; kingdom Viridiplantae; phylum Streptophyta; class Magnoliopsida; order Poales; family Poaceae; genus Stipa; species Stipa capillata. The sequence goes on from JAGXJF010003395.1 coordinate 5,254, forward strand.
CAAATCAGTGGCGTATAACTCTTTTATTGTCTCTAGGCCAAAAATTTTATGATCAAGTTGAGATAACATAGTAAATCGCCTAGATAAAGCATCAGCAATGACATTGTCTTTACCCCGTTTGTGCTTAATAATATATGGGAAATGACTCTATAAACTCGACCCATTTTGCATGTCGTTTATTTAATTTTGCTTGGCTTCTAATATGTTTCAAGGATTCATGATCAGAATGAATGACAAACTCCTTAGGCCAAAGATAATGTTGCCAAGTTTCTAACACCCGAACTAAAGCATATAACTCTTTATCATAAGTAGAGTAGTTCAAAGTTGGCCCATTCAATTTCTCACTAAAATAAGCAACGGGTTTACCTTCTTGTAGCAGCACTCCTCCTATCCCAATACCACTGGCATCACATTCAAGCTCAAAAGTCTTACCAAAGTCGGGGAGTTGGAGTAGAGGGGCATGTGTAAGCTTCTCCTTAAGCATGTTAAAAGCTTGTTCTTGTGCTGGACCCCATTGGAAGGAAACTCCCTTCTTTGTTAACTCGTTCAATGGGGCAGCGATGGTGCTGAAATTCTTCACAAACCGCCGGTAGAATCCTGCAAGTCCATGAAAGCTTCTCACCTGTGTGACAGTTTGAGGGGTCGGCCAGCTCTTGATGGCTTCAATTTTCGCTTCATCCACCTCAATACCCTGTGGAGTGACAACATAGCCAAGAAAAGAGACACGGTCCGTGCAAAAGGCACACTTCTCAAGATTACCAAACAAACGTGCATCTCTCAATGCATTAAAAACAGCACGCAAATGGTTCAAGTGTTCATCATTAGACTTGCTATATATCAAGATATCATCAAAGTAGACCACCACAAATTTTCCAATAAATACTCTTAAAACTTCATTCATGAGACGCATGAAAGTGCTAGGTGCATTAGTTAATCCAAAAGGCATGACTAACCACTCATATAAACCGAACTTAGTTTTAAAAGCTGTTTTCCATTCATCCCCCAATTTCATTCTAATTTGGTGGTACCCACTACGCAAGTCGATCTTTGTGAAAATGATAGAACCACTCAACTCATCAAGCATGTCGTCTAACCTAGGAATAGGATGACGATACCTTATTGTAATATTGTTAATGGCTCTACAATCAACACACATACGCCAACTACCATCTTTCTTAGGAACTAAAAGAACAGGAACAGCACATGGGCTAAGGCTCTCACGCACATACCCACGGTCCAGAAGGTCTTGGACTTGGCGCTGAATTTCTTTAGTCTCCTCCGGATTTGTTCTATATGCAGCACGGTTTGGCAATGTTGCTCCTGGGATTAAGTCGATTTGATGCTCAATACCTCGAATAGGTGGCAGCCCCGGGGGTATCTCTGCTGGAAACACATCTTTATACTCCTGCAAAAGGTTAGTGACAGCAGGAGGCAAAGAACTAGAAGTATCATCAAATGAAAACAACGCTTCCTTGCATATCAAAGCATAGAAAGGAGAATCAAGCTCATTAATATCAATAAGATCAGATTTGGTAGCAAGCATAACACCCCCCTTCAATTTAATTCCCTCAGACTTAGAGCTAGTTACTTTCTTCTCTTTCTTAGTTGGGAAAACGGTGTTAGCAACTTGCTGATTTTCAGATTGCAGTGCACTCTCCTTCTTGCTATTTTCAGCACCCTCTTTCTCACATTGCATAATTTCAGTGGGTGTCATAGGAAGTAAAGTAATTTTCTTTCCCTTATGCATAAATGTGTATTTATTACTTCGACCATGATGGGTGGCATCGGTGTCAAATTCCCATGGACGTCCTAATAAAAGTGAGCATGCTTGCATAGGTACCACATCGAAATCAGCAAAGTCATGGTATGTACCAATGAAAAAGTGCACTCTCGCAGATTGTGTTACCTTAACCTTACCGCTATTGTTGAACCACTGAATATGGTATGGATGAGGATGTGGACGTGTGGTCAAGCCAAGTTTGTTGACCAAGTCTGAGCTCACCAAGTTATTGCAGCTTCCTCCATCAATTATGACGCGAACGCGGCGATCCTTGACAATGAGGTACATTTGGAACAAGTTATGTCGTTGTAGTGTCTCCGCTTGTTCCACTTGAGTGCTCAACACGCGTTGTACAATTAAGGCCTGATATTTCTCTGTGGCGGCCGTGCCTAGAATCTCCTCGCCATCACTTCCCGTCTCATCGTCACCTGCATGGTTAGCCCCAATGGCAGAATCATCCTCAACATCAGTAGCACTAACATACCCACCGTCCTCTGTAGCAAGGAATGTCCGTCGCGGGCTTGGACAGTCCCTCATAAAGTGGCCCTTCCCTTTGCAGTTATGGCAGATAGTCCCGGGGGAGCGGCCCGTGGAAGCAACCGATGAAGAGCTCTTTACCGGGGCAGGGGAACCTGCTGATTTACTCTTCTCCTCTGGTGCTTGTGACGATGCCGGTGCTGCTGAACGCGCCCTAGACATGTAGGGGGCAGCAGACCGTGCAGGAGGAGGTGGAGCTGACTTGACCGTTCCAGGCATCGATCTTGTGTCGCCGAAGTTGCTCTTTGGCTTTTGCTGCCTTCCCTGCAATTCTTTTTCTGCCAACATAGCAAGCTGGAACAATCTATTGAGAGAGTTATAATCCTTATAGTCAACTATGTCTTGTATCTCACGCCTTAATCCCCCAAAGAATCTTGCCATTTTATCCTCGTCATCCTCAACTACTTCACAACGCAACATTCCTATTTGTAGCTCTTGGTAGTACTCCTCAACAGATCTATTTCCTTGGTTTAAGCGTTGCAATTTTTTGCGCATTTCACGTTTATAGGTGGGAGGAACAAATCTACTACGCATAGCTCTCTTTAACCTAGGCCATGTATCCGGTGCTAAACCAGCTTTTACTAATTCATTCCACCAAATGATAGCAAAATCAGTGAACTCACTAGTGGCTTGTCTAACTCTATGAATTTCTGGAACTAGATGGGAATTGAATTTTTGCTCGACTGTCATCTCCCAATCCAAATAAACTTCAGCATCATAGGAACCAGAAAAAGATGGTATACTGAACTTAACATTAGCATAATAATCATCATGTGCACGTCTAGGACGAGGATTTGTGTCATTACCTCCCCTACCTTGTCGACGTGGCTGTCGTCGTTCTTGATGTGCCGCGTGAGGAGCGGGGCGACCTCCAGCTGGAAGTCCTGCTCTGGCGGCAGCTCGGTCATACTCATCCTCATCTTGATCAGTGTCATCCGCCTCGAGATCCTCCGATTCAGCTCTATCGGAAGGTGGCTGCTTCTCTAGGTTATCTATCCTGGTGATGAGGGTGGCGATACTCCTCTCTATCCTCTCTAATCGATGCTCATTATCTTGGTTGCTCTTGCTAATATTTGCATTGATATCTCGCAGCATCGTTTGAAGCTCTAATTTAGAAACACATTCATCTCCATCATCTTGATGTGCCGCTGGTGATCCTGTCATGGTTAGTGAAAACAAGGAACACACAAATGTATAAAGCTCCTACGAACTACTAGGATGTGGAGTCGCTCTCACTCAAGCGTCTAACCACGCTCTTGCAAAGTTCTTACCAACGTAGCAGGTGGTACAACCGGTGGCTTGTTTGTGATACCGTTGAAGACGTGAGTGTAGCGATTGCCGGGTTGAAACTGTACTGATCAGAAGAGAGTGGAGCTTGGAAGGTCAATTTGGTAGCAAGGATTAGCAAAGTTCGACAACAGTTAGTAAAGCTCAATAATAATTCAAGGTACTTGTCTCAGTTGCTGGCCTAAACGTGTTCCTAGAAACGAGTATAGGCACAGAAGTATACCAAAGTACCAAGAAACAGAAGTATACCAAGGTTTTTTTTTCTTCTTCTTCTTCTTCTTTTTTTCTTCTCTTTTTCTTCACTATTTTTTTCTTTTTTTTCTTTTTTTTCACAAAACTGCTCAAAGAATCAAGCGAAAGGGAAAAAACAGACTACTGGGAATAAAACTTCCAGAACTCTATTTTCCAAGGTGAATTTGGCCTCGAAGATTTTGTCAAAACCGACAAAGTGGGTGGGGAATCAGATGCAACTTTTCGTTCCGGTCGTTTTGACGGGTGGTAGAGCTCAAACGGAGTTCGTATGACAAAGTTATGGCCGTTTTACCGAGGCACTATGAATTCGACTCCGACTTGGGTTCAGAGTTGTATTCGGATATCTCAAACCCTAAGTAACGGCTCGTGACTAAGAACACAAGTCTAAACCAGCAACCGGACGTTGACTATGAATCAAAACTCAGCAATACGACACTGTGACGAAATTGCAACGGCTCGGAGCTCTCGGACAGTGAAGGTGATATGCCCTAGAGGACTACAATTTTTTTTGGCTATATCTGGAGTTCTGGGACGATGGCAAAACTAATTGGATACAATGATACCTGACGGGCAACCGAAGCTCTGATACCACTTGATGCGCACGGGGGTGCCCGATCTTCCGTCAGGAAGGGATAATCACGATTGTGGAGAACTCGACGTTGACGATCCGGCTTCCAATCAGAACTGATCCGAACCCTGCGATCGCTACACCACGGCTCCGTTGGTTATCAACCACGCGCGCACGCGGTTGACCTCGCCAAGAAGGCTTATCCCTGCATGCGAATCGAGAACACAAGCAAGAACACAGTAGAAGCAATCTCACAAACGAGATGATTGTTTGATTACTCGAAGTGGGGTTCTACAAACTGATGAAATCAGCGAGACTGCGATGGCAGAATAATTCTAAGCAAAACCCACCCTAAACAATGACGGCTACAAGTATTTATACCTAGGGTTTCTGAGAGTTTCACCCTAAACCTGGGCTTAAAACCCGAAACGAAAACAAGGCCCGAAGTGGCCCAAAACGGTGTCGCAGCACCTGACGACTTGTTCTGACAATTTCAATGTCTCTGTAATTATTCATAACGTGGCATCAGATCCATTGGAAAGGTGTCGTTGTTATCTTTCCAACGCATACAAGAACTCTTCAATCGGACTCCGTATGAGAAAGTTATGCCCCATTTATGTAGGTGCTGTCTGCTGAAAACCGAACCGAATTCGAAGTTGAAGTGGAGTCCGACTTGACTTGGGGTGGCGCCTCATCCTCTTGTGGCTGGTCCAGTGGTGCTTCTCCCATGTTCCTAAGAATCAAAATATCACCATTAAGTAGCATCCCATCCTTAGCCACATAATTATGGATAGCAAGAAACGAACGCACCTCATGATTAAGTCGTCGGGCACGGGAACGGGTGATTGGTCCTTGGATGATAGTGTGGGAGATGTCCTCATCATGAGTACTATCAAGACCTTCAATATTACTTATTTTGTTGTAATATCAATGAAAGTGAGGAAGCTACTCTTAATAGATTTTGGAAAGGTTTGAACCATGATATTTAGGATGAACTTATGCATAAGGATCTCCTCTAGTAGCGCAGAACCCTAAGACCGAACTATCCAACTGGACTGTCCTGGACTCTCAAATCGGATCGTCCTACCAGAGCAGAAAACTGGACCGTCCAGATGAAGGTCCGGTGTCCTCTAGAAGTCCTGAACCTCTGACCGGACCGTCCAACCCGATCGTCCAACTGGACCCTAAAACCGGACAGTCTGGATGAAGGTCTGGATGTCCTCTAGAAGTCCCGAACGCTCTGACCGGACCATAAAACCAGACCGTCCAGATGAAGGTCCAGATGTCCTCTAGAAGTCCCAAACCCTCTAACCGGACCGTCCCGGACCCTCAAACCGGACCCTAAGATCAAACCGTCCCCAATCCACAAACCTGACCGTCAAACCACCTCAAACAGAACCGTCCGGATGATGTTCCGGATCTACTCTAGAAGTCCCGAACCCTCCGACCGAACCGTCCCTTTCCCTCAAACCGGACCGTCCGGATGAAGGTCTGGATCTCCTCCAGAAGTCCCGAACCCTAATGCTGGCTGTCCAACCGGACCGTCCCGAACCTCTAAACGGACAGCCTGGATGAAGTTCCAGATCTCCTCTAGAAATCCCGTACCCTAAGACCGGACCGTCCCAGACCCTCAAACTGGACCTGCCAACCGGATCGTCCCGGAACCTTAAACCGGACCATCCGGATGAACTTCTGGATCTCCTCTTGAAGTCCCGAACCCTCCGACAGAACTGTCCAGGACCCTCAAACCGGACAGTCCAACCATCTCAAATTGGACTGTCCCAGACCCACAAACTGGACCGTACAAGATGACCGTCTCGGACCCTCAAACTGGATTGTCCGGATCTCCTCTAGAAGTCCCAAAACTCAGGCCAGACCGTTCAACCAGGCCGTCCCGGGCCTTCAAACTGGACCATTCGGATCTACTGTAGAAGTCCTGAACCCTCCAACCGGACTGCCCAAATGGACCATCCCGGAACGTCAAACCAGACTGTCCAGCAAAAGTTTTGTATCTCCTCTAGAAGTCCCGAACCCTTCGACTGGACCATCCAACCGGACCATCCTGGGCACTCTAACTAGACCATTTGGATGAAGGTCCGAATCTCCTCTAGATGTCCCCAACTGTTCGACCAGACCGTCCAACCAGACCATCCCATACACTCTAACTAGACCGTTTGGATGAAGGTCCAAATCTCCTCTAGATGTCCTGACCCTTCGAACGGACCGTCCAACCAGGCTGTCCCGGACCATAAAGCCGGACCGTCTAGATGAAGGTCCGGATGTCCTCTAGAAGTCCTGAACCCTCTGACCGAACCGTCCAACCCGACTGGCCCGGACCCTCAAACAGGACTGTCGGGTTGAAAGGCCGGATCTCCTCTACAAATTCTGAACCCTCCGACCGGACCGTCCGATTGGACCGTCCCGGAACCTCAAACCGGACCATTCGGATGAAGGTCCGGATCTCCAGTGGACGTCCCGAACCCTCCAACCGGACCGTCCAACCGGATCATCCGGGACCCTCAAACCGGACCGTCCGGATGATGGTACGGATCTCCTTTGGATGTCACAAACCCTCCGACCGGACCATCCAACCGAATAGTCCAGGATCCTCAAATTGGACCGACCGGATGAAGGTCCGTATGTCCCCTAGAAGTCTGGGAACCTCCAAACGGATAGTCCAAACTGATCATCTCGGACCCTCAAAACCGGACCGTCCGGATGAAGGTTCGGATGTCCTCTAGAAGACCGGAACCCTCCGAACGGACCGCCCAAGTGGACCGTCCCGGAACCTCAAACCAGACCGTCCAGATGAAGTTTCAGATGTCCTCTAGAAGTCTTCAACACTCTGACCGAACTGTCCAACCCAACTGCCCCGGACCCTCAAACCGGACTGTCCGGTTGAAGGTCCGAATCCTGTCCGACCGAACCATCCCGGACCCTTAAACCGGACCATTCGGATGAAGGTTCGGATCTCCAGTGGATGTCCCGAACCCTCCAACTAGACCGTCCAACCGGATCATCCGGGACCCTCAAACTCGACCGTCCGGATCTCCTTTGGATGTCTCGAACCCTCCAACCAGACAGTCGAACCGAACCCTCTAGGGTCCTCAAACCGGATCATCTGGATGAAGGTCCATATCTCCCCTAGAAGTCTGGGAGCCTCCAAACGGACAGTCCAAACTAACCGTCCAGATGAAGGTCCGGATGTCCTCTAGAAGACCGGAACCCTCTGAACGTACCGTCCAATTGGACCATCCTAGACCATGAAACCAGACCATCTAGATGAAGGTCCGGATGTCCTCTAGAAGTCCCGAACCCTCTAACCGGACCATCCAACCGGACCGTCCCAGACACTCTAACCGGACCGTTTGGATGAAGGTCCAGATCTCCTCTGCATGTCCCGAACCCTTCAACTGGACTGTCCCCATGTCCTCTAGAAGTCCCGAACCCTCTGACCGGACCGTCCAACCCGACCGTCCCGGACCCACAAATTGGACCATCCAAATAAAGATCCGCATCTCTCTAGAAGTCCCGAACCCTCTGACCGGACTGTCCCGGTCCCTCAAACAAGACCATCTGGATGAAGGTCCGGATCTCCTCTGGATGTGCCGAATCCTCCAACCGGACCGTCCCCGGACCTTTCCAGACCCTCAAATCGGACCGTATGGATGAAGGTCCCTATCTCCTCTGGATGTCTCGAATCCTCCAACCGGATTGTCCCGGTCCCTCAAACCGGACCATCTAGATGAAGGTCCGGATCTCCTCTGGATGTCCCGAACCCTCTGTCCGGACTTTCAAACCGGACCTTCCCGTACCCTCAAATCAGACCGTACGGACGAAGCTCCGTATCTCCTCTAGATATCCCGAACCCTCCAACTGGACCGTCCAACCGGGCCATCCCGGAACCTCAAATCGGACCGTCCGGATGAAGATTCGGACCTCCGCTAGAATTCTCGAACCCTTCGACCGGACCGACCCGGACCCACAAAACGGACCATCCGGATGAAGGTCCGGATCTCCTCTGGATGTTCCGAACCCTCCGACCGGACCGTCCGGATGAAGGTCCGTATCTCCTCTGGATTTCCTGAACCCACCGACCGGACCAATCCACTGGACCGTCCCGGACCCTCAAACCAGACCGTCGGTGCGATGGTCCGTTTCTCCCCTAGATATCCTGGTCTGTCCCAGAAAATCGAACTGGACCGTCCGGATGAAGATCCATATCTCTCCTAAAAGTCCTGAATGCTCCAAACGGACCATCCTGGAACCTCAAACCGGACCGTCCGGATGAAGGCTCAGATCTCCTACAGAAGTTCCGAACCGTCCGACAGGACCGTCCGGATGAAGGTGCGGCTCTCCTTTGGATTTCCCGACCACGCCGACCGGACCATTCCGGACGCTCAAACCGGACTGTCCATATGAATTTCTGTATCTCCCCTGGATGTCCCGGTCCGTCCCGAAACCTCCAACCAGATCGTCCGGATGAACCCTCTGACCGGACTGACCTGGACCCTCAAACCGGACAGTCCCGGAACCTCGAACAGGACTATCCGGATGAAGGTCTGTATCTCCCCTAGAAGTCCTGGACCTTCCAAATGGACCATCCAAACTGACCGTCCCAGACCCTCAAACCGGACCATACAGATGAAGGTCCGGATGTCCCTTAGAAGTCCTGAACCCTCAAAACAAACCATCCCTGACCCTCAACCCGGACCGTCTGTGTGAAGGTCCAGATCTTTGCTAGAGGTGCTGGACTGTCCAAATGGACTATTCAAAACCTCAAACCAGACCGTCAGGATGAAGGTCCGGATCTCCTCTTACAGTCCCGAACCCTCCTAACGGACCGTCAAAACGGATCGTGCTGGCCCTCAAACCAGCCGTCCAGATGGAGGTCCGGATGTCCTCTAGAAGTCTCGAACCCTCCGACCAGATCGTCCCACTGGACCTCTTGGACACTCAAATATGACCGTGCAGATGAAGGACCATATCTCCTCTGGATGTCCCGAACCGACCGACCGGACCGTCCAAGAACCTCAAACCGGACTGTCCGGAGGAAGGACCCCTCCAGACGGACCGTCCAAATTGACCATCCCCGACCCTAAAACCAGATCATCCAGATGAAAATCCGGATGTGCTCTAGAAGTCCAAACTCTCTGACCAGACTATCCAACCCGACCGTCCCGAACCCTCAAACCGGACCATTCAGATGAAGGTCCTGATCTCCTCTGGATGTCCCGAACCCTCCGACCGGACCGTCCAACCGGATCATCCGGGACCCTCAAACCGGACCGTCAGCATGAAGATCTGGATCTCGTCCGGATGTCCCGAACCCTCCGACCAAGAACGTCGAACTAGACTATCCCAGAACCTTAAACCAGACCGTTCGGATGAAGTTTCAGATCTCCTCTAGAAGTCTCAAACCCTCCGACCGGACCATCCAACTAGACCGTCCCGGAATCTCAAACCAGACCGTCCGGATGAAGGTCCGTATCTCCCATTAGAAGTTCTGGACCCTCCAAACGGACCCAGCAAACTGACCGTCCCAGACACTCAAACCAGACCATCCGGATGAAGGTCGGGATGTCCCCTAGAAGTCCTGAACCCTCCAAACGGACCGTCAAAGCAGAACATGCTGGACCCTCAAATCGGACCGTACGGATGATGGTCCGTATCTTCTCCGGGTATCCCGAACCCTCCGACCGGACAGTCCAGATGAGGACCGGATGTGCCCTAGAAGTCCCGAACCCTCCGACTGGACTGTCCAACCGCACCGTCCTGGAACGTCAAACCGGATTGTCCGGATACAGGTCCGGATCACCTTTGGATGTCTCGAACCCTCCGGCTGGACCGTCCAGGGCCCTCATACCGTACCGTCCGTATGAAGGTCCGTATCTCCACTAGATCTCCCGGACCGTCCAAACGGACCGTCCCAGAACCTCAAACCAAACCATCCGAATGAAGATCCAAATCTCCCATAAAAGTCCTGAACCCTCCAAATGGACGGTCCTAGAACCTCAAACCGGAACGTCTGGATGAAGGTTCGGATCTCCTCTAGAAGTTCCGAAACCACTGACTAAATTGACCTAGACCCTCAAATCAGACTGTCCAGATGAAGGTCCGGCTCTCCTCTAGAAGTCCTGAACCCTCCGACCGGACAGTCCAACCAGATCGTCCGAGACCCTCAAACCGGACTGTCCGGATGAAGGTCCGGATCTCCTCTGGATGTCCCGAACCCTCCGACCGAACCATCCAACCGTACTGTCCTGGAACCTCAAACCGAACCGTCCAGAAGAAGGTTCGGATCTCCTCTAGAAGTCCCGAACCCTCCGATTAGACCGTCCAACCGGACCGTCCGAATGGAGGTCCAGATCTCTAATCGAAGTCCTGGATCATCCAAATGGACCTTCCAAATTGACCGTCCCAAACACTCAAACCGCACCGTCCGAATCAAGGTTCGGATGTCCCCCTAGAAGTCCAGAACCTTCCAAACGGACCGTCAAAACGGACCGTGCTAGACCCTCAAATGGGATCGTATGGATGGAGGTCCATGTCTCCTCTGGAAGTCCTAAACCCTCCGACCGCACCTAACAACTGGACCGTCCCGGAACCTCAAACCGGACCGTCCGGATGAAGGACCGTATCTCCCCTAGAAGTCCTGGACCCTCCACACTGACCGTCCTAAAACCTCAAAACGGACCTTCCAGATGAAGGTCCGTATCTCCCCTAGATGTCCTAGACTGTCCCAGACTCTCAAACCGAACCATCCGGATGAAGGTCTGGATCCGAACCCTCTGACCGGACGGTCCGGATGAAGATCCGGATCCACACTAGAAGTCCTAAACCCTCTGACCGGACGGTCGTACAAGGCCGTCCCAAACCCTCAAACCATATCGTCTAGATGAAGGTCCGAATCTCCTCTCGAAGTCCCGAACCCTCTGACCGGACCATCCCGAACCCTCAAACCGGACCGTTCGGTTGAAGGTCCAAATCTCCTCTCGAAGTCCTAAACCCTTCGACCGGACCATCATGGAACCTCAAACCGGACAGTCTAGATGCTGGATCGTATCTCCCCTAGAAATCCTGGAACCTCCAAACGGAATCTCCAAACAGACCGTCCCAGAGCTTCAAACCGGACCGTCCGGATGAAGGTCCCTATCTTCCCGAGAAGTCCTGGACCCTCCAAACGGACCGTCTGGATGAAGGTCCGTATCTCCGCTAGAAGTCTTGGACTCTCAAATCGGACCGTCCTGATGTAGGTTCGAATTTCCACAAGAAGTCCCGAACCCTCCAAACGGACCGTCCAACCGGACCATCCCGGACCCTCAAACCGGACTGTTTGGATAAAGGTCTGAATCTCCTGTGGATGTCATGAACCCTTCGACTGGGGCATCCAACCAGATCCGAACCCTTCGACTAGACCGTCTAACCGGACCATCCGAATGAAGGTCCGTATCTCCCCTCGAAGTCCTGGACCGTCCAATTGGACCCTCCAAACTGACCGTCCCGAAACCTGAAACCGAACCGTCCGGATCAAGGTCCGTATGTCTCCTAGAAGTCCCGAACCCTCCAAATGGAACGCCAAAACGGACCGTGCCAGACCCTAAAACGGGACCGTACGAATGAAGGTCCGTATCTCCTCTGGAAGTCCCGAACCCTCCGACTTGTGAGGGACCCGGTATTTTAATTCAATTCAAGGAATTCACAACTAGTGAAGACGGTGACCATAGCCGCTACCTGCGACAGACTATGGCCCACCCCCGCCCCATGCGACCAGCATACGACGCAATGCGTATGGATCACCACGGCCTGATTGAGGGATCACGATTCCAAACACATACACTTTCCGCGTATGACTCACTTTGGCAATGGACCGTACATTCACTTTGCACTTCACTTGAATCAAAAGAAAATAACGAGTTCCTCCATATGCAACCATCCACGCTCCCCATTCAACATACACGCATGACAGACGGGAGGTGGGGGCATATGTTGGACAGCAAGAAATATCATCACACAAACTCTACAATATGATAATAGAACTAGCTGCCCACTTAGTGAACTTTAAAGCTACATCAGTCGGCAATAACCGTAAATTTAGTCGAGACTGAAATATTTACAATGCAGCGGACAACAAAACAAAAGCCCCGCAGCGGTGCATCAACCGCTGCCCAAAAGCCAAACCATTCCCATGAGTCGAACGCGGACCAAGGAAACCATTCGGACTAAGCATCATCATAAAACTCCGCAACGGTTGGCTCACCTGCAAAAGTCTAGGAATATCCTAGGTTAGTACAAAAGTACTCGCAAGACTTATTCGTGCTTGATTCCATGCCCTACACATGCTCACTACCACAGTAATTAAACATGATGCGTTTCCATCGAAGTAATACATGATAAAGGTTGTGACCTAGTTTATGGCATAAGCATAAGTGGTAGAGTCAAAGTGCGTTCCAGGATTCACATGAATACCAGGATGATCAAGATAATTGGAATATCACACAGGGGTAGCCCACACCCCATTTAAATTACAGATTCATCACAGTATCAAATTCAAACAATCTCTCGAACCGTTACCGACAATACGACTACCCTGAGTATAGTGAGTGCATTATCCCCTAGGAGTTTGCAAGGCTCCAGGGCCTGAGACTTACCTCAACTACACCCCGGCATTGATTCTCGGTAACGTCCACGCGTTAATAGGGAAGTAACACGGGAAATCAACTCAGGTTGGTATGGCAACAAAACTCTACTTACTCCTAGGTTGCCCTCACCTCCAATCAATACCAACTTTATTCCCGTGCACCCCCTCGGCTCTCACATCTCACCTTAACAAGTTGAGTTGATCGGGCAATAATTGAAGTTCTCACATAGCGATACACCCTACGCATGCTAGTGTGCTCAACTCAACATACAATTCAAACGAGCATACACGCGTATACATAATTACGAAGATTAAAGGAAATGCAACAAGCTCTGCTTGCCTTGGTCGTAGGATTCGGAGACTTGGGTGAGCTCAACAGTCTGCGGTTCTTCCTCTTCGGGCTCTGTCGTAAGCAACACGAGACACCGGAAAGGAAATGACGAAAGAAATGAGTTTCCAGCATGTATGCATGATGGAAAATGCTAGACATGAGATGCTGAAGTATTTCGTGGATGCTAGGGTTTGTAATGAGAGTATGCCTCAGTTTAAACTTATAGAATTAAAGTAATTATCCTAGCAATTGAATGCATGGCTTATTTAAGTTAAATTTTTACTAGGGTTAAACACTGATATGCACGACAAAAGGGTTATACCTAGGGTAAGGTTTTGGAGTAAATAATCCGAGAAGTAACTACTAAGTAGGAATTAGGTATTTTAAATTTACATAACATGAGGTACAAATTTTGAAAATTAGTACAAATGGGGAACTATCTTTATACAATAAAATGTTGGTTACATATACTTGCTATTTGAGACATTGGTTGAACTAAACAATAGAAAATTCTATAAGGATTTGGAAATATAAAGTTGTTCAAATTTGAATTATATACCTCTTGAGAAGATCACCCAAGGGTTGGAAACAACTCAACTACTAAACCTGGCCCAAACCCTAAATGCTAACTTCACCCACTTTCTACCCCCAAAATGCCCTTCTTCTTGCTGAGGTGGTGCAACCCGGAAGGGGTTCCGGATGGTCCGGAACAGCTGCTGCTGGGAGCTCGGCTGGACCTGGGAAAAAGGAAAGAAGGAGGAGAGGTGAGGGGAGAAGGAGAGGGAGGGAATGCAGGAGAGGAAGGGGGGAGCTGGCTCACCGGAGAGACGGCGCTGGCTCGCCGGAGCTGGCGCCGGAGCTGAAGAAGACGGCGCCGGCTGGAGAGCTAAGCACGGAAAGAAGAAAAGAAGAAGAGGATTTGACCGGGGAGGAGAAAAAGAGGGAAAGGAGGCCCTTGGCGCCTTTTATAGGGGGGCCGGCGAGCTCTCCACTGAGGCTCCACCGCCCACCGCCCCCAAACGGCGGTGGCGACGTGGCAACCGAGTTTCTGACATCCGGGTGCTCACCCGGAAGTAGCCCGGAAATGACCCGGAGTCGAGCAGCCCGGACGTACCACCCGGAGGTTCCGGAGTGAACCTCTGGCCTTCACAAAACGACCGATTTCCCTTCTCTGGACTCTCCCGGAATTCAATCCGGAGCCCAGCCGGATTCCGGGCTCACCCGGAGGTCATCTCGGAGGCTCCGGATGGGACCTCCGGTTGCACTGGGATCACCTACATGCTCTCTGGACTCCCTCGAAAAATAGCTCGGAAACCATCCGAATTTCCGGACAGCCCGGAGGTTCAGCTCGGAGGTTTCCGGATCGAAACCTCCGGCTGACCAACTCTCGCTCAACCCTCTCTGGACTCATCCAGAAATTAACTCGGAGGCCACCCGGAAATTCCGTGCACCCCGGAGGCTCCGCCCGGAGGTTCCGGACCAACTTCCGGATGAACACAGAGAGCTAAAACTTGTACATAAAGCTATTGTTGGAGAATAAGCCCAAAATACATTTGGGTTTTGGTAGTTATCCAAATAAGTTGATTGGTGTTAATTTACAAAAATTGAATTTTAAGGGTGAGATATGTACGTATTCTATAAAACATAACTTTTCAATATTCAAGTTTATGCAAGGGTTGTGCATGGATGATGCCATGTATGCATGACGAAAGCAAGAACTTATTTATAGGGTAGAATGGGTGTTACACGACTGAACCGTCCAACCGGACCATCCCGAAACCTCAAACCGAACCGTCCGGATGAAGGACCATATCTCCCCTAGGAGTCCAAGACCATCCAACTGACCGTCCCGTACCCGAAAACCGGAGAGTCTGGATGAAGGTCCGGATGTGCTCTAGAAGTCCCGAACCCTCCGACCGGACCGTCGAATCGGACCGTCCCAGAACCTCAAACCGTACTGTCCCGGACCCTTAAACCAAAGCATCTGGATGAAGCTTCGGATCTCCTCTAGACGTTCCGAACCTCCGACCGAACCATCCAACCAGACTGTCCCAAAACCTAAAACCGGACCGTCCGGATGAATCTCCAGATGTCCTCTAGATGTCCCAAACCCTTCGACCAGACCGTCCAACCGAACCATCCTGGACCCTCAAACCAGACCGTCCGGATGAAGGTCCGTATCTCCCCTAGATGTCTTGGACGTTTCAAATGGACCGTCCGGATAAAGGTCTACATCGCCCCTAGAAATCGTAGACCTGCCGAACGGACCGTCCAAATGGAGCGTCCCGAACCCTTAAACCGGACCATCCGGATGAAGGTCCGGATATATTCTAGAAGTCCCGAACCCTCCTATCGGAGCATCCAACCGAACCATCCTGGACCCTCAAACTGGACCGTCCAGATGAAGGTTCGGATCTCCTCTGGATCTCCCAAACCCTCCGACCAGACCGTCCAAACGGACTGACCTGGAACCACAAACTGGACTGTCCACAACTCGTCCAGAATACTAAACCCTCCGATCGGAATTTTCCACCAAACTGTTCCAGACTACAAACTGAACCATCCAAAGGGACTGTCAAAATAGATGAAGGTTCGTATCTCCTCTGGATTTCCCGAACCCTCCAAAGGGAACATCAAAACAGACTGTCCCGGAACCTCAAACTGGACCGTCTAGATGAAGGTTTGGTTGTCCTCTAGAAGTCCCGAAACCTCCGACTGGACCGTCCAACCGGGCCGTCTCGGACCCTCAAACCGGACCGTCTGGATGAAGGACCGAATCTTCTCTGGATGTTGCAAACCCTTCGACCAGACCGTCCAACCAAACCGCCATGGAACCTAAAACCGGACGGTCTGGAAGAATGTCTGGATCTCCTGTAGAAGTCCCGAACCCTCCGAACGGATCGTCCAACCCGACTGTCCCAGACCCTCAAACCAGATCGTCCGGAAGAAGGTCCAAATCTTCTCTATAACTCCAAAACCCTCCGACTAGAATGTCGCGCACCCTCAAACCGGATCACCATTGGATGTTCCAAAACCTTCGACCGGACCGTCCACCCAGACCATCCTGGAATCTCAAAACCGAACCGTCCGGATGAAGGTCCGAATGTCCTCTAAAAGTCCTGCACCGTCAGAATGGACCATCCAACTAGACCGTCCTAGACCCTCAAACCGGACCGTCCGGATGAAGGTCCGTATCTCCCATAGAAATCCTGGATGTTCCTAACAGACCGTCCCTGGAACCTCAAAACGGACCCTCCAAAGTGACTGTTCCAGACCCTCAAACTGGACCGTACAGACGAAGGTTCGGATGTCCCCTAGAAGTCCTAAACCCTCCAAACGGACCGTGCTAGACCCTCAAACGGACGGTCCAGATGAAGGTCCGGATCTCGTCAAGAAGTCTCAAACCCTCCGACTGGACCATCCAAACGAACCTTCCCGGAACCTCAAATCGGACCATTCGGATGAAGGGCCGTATCTCCTCTTGATTAACCAAACTCTCTGACCGGACTGTCCTGGACCTCGAACAGGACCGTCCGGATGAAGTTCCATATCTCCCCTAGAATTCCTGGACCCTCCAAATGGACCCCCTAAACTGACTGTCCCGGACCCTCAAACCGGACCATTCGGATGAAGGTCCGGATGTCCTCTAGAAGTCCCGAACCATCCAACTGGACCGTCCAACCGGACCATACCGTACCGTCAAACTGGACCGTCTGGATGAAGGTCTGTATCTCCCCTACATATCCTGGATGGTCCAAACAGACCGTCCCGGCACCTCAAAACGGACCCTCCAAACTGACCATCCCAGACCCTCAAACCGGATGGTCTGGATGACGGTCCTGATGTCCCCTAGAAGTCGTGAATGCTCCAAACGGATCATGCCGGACCCTCAAACCAGACCGTCTGGATGAAGGTCCAGATCTCCTCTAGAAGTCTCAAACAGTCCGACTGGACCGTCTAGGCGGACCTTCCCGGACCCTCAAATTGGACCATTCGGATGACTATCCGTATCTCCTCGGCATGTCCCGGAACCTCGAACAGGACCGTCCGGATGAAGGTCCGTATCTCCGCTAGAAGTCCTTGACCTTCCAAATGGACTGTCCAAACTGACCGTCTCGAACCCTCAAACTGGACCATTCGGATGAAGGTCCGGATGTCCTCTAGAAGTCTCGAACCCTCCGACTGGAACGTCCAACCGGGCTGTCTCAGACCCTCAAACCAGACCGTCTAGATGAAGGACCGGATGTTCTCTGGATATTGCGAAGCCTTCGATCGGACCGTCGAACCAGATCGTCTCGGTCCCTCAAACTGAACCGTCTGGATGAAGGTCCGAACGTCCTCTAGAAGTCCCAAACTCTCCGACTGGACCGTCCAACTCGACCGTCCCGGACCCTCAAATCGGACCGTGCGGATGAAGGTCCGAATGTCCTATAGAAGTCTCGAATCCTCCGACTTGGCCATCCAAACAGACCGTCCCGGACCCTAAAACCGGACCGTCTGGATGAAGGTCCGGGTCTCCTCTGGATGTCCCGATCCCTTCGATCGGACCGTGGAACCAGATCATCTCGGACCCTAAAACCAAACCATCCGGATGTCCTCTAGAAGTCCTGAACCCTCCGACCAGACTGTCCAACCCGACCGTCCAGGACCCTCATACCGGACCATCTGGATGAAGGTTTGGATCTCCTCTAGAAGTCCCAAACCCTCCGACCGGACCGTGCTGGACCCTCAAACTAGACCATCCGGATGAAGGTTAGGATCTCCTCTGGATGTTCTGAACACTCCAACTGGACTATCTTAGAACCTCAAACCAGAATGTCTGGATGAAAGTCCAATTGTCCTTTAGATGTCCCGAACCATCCGACTGGACCGTCCAACTAGACCATCCCGGACTCTCAAATCGGACTGTCCGGTTGAAGATCTGTGTCTCCTCTAGATGTCCTAGACTGTCCAATCGAACCATCTCGGACCTCAAACCGGACCGTCCGGATGAAGGTCTGGATCTCCTCTAGAAGTTTTGAACCCTCCGACCGGACCGACCTGGACCCTCAAACCAAACCGTCCCGGACCCTCAAACCATATCGTCCGGATGAAGGTCTGAATCTCCTGTAAATGTCCCAACACTCCGACCGAACCATCCCAGAACCTTAAACAGGACCATGTGGATGAAGGTTCGAATCTCCTCAAGAAGTCCCGAACCCTCCGACCAGACCGTCCAACTAGATCGTCCGAGACCCTCAAACCAGACCATCCGGAGGAAGGTCAGGATGTCCTCTGGATCTCCCGAACCCTCCTACCGGCTCGTTGAACCAGATCATCCCGGACCCTAAAATCGAACCGTCCTGATGAAGGTCCGGACGTCCTCTAGAAGTCCCGGACCCTCCGACCGGACCGTCAAACCCGACCGTCTCGGACCCTCAAACCGGACCGTCCGGATGAAGGTCTAGATCTCCTCTAGAAGTCCCGAACCCTCCGACCGGACCGTGTCAGACCCTTAAACCGAACCATCCGAATGAAGGTCCGGATCTCCTCTGGATGTTTTGAACCCTCCAACCGGGCCATCCAATCAGACCGTCCCGGAACCTCAAACTGGACCGTCTGGATGAAGGTTCGGTTGTCCTCTAGAAGTCCCGAACCCTCCGACCGGACCGTCCAACCGGGCCGTCTCGGACACTCAAACCAGACTGTCCGGATGAAGGACCGGATCTTCTCTGGATGTTGCAAACCCTTCGACCGGACCGTCCAACCAGACCCCCCCGAACCTAAAACCGAACGGTCCAGATGAATGTCCGGATCTTCTCTAGAACTCCAGAACCCTCCGAACAGATTGTCCAACCCAACCGTCCCGGACCCTCAAATCAGATCGCCTGGAAGAAGGTCTGGATGTCCTATAGAAGTCCTGAACCCTCCGATCGGGCCATCGAACCGGACCATCCCGGACCCTCAAACCGTACCATTCTAACGAAGGTCCGGACGTCCTCTAGAATTCCTGAACCCTCTGACCGGACCGTGGAACCAGATCATCCTAGACCCTGAAACCGGACCGTCTCTATGAAGGACCGGATCTTCTTTGGATGTTGCGAACCCTTTGACCAGACTGTCCAACCATACCATCCCGAAACCTGAAAGAGGACGATCCAGATGAATATTCGGCTCTCCCCTAGCAGTCCCAAACCCTCTGACCGGACTGTCCAAACCGACCGTCCCTGAGAATTCCTGGACCCTCCAAACGGACCCCTAAACTGACCATCCTAGACCCTCAAACCAGCCCATTCGGATAAAGGTCCGGATGTCCTCTAGAAGTCCCGAACTCCCTGACCGAACCATCCAACCGGGCAGTCTCAGACCCTCAAACCAAACGTTCCGTATGAAGGACCGGATCTTCTCTGGATGTTTGGCTCTCCGCTAGAAGTCCCTAACCCTCCGATCGGACAGTCCAATCCAACCGTCCCGGACCCTCAAACCGGACCGTCCGGATGAAGGTCCGGATGTCCTATAGAAGTTTCAAACCCTTCGACCGGGCCATCCATCCGGACCGTCCTAGACCCTCAAACCGAACCGTCCAGATGAAGGTCCAGATCTCCTCTAGATGTCCCGAACCCTTCGACCGGACCATGGAACCAGATCGTCCCTGAACCTGAAACCGAACCATCCAGACGAAGGTCCGGATGTCTTCTAGAAGTCCCGAACCCTCCGACCGGACTGTGCAACCTGACCGTCCTGGACCCTCAAACCGGACCATCCGGATGAAGGTCTGGATCTCCTCTAGAAATCCCAAACCCTCCGACCGGACCGTGTCGGACCCTCAAACCGGATCATCCGGATGAAGGTCCGGATACCCTCTGGATGTTTCAAACCCTCCGACAGGACCGTCCCATCAGACCGTCCCGGAACCTCAAACTGGACCGCCTGGATGAAGGTCCGGTTGTCCTCTAGAAGAAGTCTCGAGCCCTTCAACCGGACTGTCCAACTGGACCGTTCTGGACCCTCAAACCAGACTTTCCGAATGAAGATCCGCATCTCCTGCAGATGTCCTGGACTGTCCAAATGGACCGTCCTGGACCTCAAACCAGACCATTCGAATGAAGGTGTGGATCTCCTCTAGATGTTCTGAACCCTCCGACCGGACCGACCTGGACCCTCAAACCAGACCGTCCCAGACCCACAAACCGTATCTGTAATACCCAGTTCTACCTCGCGAATTAGGTCATGCATTCATCCATGCATACATGTCATCATCCCCACACACACCTTGTTTAAACTTAAATGTGATATGATTATATTTTATAGAATACGTACATATCTCATCCTCGGTGGATAATTTTACAAACACCAATCAACTTATTTGAATTAACAAATATCAACGTCAACAATAGTAGGTGGAGGAAGATTAGGGTTTCCTAGCAGGGTCATCCCTCTAAGGTTCCCCTCCCAAAGTTTCGTCCGAAAACCTAAGGACTTGCTAGCTCAATTGAAGCTTTAAAGGACAAAGCGCCAAAAAGGGCTGAATTGTAATTACATCATTAAGCAATTTTCCTGTAGATAAACAGTTACAAAAATTTGTTTTTGGCCATGGATATGGGATTTCTATCCACATATGAAATTTTGAAATATTTGGAGGTCTATAGGGTCTAGTTACAGTTCAACCCTAACTTAGGGCAAATTTGAAATTTGAATTCAAACCTAGGTCAAACAGTCTCCAAAGGATTTCAAAATTTTATGGTAGGTTCTATACTTAGTTTTATGCATTGTGTAAAAATTTTAGAAGAAAAAGAAAAAGAAAAGGAAAAAGGAGTTGGGCCGAGACCTACTCGGCCGGCCCGCTAAGCCCGCCAGCACCCCAACCCGCCTTCCCGTCCCCCTTTCTTTCCGCCACTCCCTTCTGAAAGCACCCCCGAGGCCAATGCGCTTCCTCCCCTCTCACCCGACGGCTAGGGCCCGCCTATCAGGGCGCCCCCGCCACGTCGCCGCTGCCGGTTAGCCGAGGTGGGCGGTCTCCCACCGGCTGTCCGAACGCCGCCACCCTTTTTAAGGGCCGTTCCGACCGCCCCCTCTCCTCTTTTCTTCACCCCGGTCCAAACCCTAAATCCCCCCTTGCTTCTCTCCCGTGCCCAAGCTTCTTCTCCCGTTCCGGCCACCAGCTCCAGCGAGCAATCGCCGCCATTCCATAGCTCCCCGAGCCTCATCGCCTCCCTCCCGAGCTCGCTCCTTTCCCCGCACCTCCTCCGCCTTTTCTTTTGTAGATCCGTGCCGAGCTCCGCCGTTGCGTCGTCGTCTTCCCCGCTGCCGGCCACTTCTCCGGTGAGCCCTCCCCGGCGCAACCAACGGACCCCCGAGCTCCCTTTTCTCCTCCCCGAGCACGCTTCCCTCCTCCCTAACCTCCCCATCTCCCTCTCCTCGCAGATCCGAGCCCCGAGCGGCCCCTCCGCCGGCCACCGAAGTCCCTCGCCGCCGGTCATCGTCGCCAGCTCGCCGCCGTCCTCCTCCGCTTTCCCGAGCTCTCGCATTGCCCTCAGGGTAAGCCCCCGCTACTCCCATCGCCTTCCTCCGGGCTTGCCGAGCACCGTAGCTCCCCGAGCCCTCTCCGGCGACCCTCCGGTGAGCGAGCGCCACCTCCCGAGCCCGTGCCATGCCAGCGCAGAGAGAGTGAGGAAAGGGAGCGACGTGTCGCTCACCGGTTGGCTCCCCACGCTCGATCAGCAGCTGACCGGGCTTCCCCTTGCCCAGTCAGCGCTGCCACCAAGGGCCCGCATGTCAGCGGGGTGCGTTTAAGGGTAGGAAACCCGGGGTAGGTTAGCCGGGTGCGCGTAGCCTTTTTCTCTTTCGCAGGTTAGGGTTAGGGTTTGCGCTAAAATGTCCGCTAAACTTCGAAATGCGATAACTTTTGAACCGTAGCTCCGATTTTGACAAATTTTATATATTTGGAAACCTCAGGAAATTTCCTACCATCTGGTTGAAACAAAATTTCAAAATTTGAAAGTTCACTTCAGAGAAAATTGAGTACGAATTAGTTCATTACCTTTTTATGCGACGTCGTTCGATAAGTCGTATCTTGACGACTATAGCTCCAATTCTGATGATTCCAGTTGCGTTAGTTTCGTATCGCAGAGCCCTACTAATATACAAACATTTTGAGTCATGACCATCTAATATGCGTAGTAATTTTCAACCCGAACCTACAATCGATAATTAGACCTGCATGCATTGTTAGGGTTATAACCTCATTTCCACCCATCCAAAACAAAACATTATTGTTACAGTAGGTTTCTATCACCCATATGTCACCTTAGAATTACATACCTGGCATAATTCATCATGCATTCATGCCGAATCTCATTGCTTTCTTTTGTCATTTTGTTTCCAGTACTTCGTGTTATTTGCAATAGAGCTCGAAGAAGGAGATCACCAGGCTCACGAATCAACGCAAGATCAGGAACCCTGCGACCAAGGCAAGCAGAGCTTGTTGCATTTCTTATATTCTATTACATGCCTGACTACTAGTAATGTGTGGATGTTTGGTTAGAGATTATGATTGGAACTGTCTAGGATGGTTCTTAGAAGTTATTTCTCTGTGATGGTTGAGAATTTAACTTGACGCCCTATCAACTTGGAACCATTAAAAGTGAGATGTGAGAGCTGAAGAGGGTAGGTGCACGATGGATAAAATTGGTATAATTGATGCATGAATGCGACCCAGGTGTAAGGAGGGTTTGTCGCTATACCAATCTGAGGTGACTCCATCGCAGTACTCCTCTTGTCACGCGTGGACATCAGCGGAAGTCACCGCTATGGGTATATCTGATGGCATGTCTTGGTCAGTCGGAGCCTCGCAACCTCCGAGTGAGGAGCACTCGTTATACCCATGGTAGTTGTACAGCCGGTGACGGACCGAGAGATTGATTGGAATGAATATGTGATAGGTTGAGAACCCTCGTGGTCGCCACCAGACTCACCGCTATGGGTTATCTGATGGCAAGTCTCGGTCACTGGAGCTTTGCAACCTCCGAGTGAGGAGCACTCGATACTTCCCATAGTGGCTGGATTTGCCGGGACGGTCCAAGGGAGTTATTAATTTAGATGGGCGTGGGCTGCCCTATACAACCTTGGAATGTTATGATTGATGTTCTCATGTTGGTGTTTGATTTATACGAGGTCTGAATTGCAAGTGGGAGTTGATTTGTTCCTCCCTTAGTGCTATCCATGCCATGTTTCCTGCTTGTACCCGGTTAAATCAAAATGCACCATGTTTAATTGTTGCTATACTAGTATGTGTAGGACATCTAATCAAGCACGAATAAGTCTTGCGAGTACCTTTGTACTCACCTAGGATATTCCTAGATCATTGTGGTGAGCCAGTGGTCGAGGATTACTTCGATGATGCCTAGTGGCTTGGTTTCCTTGGTTGGCTATCGACTCATGGGATTTTGGTGATATTGGGCAGCGGTTGATGCACTGCTGCGGATTTTGGGTCTTTTATTCCGCTGTTCCATGAATACTCCAGACTTGACTATGTTTCCGGTTATCGCCGAATGATGTATTCATATAGTCCCATGTGGACAGCTAGGTGTATTATCGTATCGTAGTGGTTCGCGTGATGATATGCTTGCTGTCCAACATATGCCCCCACCTCCCGTCTGTCATGCGTGTATGTTGAAATGGGGAGTGTGGTTGGGTGCATATGGAGGTGCTTGTTATTTTATTTCGGTTCAGGTGGAATGCAAAGTGAAAGTACGGTCCATTGCCAAAGTGAGTCATACGCGTGAGGCGTATGTGTTTGGAATCGTGATCCCCCAATCAGGCCGTGGTGAGTCATACACAGTGCGTCGTATGCATGTCGCACGGGGCGGGGGGTGGGCCATAGACCGTCGCAGGTAGCGGCTATGGTCACCGTCTTCACTTGTTGTGAATCCCTTGAATCGGATTAGAATACCGGGTCCCTCACAGCTTCGTCCGGATGAAAGTTTGAATCTCCTGTAGATGTCCCAACCCTCTGACCGGATCATTCTCCCACATCACCTTTGGTCCAAGGAGAGCTAGAGATCAAGTCCCACAAGATTTGGAGTTTGATTCAGATTGCTGAGATAACCCTCACTTCAAACGTCCTTATCTTGGGCATACGAACTCCTATTTGGGTGATCTTGGACTCTTTAGAAAGCTTATCTCGTGCTCTTTCCAACCTGTCCAGTGCCACCTCCAAATTCACCATGAGCACGTCACAATTACTAAAACAGTCCGAGACTATTTCAGGAAAATAAACCACCTCATGTCTTTATATATCCCCTAGGATGATCTCTTTTGTTTTGGGTTTTCTTTAGTTAATAGGTTGCTACCTTTGCAACTTCGTGTCTCTTTGTTTGTGTCCAATGACCAGATCATGACCTCTTTTTGGAACCCCACCCTTTCTTGTTCTTCATCCATACTTGCAATTTCAGATTGCTTTATCTTAATTCTTGTTAGTTCTTCGATTGCTTGTAGGGATTATGAACCTCGTGTTCAGGTTGATCGTGCTTCCGGCATCATCAATAACCTACCGGAGTTAGTTTAGTGATTGCTAAGGTGCATCATTGTTGTACGGTGTAGTTGAATCGTCAAAGTCGTCTCCACAAATCGATAGTTATCTTCTTATCGAAAGATTGGGACACCCATTGTTCCATCAAGTGGTATCAGAGCTCAAGTTGCTTAGTGAGAAATTTATGGTTTTCATAGATCTAGATCTGTTCTACCAATCGTCTAGAAAAAGCATAAAAAATAGTAGATTAGTTTACCCGATATCCAAACCAATCTGAGCCTTGCAGTTTTCATCGTAGTTCTTGCATTGTTGAACTTTTGCTGCATTAATCATGTCGAGTTGCTGGAATAGATTGGTTCGTAGTTGAAATTTTTCTACTAGATCAAACCTTGTTTTGTTGCTTCTAGTTCTCCCTGCAGAAAATCAGAGAAAGAGAAGAGAAGAGTTGCTGCCACGGCAAGGATGATCACAAAATGTTCAAAGGGTTGCTTGCCTTGTGGTTCGGCTATTAAATCTTGTTCTTGCTCGGGATTATACACTTCGGGATCTTCTGGCTCTATCGGGAAGAACGAAAACACCGGAAAAAGGAGGTGTAATAATAAATATCACAATGATGAACATCAGCATGATATGAAATGCATGTCATGGCATAGAAGACTCAAAATAAAGGCTAATGCAAGTGGAATGAATTTAATCAGAGTCTGGACGCTCGAGATATCGCGATCTGACGATCTCCGGCTAATCAGAGGGCCTGGCCTGGCGCGTTGCAAGATGACACCGTCCAGTAGTCTATAGTCTAGACTCCAAAGCAAAGAGATGCATGGCTAGGCCTGGACGATGGGCAGGCTTCATGTTCACTGAGCCGAGCACGCTCACTCACACGATTCGCGCCGAGACTCATGGGCAGTGCAATGAACCGATGTACGTGTCACATAGAGCCATATTGTCTGCCGGTCTGCCCCTTGGCCTCCTCTCTCGACGGCGCACCGGCCTCGGCCATGTTGTCTCCAGCATCATCCCCTCCTCGCTGCTCATACATAACTGCCAGGCTTTACTTTCTTATTTCCATTTTTCGATGAACATATTATCAGGCTCTATGCACCCAAATGCGATGAAAGCCCAGCTTCAAAATGAAACCTTCCAAAGCACACCAATCCACATGGTCGTATCACTTGGCGAGGTCTAGCTTGTAGGCACGGAATCTAAACCGATCCCCTTCACACTTCTTTGTAGCATGTACGCACTCAAAGGCGATGAGTGCGTTGTCTGTGATCATCCTCCCGAGAATAAAAGCGCTCTGAGTAGGAGAGAAAATATTCTATAGCGGAGGCTGAATTGGTTCACCAAACATTTAGAGACACTTCATAAATAACATTACATAAGCTAATTGAATGGTATTCTCTAAAGTCACCCGGATTCTTCTTCTTCATAATCAAGAAAATTATCGTATTATTAATCCCCTCTCGGGTGGGTCCCACATGTCATACACAGTACCAAATTTAAATCCAGTTAGTGCATTAATTACAATCATTAATGTGTCAAATTAGTATTAATTACTAATCATTAGCACTAATTATCATATTAATTATAGTTTAGCAATTAATGAGTCGGTAAAAAATAATTAACCACATTAATTATGTCTACCGGGACCGGCCGTTGGGCATGGTCTGACTCGGCAGTTTGTCCGGCGCAACACCGCCGGCAGCGGCAGGGGTCGGGGTGACGGCAAGCAGCAAAAAGGGGCGGCGGCCTAGTGCCTTACCAGATGGCAAAGCGATGAGGCGGCGGTGAGATGGGCGGCGTCGGGAGCGACGACGGGAGCTGGGCGGCTCGGGTGGAGGCGAGCGGCTCGGGCGGCGATGGTGCAAGGTGGGGCGGCGAGGTCCTCGGGGAGGAGAGCGGGGTCGGGGTGGGTCGGGTGGCGGAAGAAAGAGAGAGGGCCGAGAGAGAGCACGGGAGGGGAGAGGCGTTTGGCCGGGAGGAGGGAAGAGGAGATAAGAAGGGGAGGTGGCGGTGGAACCCAAGCAGGACGTGGCAACCCAGGTGCTGCACCCTTTAACGGTGGCAGCTGCTTTAGCAGCTCGGTGGTGGCGCCCGGATGGGGATGGGGTGGCGGCGGGGAAGAAGATAGGGATGGGGCGAGCGAGGCAAGTGGGGTCGGGCCGGGGGAAAGCTGGCCGAGAAAAAGAGGAGAGGGGAAGGCCACGGCAGAGAAAAAGCTGGGCCACTCGGCCTAGCTGAGAGGGAGAGAGGCGGGGCAGGCCAGCGCGAGAGAGAGGGAGAGTGATGAGGACATCTCCCACACTATCATCCAAGGACCAATCACCCGTTCCCGTGCCCGACGACTTAATCATGAGGTGCAGGTGCGTTCGTTTCTTGCTATCCATAATTATGTGGCTAAGGATGGGATGCTACTTAATGGTGATATTTTGATTCTTAGGAACATGGGAGAAGCACCACTGGACCAGCCACAAGAGGATGAGGCGCCATCCCAAGTCAAGACGGACTCCACTTCAACTTCGAATTCGGTTCGGTTTTCAGCAGACAGCACCTACATAAATGGGGCATTACTTTCTCATACGGAGTCTGATTGAAGAGTTCTTGTATGCGTTGGAAAGATAACAACGACACCTTTCCAATGGATCTGATGCCACGTTATGAATAATTACAGAGACATTGAAATTGTCAGAACAAGTCATCAGGTGCTGCGACACCGTTTTGGGCCACTTCGGGCCTTGTTTTCGTTTCGGGTTTTAAGCCCAGGTTTAGGGTGAAACTCTCAGAAACCCTAGGTATAAATACTTGGTAGCCGTCATTGTTTAGGGTGGGTTTTGCTTAGAATTATTCTGCCATCGCAGTCTCGCTGATTTCATCAGTTTGTAGAACCCCACTTCGAGTAATCAAACAATCATCTCATTTGTGAGATTGCTTCTACTGTGTTCTTGCTTGTGTTCTCGATTCGCATGCAGGGATAAGCCTTCTTGGCGAGGTCAACCGCGTGCGCGCGTGGTTGATAACCAACGGAGCCGTGGTGTTCGCAGGGTTCGGATCAGTTCTGATTGGAAGCCGGATCGTCAACGTCGAGTTCTCCACAATCGTGATTATCCCTTCCTGACGGAAGATCGGGCACCCCCGTGCCCATCAAGTGGTATCAGAGCTTCGGTTGCCCGTCAGTTATCATTGTATCCAATTAGTTTTGCCATCGTCCCAGAACTCCAGATATAGCCAAAAAAATTATAGTCCTATAGGGCATATCACCTTCACTGTCCGAGAGCTCCGAGCCGTTGCAATTTCGTCACAGTGTCGTATTGCTGAGTTTTGATTCATAGTCAACGTCCGGTTGCTGGTTTATACTTGTGTTCTTAGTCCCGAGCCGTTACTTAGGGTTTGAGATATCCGAATACAACCCTGAACCCAAGTCGGAGTCGAATTCATAGTGCCTCGGTAAAACGGCCATAACTTTATCATACGAACTCCGTTTGAGCTCTACCACCCGTCAAAACGACCGGAACGAAAGGTTGCATCTGATCGTCAGTTTCAGCAAAATCTTCGAGGCCAAATTCGCCTTGGAAAATAGAGTTCTAGAAGTTTTATTCCCAGGTAGTCTGTTTTTTTCCCTTTCGCTTGATTCTTTGAGTAGTTTTGTGAAAAAAAATGAAAAAAAGAGAAAAATAGTGAAGAAAAAGAGAGAAAAAAAGAAGAAGAAGAAGAAAAAAAACCTTGGTATACTTCTGTTTCTTGGTACTTTGGTATACTTCTGTGCCTATACTCGTTTCTAAGAACACGTTTAGGCCAGCAACTGAGACAAGTACCTTGAATTATTATTGAGCTTTACTAACTGTTGTCGAACTTTGCTAATCCTTGCTACCAAATTGACCTTCCAAGCTCCACTCTCTTCTGATCAGTACAGTTTCAACCTGGCAATCGCTACACTCACGTCTTCAACGGTATCACAAACAAGCCACCGGTTGTACCACCTGCTACGTTGGTAAGAACTTTGCAAGAGCGTGGTTAGACGCTTGAGTGAGAGCGACTCCACATCCTAGTAGTTCGTAGGAGCTTTATACATTCGTGTGTTCCTTATTTTCACTAACCATGACAGGATCACCAGCGGCACATCAAGATGATGGAGATGAATGTGTTTCTAAGTTAGAGCTTCAAACGATGCTGCGAGATATCAATGCAAATATTAGCAAGAGCAACCAAGATAATGAGCATCGATTAGAGAGGATAGAGAGGAGTATCGCCACCCTCATCACCAGGATAGATAACCTAGAGAAGCAGCCACCTTCCGATAGAGCTGAATCAGAGGATCTCGAGGCGGATGACACTGATCAAGATGAGGATGAGTATGACCGAGCTGCCGCCAGAGCAGGACTTCCAGCTGGAGGTCGCTCCGCTCCTCACGCGGCACATCAAGAACGACGATAGCCACGTCGGCAAGGTAGGGGAAGTAATGACATAAATCCTCGTCCTAGACGTGCACATGATGATTATTATGCTAATGTTAAGTTCAGTATACCATCTTTTTCTGGTTCCTATGATGCTGAAGTTTATTTGGATTGGGAGATGACAGTCGAGCAAAAATTCAATTCCCATCTAGTTCCAGAAATTCATAGAGTTAGACAAGCCACTAGTGAGTTCACTGATTTTGCTATCATTTGGTGGAATGAATTAGTAAAAGCTGGTTTAGCACCGGATACATGGCCTAGGATAAAGAGAGCTATGCGTAGTAGATTTGTTCCTCCCACCTATAAACGTGAAATGCGCAAAAAATTGCAACGCTTAAACCAAGGAAATAGATCTGTTGAGGAGTACTACCAAGAGCTACAAATAGGAATGTTGCGTTGTGAAGTAGTTGAGGATGATGAGGATAAAATGGCAAGATTCTTTGGGGGATTAAGGCGTGAGATACAAGACATAGTTGACTATAAGGATTATAACTCTCTCAATAGATTGTTCCAGCTTGCTATGTTGGCAGAAAAAGAATTGCAGGGAAGGCAGCAAAAGCCAAAGAGCAACTTCGGCGACACAAGATCGATGCCTAGAACAGTCAAGTCAGCTCCACCTCCTCCTGCACGGTCTGCTGCCCCCTACATGTCTAGGGCGCGTTCAGCAGCACCGGCATCGTCACAAGCACCAAAGGAGAAGAGTAAATCAGCAGGTTCCCCTGCCCCGGTAAAGAGCTCTTCATCGGTTGCTTCCACGGGCCGCTCCCCCGGGACTATCTACCATAACTGCAAAGGGAAGGGCCACTTTATGAGGGACTGTCCAAGCCTGCGACGGACATTCCTTGCTACAGAGGATGGTGGGTACGTTAGTGCTACTGATGTTAAGGATTATTCTGCCATTGGGGCTAACCATGCAGGTGATGATGAGACGGGAAGTGATGGCGAGGAGATTCTAGGCACGGCTGCCACAGAGAAATATCAGGCCTTAATTGTACTGTCACGGACCCGGAATTGCATATGACTAAGGGGATGAAAGGTCGCCAAGGGCCGAAGGACCAGTCGACCGGGTGGCACGGTACCTGCGCCGTACTCACCGAGGTGGAGTGATCCGACACCTGACCAACGCAAGCCGGCCGGAAGCGACCAAGCTGCCCAGAGTCACATACGATTCCCAGACCCGGTGAAGATTCAGAGTCGTCCCCAAATCCTACCACGCCAAGCAAGATCGGAGGAGCCCGACGATTCTACCCACACCCTAACCTAGCTCGGAAGCTAGTGGGTCGCTCGAAAGTCCGGTAGAACACGCCCACACCCTGCCTGGCCGGCACAGCATCTCAGCCAGCGGGTCACTCAACCGACTCCTACTCGACTTAGTAAAAGAGGTACGGCTTCGACTTTTCACGGCATACCCATACACTTCATATCATTCACGCATTGTGCAGGGGTAGCCTGAATTAACAAATTGCATATCATAACAAAGCTCTACAAATACGATATTTCTAGTAACTGTCCACGATGGGACAACACATTACATCATTCGGCCATAACCGAAAACATATCCGAGTACGGAGTATTTAAACAACAGCGGAAGCAAAGTAAATGAGTCCCACAGCGGCACAGTGACCGCTGACCAAAAACTACAACCTATCCCATGAGTCGAACACTACCGAGGATACACAATTTCAGGCATCATCAAAATAGTCTTCGACCACCGGCTCACCTGCAAGCTCTAGGAATAACCTAGGTGAGTACAAAAGTACTCGCAAGACTTATTCGTGCTTGATTAAATGTCCTACGCATGGATTTACTACTGCAGGAAATAAACATGATGCTTCTCAGAGTAACAATATACTTAATTTAAAAACATAGCACAAATAACGTGAGGGGAGGGCAAGGTAGATAACATACTACTCGGGCAACAAACATACCCATGTCAAACCACCAACACATTCATGTAACTAATTTCCAATCAATTGGGGACAGCCCATAGATCAAATCCAAATTGAACCATCAAATACATAAATTCATTCAATCTCTCGGACCGTTCCGACGATGCAACCACTACGGGTATACGAGAGCATTATCCCTTGGAGGTTGCAAGGCTCCAAGCGGAATTAGACTTACCATCCGACATACCCTAGTGTTGATCTCGGCAACGACCACGCGGTGACAAGGGAAGTAATCACGCTGGAGTCACCTCAGGGTTGGTATCGCGACAACACTCTCCATACACCTGGTCGCAACATGCTCCTCCAATGATACCAACTTTATCCAGCTGACCCTTTTTCCTTCGACTCTCACATCTCACCTTAGTAGGTTCAAGTATTTAGTGCATCGATTAATTTCAACCTTGACTAGACCTACAACACAACACATCCTAACATGCTAGTTTAACCGAACTCGACCACAATTTCCGAACAACGATCCACACATTGACATATAGATACGTAAAGTAAGTAATAGACAATTAAAGGATGCAACAAGCTCTGCTTGCCTTGATCTGGTTGTTCCTGGTCTTGCGTGGGGTCGTAAGCCGGGTGGTCTTCTTCTTCGGGCTCTGAAGTGAGCGATACCGGAAAATAACAAGAAATGAAATACTTTAACAATCAACATGTATGCATGTATGAATGATGCGGGCTACATGTGCCTAAGGTGTACAGCGGGTGTCGAGGAGTTATTACTACATACGTGGTGTCAGGTTAACTTGTCGAAGTTACGGGGGAACACTAATCATGCATGCATGTCAGGTTAAGGGGTCTCGATGAATTAGGGTTATGCCGTTAGCGGCGGAGCATAGTGAATAGGTTCAATATTACTGTTATTAGGTTACAGTATGAAATACAAGTTTAGTACAACTGAAATCGTGCAATTCGGGGCTACGGTCGCGAAGCTAGGGTTTGTTGACCACGACGACGATAAAAGGGACTACAACTCACACCCTACAAAGATCCGTCGCGCACATGTCGTTACTAGAAATCTAATGGTGCCAAGTCCTAGGAAATCCCTCAAGGTTTCCAAAACTATAAGGCTTGTCGAAATCGGAGCTACCGTCGCGAAGTTAGGGTTTACCGACCCTCGACGGTGGCTAAACATCTACCCCTAGACATTATCTTGTGCATGTGCTCAAAATTAATTTTTGATTCAGCCATCTTGTAGAGAATTTCATAAGCTTTCCAAATATATAAAATTTATCAAATTTGGACATGTGGTTTAAAAGTTATGAATGTTTGAAATGTAAAACAAAAACTACCCCTAAACAGTCCAAACCCTAAATGCTAGGTTCACCCGAAGCCTACCCAACCCTAAACTTCAAATCTTACACGCACCCGGCCTCAGTTCACACCAATTCCTCAACACATAAACCCCCTCGGGATGACATGTGGGGCCCTCGGGTCAGTGCTGACTGGGCAGGGAATCCCAGTCAGCAGCTGACCGGGCATCCGGGGCCAATCAGAGGAGGCCACGCGGCTCCCCTCTGATTCTCTCTCTCTCTCACTCGGGACCGGCCAGAGCTGGGGCTCAGACGGCGGCGGCTCGCCGGAGGGCTCACCGGAGGGAGCTCCGGTGCTCTGCTTGCTCGGGGAAAAGGGGCAGGAGGATCGGGAGCTCACCCCGAGGACGATTCGGTGCTCGGGGAGGAGTGGGGAGGTCGGGAAGGCGGCCGGCGACGAGGGAGGCGGCGATGGGGCTTCGGGTCGTCGGCGTCGGGGTGTTCCAGACACGGATCTGCGAGGAGAGGAGGTGAGGGAGGTTGGAGAGGGAGAGGGGATGCTCAGGGGCTAGGAGATGGGGCCCGAGGCTCACCAGAACGAGCGCGAGAGGTCGTCGGAGCTGCTGCCGGACTTGGAGACGAAGGCGGTGGAATCGGGGTTTCTGGCGCGGAATCTGTGGAATAGAAGGGAGGGGGGAGATGAGGAGCAACAAGAGGAAGGTCCCGAGCGCAATGGAGGAGGCGATTGCTCACCGGAGGCCTCGGAATCTCTCGTCGGAGCCGGAGACCGGAGAGGAGGAAGAAGCTCGGGGAGAGGGCAGCTGGGCGCTAGGGTTTGAGGAGTGGGGAGGAGAGGAGAGGAGCTGTCGGGAGCAGCCCATTTATAGGGCGGCGGCGGCTCGGACAGCCGCTGTCGGGAAGCGGGGCACCGCCCACTCCGGCCAGCCCTCGGCGGCGACGTGGAGGGGGAAGACCTGACGCGCGGGCCCAGGCGCGGGAGCGAGAGAGGAGGGAGGCTGGCAGGCGGGGCCGGCCTGTCAGCGGGAGAAGGCGGGGGAGGCACGCGCGCAGGGTGAAGTGGGCCGGCCAGCTGGGCCGGCCGAGCAGGCTTCCGGCCCGAGTAGTTTAGGGTTTTTCTTTTCTTTTTAATTTTTGAAATCAGAACTACCCCTCTTATCATTTTATGTACATATTTTGCTCCAAATGATTTGAAATTTTTACAGGGGGTTCTAAACTTTATTCTTGAGCTACTATAGAAGTTTGGGTTGATTTGGAGCTCATTTGAATGGATGTACAGTTCAACTTAGGGTTTGACCTAATTCGACGATTTGAACTAGAGCTAGGTCCTAAGGTTCTCCAAAAATTCTGGAATTTGACATAGAGCTAAGGTTTTCACTTTTGGAGCTATTTGTGGAGTTTGAGAACTTTTCATCCGCTAGAAGTCGCTATATTCTCTCAACCCTAATCCTAGCTCTTTTTAGGGTTTGGAGTTAAGGACGGGGACTCATCGGAGAGTTTGATGACTTCCCCCACTTTTATTGATGAATTTATTAATTCGAGTACTTCGAATAAGTTGATTGGTGTTTGTAAAAATTTTAATTCGAATACTTCGAATAAGTTGATTGGTGTTTAATAGCGTATCCATCGAGGATGAGATATGTACGTATTCTATGATTTCAATACGTTGATTGGTGTTTGCAACAATTCCCACCGAGGGTGAGATATGTACGTATTCGATAAAGTGCCATCACATTTCTTCCAGATTTACATGGGGTGTGGGTGGAGGTGATGCCATGTATGCATGAATGCAAGTAAAACCTAATTGCCAAAATGGGGACGTTACACCTCCGTGACACGAGCGAGTTAGTGAAGCGATGCAGTCAGTGTCAATTTCACCGCAGACACATTAACCAGCCCGTCCAAGCATTACAAACAATACCCTTATCATGGCCTAGGACCGTTCCCAGTTTCGCCCGGGGGCTACAAGTTTCTATTCGTCGCAATCGACACGTTCACCAAGTGGATTCAGTCCTTAGTCATATGCAATTCAGTCCTGAGATCTCTAACGTTCAACAAACAATGCTGGAAATTCAGTCCTGAGCCAATCTTCACGTTCCCAAGTTGCTTCATCTTCGGTGTGGTTACTCCACTGGACCTTGAAGAACTTGATGGTACGGCATCGAGTCTTGCGCTCCATCTCATCGAGAATACACACCGGATGTTCTCGATAAGAGAGATCTTCATGTAGTACTTCGATTTCGGGGTTGATCTTCGTCACGGGGACACGATGGCAAGCCTTTAGCTGAGACACATGAAAGACGTCGTGCAACCGAGATAACCAGGAGGGCAGCTCCAATTGGTACGCCACGGTTCCTCGTTTGGCTAGGACTCGATAAGGGCCAATATACCGAGGAGCTAGTTTCCCTTTCATCGCGAAACGGCGGACACTTCGGAATGGAGTGACCTTGAGATACACACTGTCCCCAATCTGGAATGTAACTTCGTGGCGACGAGGATCTGCATAGCTTTGCTGCCTGGACTGAGCTTCACGGAGTCGCTCTCGGATGAGTTGGACCAAGTCTTCGGATTCCTCAATTGGGTTAGGTCCAAGGAACTGCCTCTCGCCGGTCTCGGACCAGTTCAATGGAGTCCTGTATTTCCTTCCATAAAGCACTTCAAAGGGTGCCATCCCAAGACTAGCCTGATAACTGTTGTTGTAGGCAAACTCTGCATACGGCAGGCAATCTTCCCAGTTGGAGCCTAGTGTGAGTGCACACGACCTTAACATGTCCTCGAGGATTTGATTTGTCCGCTCAACTTGACCTCCGGTCTGGGGATGAAACGCGGTGCTAAAGGACAGAGAAGTTCCCATAGCTTCATGTAGACATTTCCAGAACCGGCTGGTGAATTGGGTGCCTCGATCTGAAGTGATCCTGACGGGGACACCATGGAGGCAAACAATCCGGGAGATATATAGTCTCACCAGTTGGCTCACTTTATGGGTGGTTTTCACCGGGATGAAGTGAGCGACCTTGGATAGGCGATCCACAATTACCCATATGGCATCGTTGCCCTTCGGAGATCTCGGCAAACCCACTACAAAATCCATACCAATCTCTTCCCATTTCCACTCGGGAATAGGGAGTGGCTGAAGCAGGCCCGCTGGTCTCTGATGTTCGGCCTTCACACGACGGCACACATCACACTCGGCAACATATTGGGCAATCTCCCGTTTCATTCGGGTCCACCAAAATCGGCGACGGATGTCTTGGTACATCTTTGTACTGCCTGGATGAATGGCCAATGGGGAGTTATGGGCTTCATGAAGGATTAGGTCTTTTAGTGGCTGGTCCTTGGGCACCACGAGTCTTTTTCCAAACCACAGAACTCCATTCTCGTCTTCAGTGAAATAGGTCGCGGTACCGTCCTTCACTTTCTCCCTGATTTTCTGCATGCCGACATTTTGAGCTTGGGCAGCCTTGATTTGGTCTTCTAACGATGGCTTTACCTCAAGAGTGGCGAGGGTACCTTGTTCAACCATCTCCAGATTCAGCCGCTGAAATTCTTCATGGAGGGGTGGTTGTTGCTCCATAATCATGGTGTTGTTGCAGTAAACTCTCCGACTAAGAGCATCGGCAACAACGTTAGCTTTGCCAGGGGTATAATTTAAACCCAAGTCATAGTCCTTAATGAGCTCAAGCCATCTTCTTTGGCGAAGGTTCAAATCTAGTTGGGTGAATAGGTACTTCAAGCTCTTATGGTCCGAAAAGATCTCGCAGCGAGTGCCGATGAGGTAGTGTTGCCAAATCTTCAGGGCATGCACCACGGCGGCCAATTCTAAGTCGTGGGTAGGGTAATTGGACTCATGAGGGCATAACTAGCGTGAAGCATAAGCTACCACGCGGCCATCTTGCATGAGGACGCAACCTAACCCATTCCGGGACGCATCGCAGTAAACTTCGAAGCTCTTGTGGATATCTGGGAGGGTAAGCACTGGGGCTGAAGTTAACCTTTCTTTAAGCTCTTGAAAACTCTTTTCACACTTGCCAGACCATATAAACTTGGCTTCCTTCTTCAGCAATTCTGTCATCGGCTTGGCTATGGAAGAGAATCCTTCAATGAATCGGCGGTAGTATCCTGCTAGTCCAAGGAAGCTTCGGATCTGGGTAACCGATTTGGGTTGCTTCCACTCTTGTACAGCTTGCACCTTGCTTGGGTCTACCGCGACACCTTGAGCTGAAAGCACATGTCCCAAGAACTCCACTTGGTGCTTCCAAAATTCACACTTCAAAAATTTTGCGTAGAGACGGTGCTCACGAAGCTTGTCAAGCACCATTCTCAAGTGACCTTCATGCTCGGATTCAGACTTGGAATAGATGAGGATGTCGTCGATGAAAACGACAACAAAGCGGTCCAGATACTCCATGAAGACTGAGTTCATGAGTTGCATGAAAGTGGAAGGGGCATTGGCCAATCCAAAAGACATTACTGTATACTCATACGACCCATAGCGAGTGGTAAAGGCTGTCTTCG
Organism: Stipa capillata; assembly: GCA_019208055.1. NCBI lineage: Eukaryota > Viridiplantae > Streptophyta > Magnoliopsida > Poales > Poaceae > Stipa > Stipa capillata. The sequence goes on from JAGXJF010003395.1 coordinate 42,354, forward strand.
GTATGTCTTCGGACCTTATCCTTATCTGGTGATAGCCCAACCTGAGGTCAATCTTGGAGAAGACACACGCTCCGGTTAACTGGTCAAATAGGTCATCTATCCTGGGGAGAGGGTACTTGTTCTTCACCGTGAGCTCATTCAATGGGCGGTAGTCAATCACCATCCTTAAGCTTGAATCCTTCTTTTTCACAAACATGGCTGGACAACCCCATGGCGAGGAACTTGGTCTGATGAAGCCCTTGTCCTCAAGCTCCTTGAGTTGCTTCTTCATTTCCAACAGGGGTATCCGGTATGGTCGCTTTGAAACAGGGGCGGTTCCAGGGGGAAGGTCGATGACGAACTCCACTGCACGATCAGGGGGCATACCAGGCAACTCTTCGGGGAAGACGTCCGGGTACTCGCACACTGCTGGAACGAGCTCAATTCCCTATTCCTGGGTGCCACTCAGAGCAAAAAGACGCCCTGACGGGGACGAGGACACGAACATCACTTCTTTACCGGAATCAGAGGTAAGGGACACTGATCTTCCGACACAGTCTATTTTGGCTTTATGCTGGATCAACCAATTCATGCCCAATATAACATCTAACCCAGCTGATCCCAGAACTACCATGTTGGCCAGAAACATCTCCCCACCAATCTCTACCTTAACACCCTCGCAAACCAGCTCGGTTCTGATTTTCGAGCCGGGTGTTGCAACAATAAGGGGATGATGCAATGCTGATGATGGAACATGGTTATCATGCACAAACTTGCTGGAGATAAAAGAATGAGATGCTCCAGAATCAAACAGAACAGTTGCGGGAGTTGAGTGAACGAAGAGCGTACCCAGCACCACTTCTGGCGCATCCTGTGCTTCCTCGGCTGTGATGTGGTTCACTCTGCCACGGCCGAGGGACTTGAGGCTTGTTGGGGGCTGGACCCCTGACTTGATGACCTCTACCCTGCTGTCCTTGCTGCACCTTGGGGGCAAAGGAATGTCCAGTGCGCAGTTGAAGACAACTGCTTGCAAAGTGCCCCATGTTTCCGCAGTTATAACACCGCACCTTACTGAGGTCAAGTGCTGGCCGCGGCTGTCCACTCTGTGGATGAGGCTGAACACCCTGTGGCTGGGGACGCGGCGCATAACCTTGCGGCCTTGGAGGATACTGACCTGCAGGACAGGGTGGTTGCTGCTGCCATACCCGCGGCTTCTGCGAGCTGCTTGCAGCAGATCTCAGCGCTTCCCTCTCACGCTTGCGGTTCTGTTGGAGGACTGATTCCTTTGCTTCTATTTTGATTGCCTTGTCCACAAGATGCTGAAAGTTCTGTATATCGACGGTAGCAAGTTTAGCTTGCATCTCATCGTTTAGCTTGCCCATGAATTTCTCCACCCTGTCTTCATCTGTGGATACTTCTCGGGGCGCATACCGTGCGAGGTGGTTCAACTCGTGGAGAAATTCCAGGACGAACTTCTTGCCTTGACGGAGATCCCGGAATTCCTCTTTCTTCAATGCCATAATGCCTGAAGGGATGTGGAACTCACGAAAGCCTTTCCGGAACTCGTCCCACGTGACCACATGGCCCTGCGCCTGCATGGCGAGGAAGTTTTCCCACCAATCTGCGGCGGCTCCTTCGAGGTAATGGGAGGCAAAGTTGACCTTGTCGGCCTCCACACACTGGGCCAGCTGGAGCTTTCTTTCGATTATCCGAATCCAATTATCAGCTTCCAGAGGGTCGTCAGCTCGGTCGAAGGTCGGCGGTTGGGTCCACTGGAAATCCGATAGGTCGCCTCGAGCTTGCCCACCTCCTGCGCCTTGGTTGCGCGCGAGCTGTTCCAGAATCCTGTTCTGGGTCACGAGCAAGTCCGCGATGCTGGGTTGCTGGGGAGGGGGTGGTACTTCTTCCTCCTCGCGTTCACGGCGACCACGGGCCGCACCACGTGTTCCTGACGCCATCCTGTTGCAACCAAAGGACAACGGAATGAGACGGTAACTCGAGAGGCTAGGGAGGCAAACATTTGCACTATGGTACAGCAAGGTATTCATGAACATGGCACATTATTTCATACACATTTTCTCAAGAAAATGAAGTACAAAACACGGCAAGAACGATTGACCACAATCTTCAACTGTATTAACTCTTTCAACATAGTTCATGGAGGGGGCTGCAGTTTAGATCACCCTCTGGTGAAATAAACGTTACAAGATGCCAAAATTGCAGCCATTAATACCCAATTACATGTCTTCAAAGACACCTTAACCCTAGGGTTTGGTTCAGCTTACATCACAAAATGAGACCTTCTACTTAACACCAAAATCCGAACAGCACTACTAGGGATTTATGGAACTTCTTCATTAAGTTAGTAGGCCTCATAAGCCTCCATTGCTCTTCTCCAAGCATTCTCCCTATTCTTCATCGGTCGGTGAGTTACTGGTAGAGTACCACACCCGAATCAACGGGTCCTCTTCTTCTTCTTCTTCAGACAGTAGAGCTTCATCAGTAGGGACTGGAGCGGCTGATGTCGAGGTACCTCCTCGTGAGGGTTTCGGGGTGAAGAGTTGAAGATACTCACGGGACGTCATCCTCTTGCGTGGCTTTGCTTCAGCACTCTGGGGTTGATTGGCCTCACAGGGTGGAGTTGGGGTCAGCTCTTGTACCGGGACATAAGGGCTTTCGCCACAAGACTCATCTTCATCCGGCACATGATATCTCCGGCGCAATTCAGAACGGAGCTTACGATTAACTCTTGTCAGCCGTTCCACCTCTCGGGTAGCTCTTCCATAATCCATATACAACCCATCATACATCACTTCCGCAGCAACAATGTGATTGGCAGTCTCCAGCTCAGTCTCTTCTTCGTCATCGCTTGGCGCGGGTACCATAATATTATTGCCTCCATTACTTGCCTGGGGAATGAGACGGAACTGGGAGAATCGGAAGATCTCATCAAAATGATGCTGTAAATGGAGGACCGCTTTTCTAGCTGCTTCAAGTCGGGCATCCATATCACCAGCTCTGGGTGCCATAAAAGTCTGATCCAGATCAGAGACTCTCACTGTAACCCATCCCATCCAAAAATGAGCTTTCCCGCGAACCTCATAGGTCTTGGCATGGAAAGCGGGGAGGTCTCCCTGGGGCACGCCAAGGTATTCCAACCTCCTCCACAACAGGGTGGCCCATCCTCCTAGCTGGTGTGGGTCGGTCACAATGTTGTACACCATCCTATACAATTTTAGGGTTAAAGAGGGTATGGTTAGCCACACAAAGAAAACAAATGCAATAGAGGAGAACATTCAGAACTAAGAGCGATGAGGTTAAGGAATAAAAGCAATCTACTTATTAATTTTAAACATAGGGTTTAACTTTTTAAATAGTTTTCTGGCCCATTGGCGCAGCGGAAGCCCTATCTAACGACCACCTGCAATTGGCTTTCTACGGTCAGCTCGGCTCTGATACCAAGCTGTCACGGACCCGGAATTGCATATGATTAAGGGGATGAAAGGTCGCCAAGGGCCAAAGGACCAGTCGACCGGGTGGCACGGTACCTGTGCCGTACTCACCGAGGTGGAGTGATCCGACACCTGACCAACGCAAGCCGGCCGGAAGCGACCAAGCTACCCAGAGTCACATACGATTCCCAGACCCGGTGAAGATTCAGAGTCGTTCCCAAATCCTACCACGCCAAGCAAGATCGGAGGAGCCCGACGATTCTACCCACACCCTAACCTAGCTCGAAAGCTAGTGGGTCGCTCGAAAGCCCGGTAGAACACGCCCACACCCTGCCTGGCCAGCACAGCATCTCAGCCAGCGGGTCACTCAACCGACTCCTGCTCGACTTAGTAAAAGAGGTACGGCTTCGACTCTTCACGGCATACCCATACACTTCATATCATTCACGCATTGTGCAGGGGTAGCCTGAATTAATAACTTGCATATCATAACAAAGCTCTACAAATATGATATTTCTAGTAACTGTCCACGATGGGACAACACATTACATCATTCGGCCATAACCGAAAATATATCCGAGTACGGAGTATTTAAACAACAGCGGAAGCAAAGTAAATGAGCCCCACAGCGGCACAGTGACCACTGACCAAAAACTACAACCTATCCCATGAGTCGAACACTACCGAGGATACACAATTTTAGGCATCATCAAAATAGTCTTCGACCACCGGCTCACCTGCAAGCTCTAGGAATAACCTAGGTGAGTACAAAAGTACTCGCAAGACTTATTCGTGCTTGATTAAATGTCCTACACATGGATTTACTACTGCAGGAAATAAACATGATGCTTCTCAGAGTAACAATATACTTAATTTAAAAACATAGCACAAATAACGTGAGGGGAGGGCAAGGTAGATAACATACTACTCGAGCAACAAGCATACCCATGTCAAACCACCAACACATTCTTGTAACTAATTTCCAATCAATTGGGGACAGCCCATAGATCAAATCCAAATTGAACCATCAAATACATAAATTCGTTCAATCTCTCGGACCGTTCCGCCGATGCAACCACTACGGGTATATGAGAGCATTATCCCTTGGAGGTTGCAAGGCTCCAAGCGGAATTAGACTTACCATCCGACATACCCTAGTGTTGATCTCGGCAACGACCACGCGGTGACAAGGGAAGTAATCACGCTGGAGTCACCTCAGGGTTGGTATCGCGACAACACTCTCCATACACCTGGTCGCAACATGCTCCTCCAATGATACCAACTTTATCCAGCTGACCCTTTTTCCTTCGACTCTCACATCTCACCTTAGTAGGTTCAAGTATTTAGTGCATCGATTAATTTCAACCTTGACTAGACCTACAACACAACACATCCTAACATGCTAGTTTAACCGAACTCGACCACAATTTCCGAACAACGACCCACACATTGACATATAGATACGTAAAGTAAGTAATAGACAATTAAAGGATGCAACAAGCTCTGCTTGCCTTGATCTGGTTGTTCCTGGTCTTGCGTGGGGTCGTAAGCCAGGTGGTCTTCTTCTTCGGGCTCTGAAGTGAGCGATACCGGAAAATAACAAGAAATGAAATACTTTAACAATCAACATGTATGCATGTATGAATGATGCGGGCTACATGTGCCTAAGGTGTACAGCGGGTGTCGAGGAGTTATTACTACATACGTGGTGTCAGGTTAACTTGTCGAAGTTACGGGGGAACACTAATCATGCATGCATGTCAGGTTAAGGGGTCTCGATGAATTAGGGTTACGCCGTTAGCGGCGGAGCATAGTGAATAGGTTCAATATTACTGTTATTAGGTTACAGTATGAAACACAAGTTTAGTACAACTGAATTCGTGCAATTCGGGGCTACGGTCGCGAAGCTAGGGTTTGTTGACCACGACGACGATAAAAGGGACTACAACTCACACCCTACAAAGATCCATCGCGCACGTGTCGTTACTGGAAATCTAATGGTGCCAAGTCCTAGGAAATCCCTCAAGGTTTCCAAAACTATAAGGCTTGTCAAAATCGGAGCTACCGTCACGAAGTTAGGGTTTTACCGACCCTCGACGGTGGCTAAACATCTACCCCAGACATTATCTTGTGCATGTGCTCAAAATTAATTTTTGATTCAGCCATCTTGTAGAGAATTTCATAAGCTTTCCAAATATATAAAATTTATCAAATTTGGACGTGTGGTTTAAAAGTTATGAATGTTTGAAATGTAAAACAAAAACTACCCCTAAACAGTCCAAACCCTAAATGCTAGGTTCACCCGAAGCCTACCCAACCCTAAACTTCAAATCTTACGCGCACCCGGCCTCAGTTCACACCAATTCCTCAACACATAAACCCCCTCGGGATGACATGTGGGGCCCTCGGGTCAGTGCTGACTGGGCAGGGAATCCCAGTCAGCACCTGACCGGGCATCCGGGGCCAATCAGAGGAGGCCACGCGGCTCCCCTCTGATCTCTCTCTCTCTCTCACTCGGGACCGGCCGGAGCTGGGGCTCAGACGACGGCGGCTCGCCGGAGGGCTCACCGGAGGGAGCTCCGGTGCTCTGCTTGCTCGGGGAAAAGGGGCAGGAGGATCGGGAGCTCACCCGAGGACGATCCGGTGCTCGGGGAGGAGTGGGGAGGTCGGGAAGGCGGCTGGCGACGAGGGAGGCGGCGATGGGGCTTCGGGTCGTCGGCGTCGGGGTGTTCCAGACACGGATTTGCGAGGAGAGGAGGTGAGGGAGGTTGGAGAGGGAGAGGGGATGCTCAGGGGCTAGGAGATGGGGCCCGAGGCTCACCAGAACGAGCGCGAGAGGTCGTCGGAGCTGCTGCCGGACTTGGAGACGAAGGCGGTGGAATCGGGGTTTCTGGCGTGAATCTGTGGAATAGAAGGGAGGGGGGGATGAGGAGCAACAAGAGGAAGGTCCCGAGCGCAATGGAGGAGGCGATTGCTCACCGGAGGCCTCGGAATCTCTCGTCGGAGCCGGAGACCGGAGAGGAGGAAGAAGCTCGGGGAGAGGGCAGCTGGGCGCTAGGGTTTGAGGAGTGGGGAGGAGAGGAGAGGAGCTATCGGGAGCAGCCCATTTATAGGGCGGCGGCGGCTCGGACAGCCGCTGTCGGAAGCGGGGCACCGCCCACTCCGGCCAGCCCTCAGCGGCGACGTGGAGGGGGAAGACCTGATGCGCGGGCCCAGGCGCGGGAGCGAGAGAGGAGGGAGGCTGGCAGGCGGGGCCGGCCTGTCAGCGGGAGAAGGGCGGGGGGAGGCGCGCGCGCGGGGTGAAGTGGGCCGGCCAGCTGGGCCGGCCGAGCAGGCTTCCGGCCCGAGCAGTTTAGGGTTTTTCTTTTTCTTTTTAATTTTTGAAATCAGAACTACCCCTCTTATCATTTTATGTACATATTTTGCTCCAAATGATTTGAAATTTTTACAGGGGGTTCTAAACTTTATTCTTGAGCTACTGTAGAAGTTTGGGTTGATTTGGAGCTCATTTGAATGGATGTACAGTTCAACTTAGGGTTTGACCTAATTCGACGATTTGAACTAGAGCTAGGTCCTAAGGTTCTCCAAAAATTCTGGAATTTGACATAGAGCTAAGGTTTTCACTTTTGGAGCTATTTGTGGAGTTTGAGAACTTTTCATCCACTAGAAGTCGCTATATTCTCTCAACCCTAATCCTAGCTCTTTTTAGGGTTTGGAGTTAAGGACGGGGACTCATCGGAGAGTTTGACGACTTCCCCCACTTTTATTGATGAATTTGTTAATTCGAGTACTTCGAATAAGTTGATTGGTGTTTGTAAAAAATTTTAATTCGAATACTTCGAATAAGTTGATTGGTGTTTAATAGCGTATCCATCGAGGATGAGATATGTACGTATTCTATGATTTCAATACGTTGATTGGTGTTTGCAACAATTCCCACCGAGGGTGAGATATGTACGTATTCGATAAAGTGCCATCACATTTCTTCCAGATTTACATGGGGTGTGGGTGGAGGTGATGCCATGTATGCATGAATGCAAGTAAAAACCTAATTGCCAAAATGGGGACGTTACATGTACAACGCGTGTTGAGCACTCAAGTGGAACAAGCGGAGACACTACAACGACATAACTTGTTCCAAATGTACCTCATTGTCAAGGATCGCCACGTTCGCGTCATAATTGATGGAGGAAGCTGCAATAACTTGGTGAGCTCAGACTTGGTCAACAAACTTGGCTTGACCACACGTCCACATCCTCATCCATACCATATTCAGTGGTTCAACAATAGCGGTAAGGTTAAGGTAACACAATCTGCGAGAGTGCACTTTTTCATTGGTACATACCATGACTTTGCTGATTTTGATGTGGTACCTATGCAAGCATGCTCACTTTTATTAGGACGTCCATGGGAATTTGACACCGATGCCACCCATCATGGTCGAAGTAATAAATACACATTTATGCATCAGGGAAAGAAAATTACTTTACTTCCTATGACACCCACTGAAATTATGCAATGTGAGAAAGAGGGTGCTGAAAATAGCAAGAAGGAGAGTGCACTGCAATCTGAAAATCAGCAAGTTGCTAACACCGTTTTCCCAACTACGAAAGAGAAGAAAGTAACTAGCTCTAAGTCTGAGGGAATTAAATTGAAGGGGGGTGTTATGCTTGCTACCAAATCTGATCTTATTGATATTAATGAGCTTGATTCTCCTTTCTATGCCTTGATATGCAAGGAAGCGTTGTTTTCATTTGATGATACCTCTAGTTCTTTGCCTCCTGCTATTACTAACCTTTTACAGGAGTATAAGGATGTGTTTCTAGTAGAGATACCCCCGGGGCTGCCACCTATTCGAGGTATTGAGCATCAAATTGACTTATTCCCAGGAGCAACATTGCCAAACCGTGCTGCATATAGAACAAATCCGGAGGAGACTAAAGAAATTCAGCACCAAGTCCAAGACCTTCTAGACCGTGGGTATGTGCGCGAGAGCCTTAGCCCATGTGCTGTTCCTGTTCTTTTAGTTCCTAAGAAAGATGGTAGTTGGCGTATGTGTGTTGATTGTAGAGCCATTAACAATATTACAATAAGGTATCGTCATCCTATTCCTAGGTTAGACGACATGCTTGATGAGTTGAGTGGTTCTATCATTTTCACAAAGATCGACTTGCGTAGCGGGTACCACCAAATTAGAATGAAATTGGGGGATGAATGGAAAACAGCTTTTAAAACTAAGTTCGGTTTATATGAGTGGTTAGTCATGCCTTTTGGATTAACTAATGCACCTAGCACTTTCATGCGTCTCATGAATGAAGTTTTAAGAGTATTTATTGGAAAATTTGTGGTTGTCTACTACTTTGATGATATCTTGATATATAGCAAGTGTAATGATGAACACTTGAACCATCTGCGTGCTGTTTTTAATGCATTGAGAGATGCACGCTTGTTTGGTAATCTTGAGAAGTGTGCCTTTTGCACGGACCGTGTCTCTTTTCTTGGCTATGTTGTCACTCCACAGGGTATTGAGGTGGATGAAGCAAAAATTGAAGCCATCAAGAGCTGGCCGACCCCTCAAACTGTCACACAGGTGAGAAGCTTTCATGGATTTGCAGGATTCTACCGGCGGTTTGTGAAGAATTTCAGCACCATCGCTGCCCCATTGAACGAGTTAACAAAGAAGGGAGTTTCCTTCCAATGGGGTCCAGCACAAGAACAAGCTTTTAACATGCTTAAGGAGAAGCTTACACATGCCCCTCTACTCCAACTCCCCGACTTTGGTAAGACTTTTGAGCTTGAATGTGATGCCAGTGGTATTGGGATAGGAGGAGTGCTGCTACAAGAAGGTAAAACCCGTTGCTTATTTTAGTGAGAAATTGAATGGGCCAACTTTGAACTACTCTACTTATGATAAAGAGTTATATGCTTTAGTTCGGGTGTTAGAAACTTGGCAACATTATCTTTGGCCTAAGGAGTTTGTCATTCATTCTGATCATGAATCCTTGAAACATATTAGAAGCCAAGCAAACTTAAATAAACGACATGCAAAATGGGTCGAGTTTATAGAGTCATTTCCATATATTATTAAGCACAAACGGGGTAAAGACAATGTCATTGCTGATGCTTTATCTAGGCGATTTACTATGTTATCTCAACTTGATCATAAAATTTTTGGCCTAGAGACAATAAAAGAGTTATACGCCACTGATTCAGACTTTAGAGATGCTTTTGAAAACTGTAGAGAGGGTCGAACATGGAATAAGTATGTGCTGAATGAAGGGTTATTATATCGTGCTAACAAGCTATGCATCCCAGCTAGCTCCATTCGCCTTTTGTTCTTACAGGAAGCTCATGGAGGTGGTTTGATGGGACACTTTGGAGTGAAGAAAACAGAAGACGTGCTGTCCACACACTTCTTTTGGCCAAAGATGCGGAGGGACGTCGAGCGCTCCGTTTCACGCTGCACTACATGCAACAAAGCTAAGTCACGCTTAAAACCCTATGGTCTTTATATGCCCCTTCCTATTCCTAGTGTTCCTTGGGAGGATATTGTAATGACTCGAATTCCTAACCCACGAGATCAGTGAAGATCATCGTGTATCATCGGATTTCTTCTCATAATAAGCATGCATCTAGGTCGTTTATTTTTTTGGGTCAATTCGAAAACCCGAGACATGTGACGGAGAAAACAACCTTAAATGGAGTTGTGAAACCAACCTCACCGAAACATAACCCCAGGGTTTTGCTAAGTTTTAAACGCATCCGAGGAACATCACTAGGGTTTCGGATCAATTAAAAGTTGAGAGGGAAAAAGTGTTCTCCTAATATTTCTTTTCTTCGGATAAAAGTGAAATGAGTTAACCGAATGAACCTTCCTCCTTTTTAGCTTTCGTAAAATCCTATAATTAAAGTTATTACTTTTCTAAGTCCAAATTGGAATATCTTAGTATAATAAGTATTCCGGACATTATATAAATCTTTTCAGAAACTTGAATGAAAGATTTATTCTATTCTTTTTCAAAACCCTAAGCAAAAAGGAAAGAAAATAACAGAAAAGGAAAGGATTTACCTTACCTTACCGTGGGACCCGCCGGTAGGATTTCTGCTCCATGCGGCAAGCACCGCACGCCCCATTCTTTCTCCCCAATTCTTTTCCCCAAACGAGTTCTCCAAAGCCGCCTCCTGTAGATCCGGTGACCCGAGCACCCCCCGCCGCCTTGGTCCTCCTTGCGCCGCCGCCTTAGGGCTCCGCCCTCCACCCGCACCCGAGCTCCACTGCCGGCCGCCGGCGCTTCTCTTCCCCCTCCATCTTCCGCCGTCCTCCTCAACCAAGCACCACCTCGCGCACCGCTCCAGAGTCGCGTGCCGCTCAACCCGCCGCCACCTCCCGGCTGGTGAGCCAACTACCGGAGCCGCTACTCCTTGCCATCCGCGCCGTGCGCCTCCCTTCCCCGAGCACCCGTGCGCCGCCGCCTTCGTCTGCGCCACGCACCACCAGCTAGGATCGAGCGCCATCGTCCCGCAGCTCCTCTCCGCCTCCGGCGACACCGCCCCGACGTCCTCTCCACCACCGGAGTGCCGCTGCCGACGACATCAGCACTGCCTTCCCCATCGTTCCTCATCACCGTCACCGTTTTCTTCTTTTCCCGGTGAAGCCCTCCTCTCCTTCTCTGTGCATTGTTTGTTCACAGCCCTCGGTCATGCTAGTAGAGGTCCAAAGGAGTCAGCTCTGTGACCAGTCAGCTGATTAGTAGTTAGCCTTGGGGGTTAATTGAAGTCAGAATAGTTATTGGCTAATTACTCCTTTCTCTGTAGTAGCAATTACACTAAATATTCTCTTAGGCTCGGATAGGCTAGCTTAGTCACTAAATAACATCCTTATACACTAGTTTTATTGTTGTACTAATAAAAGTTAATTGAAATAATGATTAATAGTTAAGGATTAACATGCTAACTAATGAACAGCTAATATTCTATGATGTCCTGCCGGATAAGCATGTATCAATTAACATAGTGGAGTTAGTTGGTAATGGTTAGATTAGCTGTTAGCAGTAGGTTAGCCTGTAGCCGTTAAGGATTTGATTTGAGTTAATTAATATGTGATTTGCAAAATGTCTGATGCACTCGATCAAACCTTGGTTTGTAACCAACCGTAATATGTTGTATGTTCTCTGGAACCATTTCAAATCCTTAAAGTAAATCAATATATGGAGAAATTAATATACCGAGTAAGCTCTTGTACCCTTTTTAACAGAATGCAGATGATAGCAACGTCTATTCATAAGTAAAGCTCATATGTCATGGGTGCGCGAGCTTACAGGGAAATGATATGATTCCTATTCCTATGACATGTTGAAACCATACTGTAATTATAACCAAAAGGAGCTAATGAAAGGATGACAGGGAATTGGGTATATGCAATAAGGGTCAGTGAGCCAACCCATATAGCATGTGTGTAACCCATGAGAATGTAATATTTGCGTCCCTGTGTGTGTAAGCTGTAATCGAACCATGTGCCTAGGATACCTTGGATCCACAGTGAATTAACAGGAAATAGAAATAAGACAAAAGAAAAGGGGTACATCATAACAACTGGATGCTATATGTCATAAGATGAAGGGATAAATAAACAGAGTTGAGATGTCGGCAATGCAATACTAACATCTTGTAACTAGTTAGCTCAGGCATAACAGTAATCAATAGTTGCTAAAAACTAAATGTACTGACAATGAGCATGCATGATTAGTAAACCATTACGCCATCGATAAATTTTTGAATTAACTAGGCTGTTGCTACAAGAAAACACTCCAACAAAAATACTTAATACAACCGTGGTACCAATGATTTTGATAGTCGTGTTTCACTCTCTATGACAGCTTGGTATCTCACATATTTACTCTACTAAGAAAAAGACAAGAAATGCTAAAATTCGAGTAAACATGATTTAGAGAATCTAACTTAACAGTAGAAATGTAAATGCTTCATACTGTAATCCACCCAACTAATTATAAGAAATATTTAAATTCTTCTCTTTACTGAGAAAAATACAAAAGAAAAGACTTCAAATATAATTTAAACTCCAACAATCCATACCTTAAGTTCTCGAGTCCCAAATCAAATAATTCTAGTTACGTTAGTTCCATACTTGCATTTTCTATACTTCTCATTCATAATGTCATACTCTATGTTGCTGATTTTGATCAAATGCTTGCCCTTGCCATTCTCCCGGCGTTTCGGATTTTCTTATCAATAGAACCGGACCACGAAGGTTAATTGAGGGTTATTTCCAGCAAACTCAGCACATTCAAGGGCCAGGCAAGCATGCTCGCTTGTTGGAAATATTCTAGTTTCTCTTATTCATGCTCGGTTGATAAATAGTTTTGATTGCTTTGGGTATTGCATACTTGGTTCCCGATTGTTTGCCTGCTCGTTATGTTCCATTCCGAATGTGATCTATTTGGTACTCATAACTGGGATGGTTATGGAGAAATGGTTACCTATGTGGGCTATGTGCAACACTATGGGAGCTACGTGCAACTGTGTGAACTGTGTGAACTATGTGAGCTATGTGCGACTGTGTGAACTGTGTGAACTATGTGAGCTATGTGCGACTGTGTGAACTATGTGAGCTGTGTGCGACTGTGTGAACTATGTGAGCTACGTGCAGCTGTGTGATCTACGTGAAACTATGTGGCCAACTGTGTGGGCAAATGCGAGGCTAGTGATAGGAGTCACTAGTGCTCTGAATCCTTGTTGGGATGATTTGGATATATCTTGAAATGGTGGGTTCTACATGTGGTGATGGTAGTCACTTGAACTTTGCTATGCGTATGGGTTAACTTGTTTTGTGATGAAAATCGCTATGCTAGCATGATAAAGATAACATGTGTCGTTCTCTTTAACATGTTAGGATGAAATTGGTTAATGGTTTGGTCTTGCTATTTATTCTTCCATGCCATGAGTAAGTTAAACTAGAATGAGCAATTAGCATCTTGCGAGTACGAAAGTACTCAGTTGGGAATTCCATTCCTGCAGGTATACTAAGTTGAAGACTTCCATGCTTGATGTGTGCTGTGCTTGCTTGGTTTCCCCGGTCAGAAGGTCCTGTAGGGTTGTGAAGCTTCGGGAGAGTTGGCATGGGCTGCCACCTCTGTTTGTTTACCGTTTTCCGCTGCTGTTTTTAGATGTTTCTTTTGTTATGTATGACCTCCAGGTCACCCGAATGTAAGTTAAATAACTGCCCTGTGTATGGGACGTGATTATATCCATATAACTCTGTTCTGTAGAGTTTTGTGATGGTATTCGAGTTGTTTCTAAAGCTGCCCAGGTACAATGCGTGTATGTGATGAAGTACTTGGGTATGCCGTGAAGAATTACAGCGGTTCTTTCTTTCACTGAGTCGAGTAGCTGTCGGTTGAGTGACCCGCTGGCTGAGATGCGATGCCGGCCAGGCAGGGTGTGGGTGTATTCCACCGGGCCTTCGGGTGACCCACTAGCTTTCGGGCTAGGTTAGGGTGAGGGTGGACTCACCGGGCTCCTCCGCCTCTACTCTGCCTAGTGGATTTGAGAACGGTTCTAAGTCTTCACAGGATTTTGAAATCTTATGTGGCTTTGGGAAGTTTTGTCGCTTCCGGCCGGCTTGCGTTGGGCAGTTCGGCTTTAAGGACCGAAGGACCAGTCGACCTGGTGGCACGGTACCTGCGCCGTACTCACCGAGGCGGAGTGATCGATTTTCTAAAATGGCACATTTTATACCCTGTCATAAGAGCGATGATGCTACAAATATTGCTGATTTATTTTTCAGGGAAATCATTCGCCTACATGGAATTCCCAACACCATTGTTTCCGATCGAGATGTGAAGTTCTTGAGCCACTTTTGGAGAAGCTTATGGAGCAAGTTGGGGACTAAGTTGCTATTTTCTACTACATGCCACCCACAAACCGATGGACAAACGGAGGTTGTTAATCATACCTTATCCACAATGTTGCGGGCTATTTTGAAGACAAATTTAAAGATGTGGGAAGACTGTTTACCTCATGTGGAGTTTGCATATAATCGATCGGTACATTCTACCACCAAGGTGAGCCCTTTTCAGGTAGTGTATGGGTTTAATCCACATGCACCCATTGATCTTTTGCCATTGCCTACTTCTGAACATGTGCATTTGGATGCTAAAACACGTGCTGATTTTATTCTGAAAATCCATGCAACAACTAAAGAGAACATTGAAAAGATGACCGAAAAGTATAAACTTGCTGGTAGTCAGGGTAGGCGCCATTTATCCTTTGAACCAGGCGATCTTGTTTGGTTACACTTGAGGAAGGATAGATTTCCAGAACTAAGAAAATCTAAATTGATGCCTCGAGCTGATGGTCCTTTTAAGATAGTTAGGAAGATTAACGATAATGCATACAAGCTTGAGTTGCCTGCAGGTTTTGGGGTTAGTCCCACTTTTAACATTTCAGATTTGAAGCCTTACTTGGGAGAAGAAGATGACCTTGAGTCGAGGATGACTCCAATTCAAGAAGGGGAGGATGATGAGGACATCTCCCACACTATCATCCAAGGACCAATCACCCGTTCCCGTGCCCGACGACTTAATCATGAGGTGCGTTCGTTTCTTGCTATCCATAATTATGTGGCTAAGGATGGGATGCTACTTAATGGTGATATTTTGATTCTTAGGAACATGGGAGAAGCACCACTGGACCAGCCACAAGAGGATGAGGCGCCATCCCAAGTCAAGACGGACTCCACTTCAACTTCGAATTCGGTTCGGTTTTCAGCAGACAGCACCTACATAAATGGGGCATAACTTTCTCATACGGAGTCCGATTGAAGAGTTCTTATATGCGTTGGAAAGATAACAACGACATCTTTCCAATGGATCTGATTCCATATTATGAATATTTACAGAGATATTGAAATTGTCAGAACAAGTCGTCAGGTGCTGCGACACCGTTTTGGGCCACTTCGGGCCTTGTTTTCGTTTCGGGTTTTAAGCCCAGGTTTAGGGTGAAACTCTCAGAAACCCTAGGTATAAATACTTGGTAGCCGTCATTGTTTAGGGTGGGTTTTGCTTAGAATTATTCTGCCATCGCAGTCTCGCTGATTTCATCAGTTTGTAGAACCCCACTTCGAGTAATCAAACAATCATCTCGTTTGTGAGATTGCTTCTACTGTGTTCTTGCTTGTGTTCTCGATTCGCATGCAGGGATAAGCCTTCTTGGCGAGGTCAACCGCGTGCGCGCGTGGTTGATAACCAACGGAGCTGTGGTGTAGCGATCGCAGGGTTCGGATCAGTTCTGATTGGAAGCCGGATCGTCAACGTCGAGTTCTCCACAATCGTGATTATCCCTTCCTGACGGAAGATCGGGCACCCCCGTGTGCATCAGGGAGCCGATTGGGCTGCCAGCCCAGTCGGGGGAAAAAGAAATGGGCCCCGAGAGGGTCTATCCGGGGGGGAGACGGTTAGGTTCTTATTTTTGTGTTTTGTGTTTTCTTTTTCTATTTTTCATTTTACCCCTTTTCAAACAATTTTCAAACTAGAATTTTCTCAATCATTTAAAATTATACTCAAAGTACGAGTGTCATACGAGTGTAGCCATTGTCGTACGAGTGTAGCCGGATCGTCGTCTCTACCAAACCGATGTGTGTTTCTCATCGAAAGATCAGGACACCCAAAGTGCTATCAAAAACTAGGTTGCTTGTTGAGAAAGTTGAGTATCTTTACTAGATTAGTTGCATCTTTCTACCTATTATCTACCTCAGCCAAAAATCCAAAAAAAATTTAGTCTAACCCTTTGTCCAAACCAATCAGAGCCTTGCAATTTTCATTGTAGTTCTTGCATTGTTGAATTTTTGCTGCATTAATCATGTCGAGTTGCTGGTCTAGATTGGTTCGTAGTTGAAATTTTTCTACTAGATCAAACCTCCTTTTGTTGTTTCTAGTCCTTGTAGAAAAATTAGAAAAAAAGAAAAGGGGAGAAGAGCTACTGCCGTGGCAAGGTTTTTCTCGTACGATAAGGTTTCCAGAGGCTATGCTCGGAGTCTCTGAGTTCAACTCCCGGAGGCTCCAACTTTTCCGGAAGCTCCGACATTTCCGGAGGAATCGACTTTTCCTCCAACTTCCATCTCGTGCAGGAATAGAAGGTGAATTTGGATCTTTCGAGTTCAATCCCAGAGGCTCCGGGAACGTTCACACTTTCCAGAGGCTAAGCTCGGTCCCTCTGAGTTCAACTCCCGGAGGCTCCAACTTTTCCGGAAGCTCTGACATTTTCGGAGGAATCGATTTTCCCTCTGTCGGTGTTTTGATCCGGCAATAATGAATATGGGGCAGCGTACGCATAGCAGATCTAGATGGGTGCACACGGGACACAGAGTTTAGACAGGTTCAGGCCCTCGAGAAGAGGTAATACCCTACGTCCTGTGTTTGGTGGATGATATTGCTTGTGTTTCGAGTGCCGCGAGACCTTGAGAAAAGATCTCTAGGTCGCTAGGGTTTGAGTATCTAAGTCTCTATCAAAGCTTACCGATCGGGGGATCCCTGTCCTACTTTATATAGGTAGTAAGGGTAGGGTTACACGAGTCTAGATCAGTTTACAAGTATATTTCCTAGTCGGTTACAACCAGGATCCGAGACACCGGGTAAGTACAGATTTATGTCTTGTACTCCAAGTTGATGAAGTGCCCCGGTGTAGAAGTCAGACTCCGAGCAGTCCGCCCGGCCTACCCTGTGTCTAGAGGGCCGGCTTTGTCCTCCTTGACGATACCCGGGTGCTATGTCATCATCAGTAGCCCCTGAGTCCTTCACGATCGGGTTGCAACTTGTCTTGGTAATGCCTTCGCCCAAACCAAGTGCTTTTTGCCTTCTCCCTTGGGCAAGTTTACCGAGTGGTATCCGCCTGAGCACGCCTCCTTGTTGCTTCCAGGGAGATCGTGAGGGACTCACAGAGCTCCTGTGGAATAAAAATAATAAGCCAAGTAATATTCACCCGTAGGGCAGGAATATCATGGCAGGTGAGCTAATAATGGGTTAGTCCTGGTGGTATCCGATCATTTCCAGCGGATGGAGACCGGCTATCGACCCAGCAGGGGGCATACCATGAATTCTGACTAAATTCTCGAGTGGCACCTGGTTACCCAAGTGGCTTAGGTTCAGCTAATGTCCCTCTTAGGGAAATGCCCTCGGAATTCATGTCAGAACCAGAACACAGGTTGTAGCACTTCGGTCCCAAGTCATTCAGAGTCTGACTAGTGGCCCGCTGGAGGCGCACTACAGCCGCCCTTCACTCAGGTGTATTCAAATGATTGTGGACCCCTGAAGGTCAACCGCCGAAACCCTCCAAACCGTAACGTTTTGGTCCCGAATTGTTCGGTAACCGACTAGCGGCCCGTTGGAGGCACGTTACCGTTGCTATTTATTTGGGGTGTATTCAAACGTCCATTTAACCTCGGAAAGCCAACCGTCAAAACCCTGGTCAAGCGGGCGTTAGAAGTGGAAACGTCACGCCGTAGAATCGAAAAAGTCACACCGTGGAAGCGGAAGAGTCACGCTGCCCAAGTTGTCTTGCTTTATAAGACAGGGGAACAGCGTGGACCGCTCATCTTCCATTTAGTTCACACTTTGTCGCCTCAGCGCTCAACAGCCTCTTCATCTTCCCCGTGCCCCACCGAATCGAGAGCGCCGCCATGCAGCAAACCCAAATCGCCACCCTTTCTGCATCCATCTCGCTGCCGCATAGAATCTGCCTCGCCACCACGTAGCGCTCTGTGCATTCGCCTCCCCACCTCAGCCGCCCAAGCCCCAACCGAGAAATCCAAAACCCTAGATCCAGTCCGCCACCGCTGGATGCCCACCATCATCAAGGAGGTGGACTTGTTCGAAGAGGAGGAGGAGAGCTCGGTGCCGTCATCTGCATTTGGTGAGAAGGACTTCCCGACCGATCTGATGGCGCCTTGGGTGAAGTCCACGGTGACTGAGGCCAAGCTGCAGGCCATGGTGGAGGCAGGGGTGCTGCCGTTGAAGGAATTAATCGAGTGGCACACCGCCGATGGGGAGGACTTTCCCACCCCGAACACCGGTGAGGTCATCGTCCACGCCTCCTTCTTTTCCCGGGGGTTCTCAGTCCTAGCCCATCCCTTCCAGCGTGGGCTACTGTACTTCTATGGGCTGGAGCTGCAGAACCTCAACCCGAACGGGATACTGCACGTGGCCTGCTTCATCACACTGTGCGAGTGCCTCGGAATAGAGACGCACTTCATCCTATGGAAGCAGCTCTTCATCGTCAAGCTACAGCCGAGCCGGAACAACCCGGCCGTGGTGGGGGGTGCCGGGTTCCAGCTGAGGTCCGGCACCGTCAAGAACTACCTGGAGCTCCCTTCCAGTCATCCAACAAGGGATGGCACTCGGACTGGTTCTACTGCTCCAACCTCGAGCCCTCGCTTCCGCGGTTCGAGGGCCAGCCTCCCAAGATCAAGCCAAGCTGGACCGAACTTCCACAAAATTGAGAGCAGCCCGGGGTAGAAGTCCTCTTGGGGCACCTCACGCGAGTGCTCTAGACTAGAGTCACTAGAGTCGGGGTCATCTAGACCTTCATCAGCCGACAGATCCAACCCGCGAAGTTAAGGGTGCATCCGACGTACGAGTACATCAACCAACTGGACGTGACCGTGGAGTCAGCCGACGTGCTCTCAGAGGAGGATGTACAGCACCGAGTCAGGAGGCTGGTGGCCCAAGGCACGAATCTGGATACTTCCGGGCACCCGGCGCCTTTTAACTTAGCCAACCCCCCGAGCCAGGTGAGCGACCAATCTTCAGATTTCTTTATTTGCAGTTTGTGCTGTCGTCGAGTCATCCTCGGTCTGCATCTGTGCGCACTGACTTCACAGGACTTTTTCAGATTTAGTTCCAGTGCCCCTCTGCTGGAGAACGAGGTTTGGAACCAGCCACGGTACGCCGACGTCCCCAGCAGCGAGCAGCCATCGCAGGGGAGCGTCGGACCATCTACCGCCGGTGTTGGGTCATCGAGGGGAGGGACACCCACAGCGGAGGAGCCTAGCACCCCTCCGCCGACTGTGGTGGCGCCTGAGGAAGACCCTCAGGAAGAGGAAGATGATGTCCCCCTCATTCGGAGGAGGAAACGCACGGCGGATGCCGCCTTCGGGGGGCAAAGCGACTCTTCGGTGCCACCGGCTTCAGCAACCACCACACCGGGGCAACAGGTCCCGAGGCCTAGGAGGCGCATTCCCTTTCCCCGGTCCACTAGGTATGCCACCGAGCGAGCGTCTCCTGGCTTTTATTGTGAAAAGTAGTAATAATCTGGATGTCTTTGTAGGCCGAGGAAACCGATAGACCTCCCAAGGAGCAGGCCAAGTGGGGCCCGCTCAGGGCGGAGGCGGATCAGGGCCAGATGCCCCGACCCTCATCTCCCCCGAGGACTGCGGACGCTCCCTCACCACAGCTTCCCCCTGGCCAGAGAAGTCCAGCGCCGGGGCGCAAGGCCCCGTCGCGACCGAGCAGGCGGGTCCGAGTCGGGCGCAGACTGTCCTGCTGGATCACCGGGGGAACTTGGTGCTGCCAGTGGAAGAGGTGGAGATCAGCAGAGTGCCACCGCCGCCGCCAAGCTTCCACATGGACGTCCAACTGCTTCGGGTCCACTAGATGGATCCCTCGAAGCCGGGCGAAGTCCTGTGGGAGATCGATGATGTCCGGGAGTCGGACAGTGAGATGACGCACTGAACGTCGCCGCCCAACTCAGAGAAAAGCTCCTGGTGTTGTTGAAGACGGTGAAGGAGAGCGCCAACTTGGTGAACGGCAAGATACGGCCGTTAATGCAGGTATGATTTTCACCCTTGTGTTTCTTCTCTTTCTTTTTTTTACCGTGAGTGCGCAGACGGTGAACTCACAGGGGAGTAGCCCCTCGAGACAGTCGGGCAGAGGCTCTCTATTAGCCTATAGATTCCGTACTGGGGGCACAATCAGTGCACCCAGTGGGTGTAGTCCCCGAGCCTCTGGCCGACTAGAATAGCCAGGTGGAGGTTCTCTTGGTAGCCTGTAGATTTTGCATTGGGGGCATGATCAGTGCACCCAATGGGTGTAGCCCCTGAGCCTCTGGCCGACTGGAACAGTCGGGCGGAGGTTCTCTTCGTAGCCTGTAGATTTCGCATTGGGGGCACGATCAGTGCACCCAATGGGTGTAGCCCCCGAGCCTCCACTTGGTTCGTGGAATCAAGCGGAGGGTCCTAACGCTTTTCTCGAGTAGCTGATTTCTTTTGTTGTCTATGCAGAACTTATCCAGGAAGTCTAAGGATAAAACCGAGTTCCTCCAGGCCAAGATCCCGGCCTTCGACCGACTCGACCAGTGCCAGGCCGAGTGGGAAAACTTGAAAGGCACCCTCCGCACAGTGCAGGAGCAAGTGACCGTGAAGGAGGCACAGATCGAGTCCTTGAAGAAGGACGTTCAAGGTAATGAGTCTGAACTTCTTCGGTTGCTTCCGTGTGGGTTATGCTGACTCTTTGTAACCTCCTCTGCAGCTGCTGAGAGCAAGGCCTCCGGGCTCAGAAGGGAGCTCGAAGAGACCGCCAAGCTCAGAGAAGAGGCCCCCAAGCTCAGGGAAGAGGCCTCCAAGCTCAGTGAAGAGCTTGAAGGCGCCGCCAAGCTCAGGGAAGAGCTGAGGCGATGAGGGCTCGCGTTGGGCAGCTCGGGGAGGAGGGGGGTTGCCGCCGAGGGCCGCCTGAGGAGGGCCTTGGAGAACGCCGAGTCCGCCAATAAGAGGGCTTCGGACTCTGCCACCGGTAAGGACTTGATCCTCGTCTGCTCAGTCAGAGCTTGCTGATTATCTTGTTAATGTATTTGCTTTGTCTTCACAGCGTTCCAGATACGCATCGGGAAGATATATGAGATGGTCGAGCCCTTGAAGGCGGCCGGTTGGATGGCCTGCGACGCTTTGTGAGAGGATGACCCGACCCCAGACCACGTGGAAGTGGTCGTGGAGTGCCTTCCGCGAGCGCCTGATCAGGCGAAGGCCCTGCTGAAGGAGTCCACCCAGGCCGCAGTCGAGTTTGCGCTCGTGGTGGCTAAGTCCCACTATCCGTCGATCGACATGAAAGAGATCGAGGAGGGACTTGCCACTGACGTCCCCGATGAAGAGGCCCCGGTGCTGATGGAGGAAGTCCATGCTGCCGCGGACTCCCTAGCCGACCGTGCTAGCCTGTAGAAGTAGGGATATGTATATAACCTGTTCGAAATGCATGTCAAGTACCTGGGAAGTTTTCATCAAGTTGAAGACGATGGAAGAATTCAGGCTCAAGAGTGAACGAGAAACAAGGACCCCACTATCCAGGGACTGCACTGCCGGGTACACGGGCATGTCAAAAGAGATGGGAAAGGGAGGATCAGCAGGCATCGCAATCGAAATCCCCTCCTATATTTGCCAATATCGCTTATGTGAGGACCAAAGCTTGGGTTAGAGCTAGGGCATCTGGATCCACATCGGCTCAGACAAGTAAGCTTACAGATGTTTGGTGAGATATCAATTCTGCCTAAGTCCTAATTATAGCTTGTCTTAAATATCAGTTGAAATAACAAAAATTCTAGCTTTTGCAGCTAGAATTTGATGCGTCATCTCAAGCCAGCACTTTCTTAGGAGACGTACTCGAAGAGGGCTTGGGAAACCCAGAGTAGTCGGGGTGTAGGTCCCTCATTCCACACAAATATGGACACAACCATGCTTTGGAGGCGAGGCGTGAACGCAAAAAAGCCAGGAAAGCAACTGAAGAAGAACACAAGCGCCAAGAGTTCAAGTAAGAGATGCTACGAGACTTAAGAGAGGAGTGCATTCTAACTCCGCGACAAGAACAACCATTTGTTGCCTGACCCGGTAACCGTCAGATAGCGGCACATCGATCGACCTCCCTACTCATGACATAGATACGGCCGGTACATTTCTATGTAATGATATCGAGGTAAAATCAATATATCTTTGCAATATGCTCCACACAAGATAGTTTCAGACCCCTTGGCTAAAAGTTGGCTTTCTTATGTAGGCTCCCACGAAATGCACGATTCAAGTTAGGATGGTGGGCATGGATGATCTCATGGATGCTGCTTGGGGACTAGTGTTTCCCATAATAGGAGAGCAAAGCCCCTTCATACGCAAAGGTGAGCATCAACAGGGTCAAAGAAACTTCCAGCAAGCAGAAGCTCTCAATTCCACCGAACAATGATAGCTTAACTCTATATCAAGCCAAGGGGACATTCATCTAGTGGCCCAAGAAGGACATCTTCCTTGATGAGTCATGGCCATCTAAGAAGGTTCCATTGTGACCGTCAGAGTAGCCATTGGTCCCTTTGGCGTACTCGCCTCTTGTAGCGACGGCCTTATCACTAAGAGTGCTTGACCTAACAATACAAGAATCACCAAAGAGTTGTCCCAAGGAGCCTAAGGTGGCATCGCCAAAGCATGGCAAGGGAAAGGACTTGATGAAGATGGCTTCTAGCAAGGAGATGACCATTGAACAAAGGAATAAGTCCGGTTGACCCCCTATAGTTTAGGGCAACGACAATTAACCCCCTGAGATATAATATCGGGTATCTGACCCCCTAACGTTTGTAAAACCATTTAAATAACCCCCTGGGAGCTCTGTAAGATGGTTTGGAGGGTGGTTTTGCCCACATGGTGCGCTGACGAGGATTAATTGCCAACATGTACCACCATCTAACCGAACCTCAGGGGTCCATCTAGACTTATTCCATATATATAAGGAAAAAATGTCATTTTTTCTCTTGTAAACTATTTGTGAGGCTCACCTTACCCTAAATAAAATTTTAAGGTTCTTTCGACAGTAAATAAAAATTAAACCTAATCCCTAAACATTTTATATGGGTTCACTTCACCATATAAAATGTTTACTATCAAAAATGTTTAGGGATTAAGTATTTATTAAATTTTGTGATTTAAAAATGTTTATGTGTAAAATATTTGTGATTGGCAGTACATGTTGGTAATTAATCCTCGTCAACGCACTAGGTAGGCAAAACTGCCCTCCAAACCACCTTACAGAGCTCCCAAGGGGTTATTTAAACGGTTTTATAAATGTTAGGAGGTCAAATACCCGGTATTATATCTCAGGGGGTTAATTAGTCATTGTCCCAAACCTTAGGGGGTCAACTAGACTTACTCCTCGAACAAATAGCCGTGATATATGCCGTCGGTGGGAGTCTCTCGAGTGCTCCGACTGTCCCGACATACAAGGCCGGGAAACAAGATAGTCAGAATAGAGTATTCATTTGCTTGTTTCGGCATCCGGATGCATCGTTTAGGATTCGACAAAACCTAGGGCTGAGATTAATGCATTAAAACAAGGAATAAAAAAATTGGGAATGGATAAGGGCCGGTCAGCCCCTCTCCTCCTATGCCTATCTATCTGCACCACTACCCCAACGGGCTTGTGCTGCTGCCCATCCTCTGGCCACCGTCAATGGCAAGCTCCGCTGGCCAGCCCACCTCACCGCTGTCACTCCCTGCTCTCCACCTGCCGCATGCCTTCCACCTTAGCCCCAAGCGCCGCCACCTCTTTCCCCCATTGCTTTGGGTTGCCACCGCCTCACTTGGGCTCAACCGCCACTGCCTCGCCATCAGCGAGTGCTGACGCTTGGTGAGCCACTGTGCCGCGCCCTCCGGTGCTCACCTCTGCCCCCAAGCACTACCAGCCTCCCTGCACCATGCCGCAGCACACCAAGCTGCCCCGCCACTGGCCAGTGCGGCAAGCGCCACCGCGGTTCGATGCCCCATCGAGTCGGTGAGATCCAGCAGGCGTCACCTTTCCAGCAGGGGCTGACGAGTTGCCTCGCCACCCATGCCCCCCTCTTCTCCCTTGTTGCCTCCCCTATAGCGCCGCTTCTGCTGCTGCTTGCTGATCCGGGCTATGCTGCCACCGCGGTAGGTTGCTGTGCAGGCTGCTATGCTACCTCTACCTGGCTAGCGCCGCCCTCCCATTGTCGTGGCTGACTTTTTGCTACTGCCGCCATGCCTCTACATCCCGTGCTGCACCATCTCTTCATTTTTCCTCACGCGCCACCTACGTCGTCTTCATATCATCGCCTACCCCTTCTATTTTTTGTTGCTCCCATTGCCATAGCTGCCGCTGTAGTGCCACCGTGGCGACCGCATCCCCACCTTCACCACTCCTCACCCTACAGACCTCCAGGCTCGAGTGTGCACCCTGGCCATGGCAAATAAAGACGATGAAGGAGATGAAGTAAAGAGGAGGATGGAGGTGAAGGTGCTAGTTGCTTGAGGAAGATGGAGGAAGGACACAACAATCCCGTGCCAAGTCCCAAGTAGCAACCCACCATTGGCATCTCTAGATTCTTCGCATCAAGGTATGAGCTTGAACCGGCAAACGAGTTGTATGCAAATGATATGTGATGTGGATGCGAGGATTTTAGAAAAATTGTGCAACTTTGCGGACATAAATGCTATAGGTTAGGTAGCTAGGTTGAAATATTATGGACCCATTTTGGAAACCTTCCATCGTTTTCCTATTTTGGTCCCTAAAGGAAAATCATGATCTTGGTCGAGATCTTCTTTTAAAGTATTCATTTGCTCATACATATCATTTATATAAAAGTATCACTACTATAAAAATCATTTGTACAGACGATTTGGAAAACAGTCTGTACAAATCGATTAGTACAGACGGTTCCCAACTAGAACCGTCTGTACAAATCGAGTAATACAAACGGTTCCAAACTAGAACTGTCTGTGCTAATCGAATAGCACAGACGGTTCTAGTTTGGAACCATCTGTGTTATAAAAAAAATATGACCCATCGCGCCATGTGCCTAGTCTTCAGCCGCGTCTCATCCCGCCGTCCGCATCATCCCATCCAACCACTGGAATTAAATCGCACAATATGCTTCCAGCGGGATTCGATCTCGCAACCTCGTGTTGTCCAAGCCAGGGGAGTTGCCAGTTGAACTAGGTTAAGTACGCGATACAGACAGGATGGCTTTCCTCTTAACTAATCCCTACGACTAAGCGGGACGCTTCTAGTACAGACGGTTCTAATTTGGAACCGTCTATACAAATAGCACAGATGGTTCTAAGTTTAGAACCGTCTGTACTGTTCAATTTGTACAGACGACTCTAAATTGGACCCGCCTGTGCTATTTGTACAGATGGATTCAAATTGGAGCCATCTGTGCTGTAGCTCCGAGTGCTAGTTTGAGTCCAAATCCAACCCTAGTTTGAGAGGTTTTAGTAAAACAACCATAACTTTCTCATACGATGTCCGTTTTGGGTCCACGACCACTCAAATCGAAGCTAACGACGAGGTGCATCTGAAACTTCTACACGTGTATACAATTGTACCTGTCTTGACCCTCAAAATTCGGCTTCTAGGTAGGACTTTTTCACTCTGAAAGTTTTTCCGTTACTTTTTTTGATCTTGCGGAGGGCATATCTCCACTACCCGGACTCCGAATTGGGTGATTCTTGTTTTTCTGGTTAGCTTGAGACGAGGACTTGCTTTCCACCTTGATCCTAGCTTCTGCCAAGCAATTTTGTCGAGTTGCCATTTTCAAATCTTCGATTTTGGGCCGGGATTTCCACTAGTCGTTTCGTCGACTTTCTCAGAATTGGCTCAAAATTTCTGGAAATGTAGAGTTTGGCCTCCCACTCACAGCTGTGAAAACCGTTTGACAATCGGAGCTGTCAAACTCCCTCCCCGACGCTGCCACTTTCCTTCCGCGGCTAGAAAATCTTCAGTTTTTGCTGCCGCGGCAGCAGAGTATCAACTAGTCTGTGATACTATTTGTACAGACGATTTCAAAAAACCATCTGTACAGGGGCGCCCCGTTAAATGAATTCTGTAGTAGTGTATATTGGATCCTGAATTCTATCTTAGTTACACCTTGCTTCAACCTTTTGGAACATAACTAGTATCTTTGAATACCATATGTATCTTATGCATGCTACCACAATAAAATGAAATGTAACCTCATAACCTAGTTAACTAAAGCTTAATCTTTAATTGGAAAGATACTCCATTTTCCTTAGTTGCATACTCAACACCCTACATGCATCCCTATCATAACCATTTTCCTTAGTTGCATACTCAGTGAAGATAGTATCTCCACTGACGAGAGGCGCAATTTGACATCTGTACTGACGGACAACCTTCACTGACAGGCGCACCTCACGCGCCCGTCAATGAAGATAGTATCTCCACTGACGGGCACAATATAGGGCCCGTCACTGGAATCTTTTGGCCCATGGCCACTCGGTCCGCTTAGCACCCGGTTAGGGTTTTTACCCTAACCGGTCCCGGCCACCTCCCTTTACCCCTCACACGCCGCCTCCATCCACAATCTCTCTCTCGCTCACGGCTGCACCGCTCTCTCTTTCTGCCCCTCCTTCTCCTCGCCCTCGCCCTCGCCCTCGCCCTCTCCCTCGCCTCTGCCTTCCAGTCCGACGGGCTGCTCCTCCACGACGACGAGGAGTTCGAGGGCACCCGCGCCTCCTCCACCCCCTCTCGATCGCCCTCACTGGCACCGGCGGCCTCCTTCCGCGCCGATCCGCTGACGCAACGCAGGCGGCGGGCGCCTCCGAGTCCAACACCGTGCAGTTCACCCTTGAGCACGACTTCGGCTCCGGCGCAGGGTTCGTAGGTCTGCTTCGCCCCCCTTCGTAGCTTCCTTCCCTGTTTTGGTTGCTAGATCTCGTCGTCATGGCTCTCTTTGCTTGCTGATCCGCTTTCTCTACTTCCTGATCCGTGATCTATTGTGGACTGTTAGTATGTGGTTAATGATCGTGATTCGACCCTGCTTAGCTGTAGATTTGGTTGACTCTGTGCTCTAACGTGTAGTTTTTAGTTGTTCACGAGATGCAGTGAACTGTGTGATTCGAATTGCTATGAAAAATGAACTGGAGATCGGATCTGGCGGTGGTTATTTTCTTCTCCCATCTGTGTCATCTCATGACTTGATTTGTATTTTGTTTGACGTAAATTTTGGATTTGTGATGGCATTCCCTCGGCTCCTCTCAACTGCCGACCACCACCCGACAATCTAAATCCGGCCACCGTGCGATGACGGTGCTGCCTTCTTCTACACCGACAATCTGACACCAGCACTGCACCCTCCCCATGGGCCACCTCACTTCGGCACGCAGCCTCCTCTAACTTCTTCTGTAAGTAGAAAGGATCAATCTCTGCTAGCTATTGCCTGCCATGTTTGATTCCATGATTAGTAGATCTAATAGGTTATTCCATGATAGCTGGATCTGATTCAAGCTTGAGATTTAATATGTACTAATTTAGTTTAGTCTTGTTTACCATGTTGTTTTCAATAATCTATAGCTTGTATTGGATAATATGTAGCTTATGATTGTTTTAAATAATCGGTAGCTAATTATGAGCATGATTGTTTGAATAATCTGTAGCTTATGATCGCTGTTCTTTGACATTGCTATTTGCTAGCTACTGAATAATCTGTAGCTTATGATCGTTGTTCATGTATTGCCCTTATTGTAGTTGAGTGTCTGTGTGGTGCCCTTATCACTTGATTAATGAAGTACAACTCTATGGCTTATTGCTGAAATGATTCGAAGCTGGGCATTGATTTGGATAGTGAAAGCGTGCTGATGCTGAACTCTTGAGGTGCTATTCTGGTTTTGTTTTCTTTTGTCCTATTCCATTTCAAGAACAGACAATATTCTTTCATGACCTCTTGATCATTCTGGTGTGGTCCAGTTATATTTACATTAATGTAATCATATGGTTGATGCCAAGTGTTTAAAATACTTAAATTCCAGGTGCACTCTAATCTTTATTAACAGATCTAACTCACTATACAACTTCTTTTTTCCATTCCAACCCTTATGAAGTTTTTTTCCCTTTTTGGCAGCCTAGGCATCTGAAGGTTGGAGACAAGAACACTTCTCCAAGTTTCAACACTTATGTAAGTTTCAGCACTTCTCAAAGTTTCAACACTTCTAAAAGTATGTTCTTGCAAACTGAGCATATTCTTTTTCCTACCATGGATGTCTCTAAAATGCAAAACTGAGCATATTCCTCTTGTGATCAGTATCTCAGTTTTTAACTTCTAAGAAAAATGCAATATTGGCATTGTGTAACCAAACCTCTGCATCAATTTTAAGTAGGAATTGCATTCAAAATATTGGTACCAATTGTATCAATTTGGCGAAAATGAGTTTAAGTCTCACTCAATTGTCTTTGTAGGTTGAGAAGCATTTGCAGAAGTACCTTTTCCTTCTCAGGCAAATTCTTTTGTGCGTGGAATTCTACAAAACTTCTCTTAAGCATGTATTATGTTTGTATGTCAGATCTGTGCATCCTATCATTTGTACTCAGTTAAGTAATTGATTATAAATGGTGATCTGTGCTGAAGTGCTAATGCATATAGAAATACTTGTTCTGAAGTGCTGAAGTGCTGATGCAATGAATAGGTAGGTTCTGTGATAGGTAATGGTGGCTGTAATGTGTAATAATTTATTTATTTTAATCCCTGAAAGGGAACTACTGACGGGCAGAACCAATTGTACCTGTCAGTGGAGGGATAAACCACTGACGGGCCATAACCAGAGGCCCGTCAGTGGTGGAAGCCACTACTGACGGGCTGGCAGCCCGTCAGTTTTCACTTCCACTGACAGGAGCGTACTGACGGGCACTGAACCCGTCAGTGATTGCGGGTTTTCGCCCGTCAGTGATGATGTTTACTGAGGTAGTGCCTACATGCATTCCTATCATAACATTATCCACGGTTAGTGTACCTCGCAACTAAAACTACACCAAAATATATGGGATGAATACAACCTATTTACATTACGGTATTTCATCTTAATTCACCGTAGTCGTACGCCATGCATTTTCACCTTGAGTATCAAGATATGCTTAGACTTGATTCATTCTCTTTGAGGTTATTTGCATCTTTTGGGTGTTCAACCATTCAGATTCTTGCACGATCGAACGGGGAGTTACTATATATCTTCATCCAGTTATCAGGCAAGCAAAGTGTTGTTTACTTGTCATGCAGTCATTCAATTTTATGCCCGTATGTTTAATTTCGTTGATTGTTCAATGTCTTGTCACTATAAGAGTTTTGCCTTTCTATGACTAAATGTAGTGATGAAAGCTTAATTTATCACTATTTATCCATTTTTCAGTGACTAAACAAAATTTCCTCATACTTTCATGGCTATTTAGTGATAAAATAATAAATTTCCATAAATTACAGTAGTAGTGACATATTTATTGTGACGACACATCATGTTGTCACTAATTTATTTAGAAATAGTGACAAAGTGCTATGTCATCACTGAACACTCTTAGTAGTGACGTTTTTCTTTTGTGACGAGATGTCAATTTGACACAACTTCTTTCATACATAGGGAAGAAGATATTTTCTTATCACAGGAAACCTTATTAGTGGCATTTCTTTAGTGATGAAATATCATGGTATCGCTAGTTTATTAATAATTTGTGGAACAATATCATGCCATCACATAAAAACTAAGTAGTGATTATTTTATAGTGACGACTATCAAAGGATCACTAAAATGTTTATAATCTGTGACAAAATATCATATCAGCATAGGACATGTTAGCGGTGATGATTTAACACGATGAACTTACCTGTTGTCACTGCTTTATTTACTAGCACTATCAAGATATTATATCATCACAACAAACATTAGTAGTGAAAAACAATCACTTGTCCTTCGCTTTAAAAGCATTAGTGAAGTAATGCTATGCTCGTCATGACACGTTAGTAAGTAGTGATGACTCTTTAGTGATTAATATTAGTGATACATATTAGTGATAATATAATTTATTGTTTGAGAAATAATTTCTCAAATGAAGGATTTGTACTCTGTAGAGCACGACAAGATATTTTAATATACTTATGCTGAATTTTGGAAAGATTTAAGTGTGATTCCTTGATATTGAAATAGTTTGAGGGACTTCTGGAACATGCGAAATTTCTGAAATCTTTGGGAATTCAATTCTTTCGTGCAGATGGGCCTATATATGTTGGTGAGAGTGAGGATGTCTGTTCCAACTAACCCTGTTTTGATCTCTAAGATCGACACGGGTGCACAAGCGCATTTACATGCTCAGAGACAACACGTATCTTTGATGAGATTTTGTAGAGTATGTACTATACTTAAAATCTTCCATGACTGACTCGTACAAGCGTGAGCTCAAATACTTATGCATGTTGTGCATGGGAGAAGATGATGGCATGAACGTTTAAATCAAGTACTAGTTAGTGCATGAAACCATATATATATATACACTTAGGACGTGTTTGGTAGCTGGGTTCCACCCAGCTTGCATGTACTTATACAAGTTTTGGACTGTTTGGTAGCTTGTTTCTCGACTTGGGCCATGCTCAGTGGATACAGAAATTGCTCCTCAGCCATGCCCAACAGAGAACCCTGAATTGACGTTCGCAGCTCAGCTATGCCCAGCCCGCCCCTCCGCTCTCCCGTCTCCTCTCCCCGAGCTGCTGCTCGTGCTACCCCACCGCCTCCCGCCGAGTTCCTCCACCACGCCGAGCTCCTGCGTCTCCTCCCGCCGAGCTCCTTCACCCCCGGCCCGAGCGCCTTAGCGCCCTCCTTCCCTTCTCGTTCCGTCGCCGGCCCGAGCGCCTCCATCGCCGGCCTGAGCTCCTCTTCCCCGCCTCCATCACCAGCCTGAGCACCTCCATCAGCGGCCCGAGCTCCTCCTCCTCTTCCCCGCCTCCATTGCCGGCCCGAGCCCCTCCACCGCTCCTCGAGCCCTCCCTCTTCTCTCTTTCTGCCAGATCTGACGCCGCCTCCGTCCGTCCCGCCCCCGACGAGCTCCGGCCGACCTCCTCGAGCTCCGCCCGTCGTCCTCGAGCTCCAGCCCACCTCTCCGAGCTCCGCCTCGGTGTCCTCGAGCTCCGGCGTGCCTCCCCGAGCTCCGCCCCGCATCCCCGATCTCCGGCTCGCCTCCTCGAGCTCCGCCTGACGTCCTCGAGCTCCGGCGCGCATCCCCGATCTCCGACGAGCCTCGCCAAGCTCTGCCGCCCGCCGTCCGGCGAAGTTCCGCCGCGCCTCCTCTTCGATCCTCGAGCACCCGTAGCTCACAGATGACCCCGATGCATGCAATTTGTATGAATTGAATTTGTGAGCATTTGTATGAATTGAATTTGTTAGCACATATCAGTGGAGATGTATGTCATACTATTGTGGATTTTTGCATTTGTGAGATGAATTTGTGAGCACATCATTCTAACTCATACAGACAGTCAAACAACATTTCAACTCAGCATGTCTCAACTCATACAGTCTACCAAACACAGTATAGTGGAATCAACTCAGCATGTTTATACTAAGCATATATCAAGAGAGATAGCCATGTCAAGATGATACATGCTACCAAACACACCCTTATGTATTGGCTACTTTTAGAATGACATTAACTACATGGGAGCGTACAGGTGCCATATATATTCATGAAGCTAAATAAGAATTTGACACCTATGTACGTACCAGGGTGGATAAGCTAGCAAGTCACAAGAGATAGGCATCATTTAAATTGGAAACGAGGACGTTATCACGTAAGATCGAATCGGAACGTCCCGCAAGGCTCGCAACGGCGCCAACAGAATATACAATACCTAGCCGGCCGGTCTCCTAGTGCCCTTTAGGTTCATTATAAAAAGGGACATTGTGTAAGACCAATGCGTGGCAGTGGCCTGGACGTCAAGCTTCCTCAGGCGCGACCCACATAAGCATAAATGCATCCGCATCGATGAGGCGCCGGCAGCAGCGAAAGAGCACTTGCCGAGGAGCCAGCACAGTGTGTGCAGAGAGCAGCAGCCATCATCCACCCAAACACCACTCAGCAGCGACGCTGTCACACTTTCGGAGTTCATACTTATCCCATGTCCACACAAGACTGCCGCAACCTTTGTGATGCTGCGATGACCTACATACTATCTTTTTAGATAATATACCAGTTTTGTAGACGAAGTACCATTTCGTCCATAACATATCACATAGAGTAGCACAACAGAAACATTGCAGCGGTCCATTTATTACAACTTAATTTACAAACTCAAAAAACAAGATTCAATTATACAAACTTATTCCCAAAGTACAGGGAATTTAAAACCGTTCCAGTAGGTTACAGCAAAAGGCATATCTACAACTCTCTCTCTCACTTATTCTATACTTATACTCGGCAGCATTCTTATCGTGGTAGTTGAAGTAGTAACTGACTCCTTCTACTCCTTCGCAGGCGCCTACTCTTTGGGAACCTCGTTCGACCTCGACGTAGATGATGTCTCGATTCGTCGTCGGCTCAAAAGCTAGACAAAGGAATTAGAATAGAAGGATGAGTATGAAAGTTACTCAGGTCCAGGAATAGCAAAGAGGTGTTTGATGTCCTACCTCTACTGAGAACAAATGTGTTCTCCAAAAGCAATGTATTTTTGTAAGGTAAAGGAGTCAAGTTTTAATTAAGAGACTATGATATAATGTCTCACAAGCTATTAGGATCCCCAATGGATCCCATTCGTGCCTTGTCCATAGTTCCAACTAGGAACATGAAGTGACTAAGCCACACTTTCTTACACTCTGCAAAGGTGTGCAATTGTACCCACAAACGAGCGTAAGCATGTACGCGAGGTAGTGATCCCCAATTTACATACCCATGATCACAGAGCCATTTCGCTGCCTGCTCAATCATACACCACGTTGTTGTCCGCACAACAGGCCTCGACTACCGGTTTCACGTTGATACTATAGATCAAACGTATTGTTGTTGGTACAAAAACGACTAACACCACCTTTCCAACAGTTAATACTACAGATCCAACTATTGAGATCTTTTCTTCCAAGGGGAGTATGACCTATGGCATAGGTATTTTAGCTCAGCCCCGCCCATACAAGGTATGTGATATGCGCGATCGCTACGTCACTTAAACACAATCAAACATTGATTACTTTAACCTATTATGAACAAACCCATGTGATGAAACCTACCTTCTTTTGTGCCATCAGCACATTTTCAAGGTTTCACCATCCACCATGATCACGCCCAAAAACTGGCGATCAACAATTCCATAATTTATTCATCCTTAAAAATGGGTTTCCATTTTATGCATGTGATAGACAAGAAGGAAAGTTTTATAAAACGTTCTCAACGGATATGAACAAGAAACTGGACTTGTCTGGTATCGGATATGAAATGGAGTTCGATGGGTTTGCTTGCTGAACTCCGGTTTCTGGCAAGAAATCGATAAAGTCTGATAAGGAATTATTCAAGAAAAATTCAATTATGAATGAAGATGACATGGCAATGTATGCATGATTAACTATGTATATTAAAATTCTCTAAGAGATTTAGACATAATTCTTCTAAACATTCCTTTGGAGATTTAGAGCTACTTAAGAGAGTAGCCAAACTTTAGTTATTTTTAAAGCTTGCATAATTTTTTTTCACATAACAAAATTAATCAATGTAATCTTTGGTTTACTAAAAGTCAATATTATCTATCATTCTACTATGATTGACTTGAGCAATTAATCTATGGTTCAGATTAAAATTTGTAACTTCTATTTGAGGAAAACATTTTAATTAAGACAGCTAACCTAGTGATTTACTTAAAATTTAAATTTTAAAATTGATCTTATTAAAGAAAAAGGAAAACAAGATAATTTGTGTTTTATTCTCAGTTGTTTTCTTTATTTATTTTATAAAAAGATCATAGAGATAATAGATATGGGCCGACCTTGGGCCTAGTCGACTTAATTTCCCCTCTGTCGGGCCTATACCCGGCCCAGCTCTACCCGGTTGGCCCAACCGATTTCCAACCCTATCTTCTCACCCTCTCGAGGCTATGCTGGAGATAATAGATTCTTGAGGAATCCCTCCCTCGGGTAAATCTGTTGTGGTGCCTCCATCCTCTTAAGTATCGGCAGGCACTTTTAGGGTTTCACAGATCGTATGTCATGATTTCTATCAAGATGCCTTCATGGGAAAGGTTCTATTTGACGTGGTGGCACCGTACGCACCCGATACAGGCGTCACGGTCGTACCACTCACCATCTTGCTCACTAGATGCTCCATTTGCATTTTTCTTCGTGAGCTCTCCTCTCGACGTATACTTTCCCAATATGTATAGTTTGGTACCCTTTTCCAGTGATTCCTACACACATTAAGCTCAAAAGAGAGTTTGCACAATACTGGTAGTTAATTAGTCATTAGCAACAATTAACACAAGATTTATATAGTGAAAGTACAATAATTAGGATCAAACATGGAGAAAATGAGTACAAAATGGACTCATCAGTCTTCCATGGAAAATGGAGGTGCCGAGCTAGGATAGACTACCAATGGCCTGATGTTAGATATGACATCACCAAGATCGAGCTTGAGTCGGGGGTTCCAATGAAGTTTGAAAACACAAGCAAGGCTTTTGGCACTATCTGCTGGATAGTTGCACGGGAACGCATCCATATCAACCGTGAGAGCTAGAAGGACCTGACCCATGCTGAGCGCGCCTCTATAACATCTGAAATTTTCAATTGCTTCGTTGTCCTCAAAGATTTCAAAGAATCCGTCAAATGAGTTACATTGCTATCAGCGGGAGAGGTGTGGAAGACCTTTAAGTCCACACTCATGCGAGAATTTGTCTATGAGAAGGTGGAGCCCTTCCAGATGTGGCCTTTCATTACTCCCAAACAGTGGCAGCTCTATGTGGTGGCGAAGATGATGGAGGAATTCCAGCATAAGAGTGAAGCAAGCAGGGAACTCATGAAAAGAAACAAGAACCCCCACAGACTCAAGACCCAAGGGTATGTGCATGCCAAAGGAAATCGAGGAAGGAGGATGAGTAGGCATCATAGGGGAATGCCTTTCCCCCCTCCCCCGCCAAATTTGCCAGCATTGTAGATGAGCATACCCAAAACTAGATAAGAGCAAGGTCAACCACCTCGAGTTCAGGCGCAGTTGTCTTCAAAACCCCGTCAATGTGACGAAGTGGCCAGACGCTTGGTACAATATTGAACTACCTAACTTGTACTTAGTCCATAATATCATAGCAATCGAAATAACCTTTCGGGCTCTTGCAGGTCCAATTGGATGTACAATCTACTAAGGGTTCCTTCACAGGACCCCAGAGCACATGGATCACGTGCGGGGCCTAGGTTCAAAGGTTGGGCATAAAGCGCGATTCGCAAAAGATTTAGAGGTACAGAGGTGGCAAAGTGCCAAAGAGCAGGAAAAAGAGGAATGGCTCAAACAACAACTCTACCAAGAGGTAAGAGAAGAGGTGCACGAGGAAACGCATGAGGAGATTAGAAGGATGCTCAGAGAGGGGTTGGAGAACATTCAGTTGTAACCCCATGACCAAGCCATTGTTTTGAACAGCCCTAGTAAACACCGCACGCCAGAGTAGTTGCGCTTCGATCGAGCCAATCGCTGCAAGTACAAGCCATATATCAGTTTGATGATATCATGATAAGATATATCCTCACAATGATCCATCCGTAGATATTTAAAATTTTACTCGACTAATTGTGTATCATTATGTTGGTTCCCATGTATTGCAAGCTCCAATAGAGGATGACTGGCTTGGATATTCCCTTGGAGGCTGCTTAGGGCGTAGCGCATCTAGTCTGTGAACATGTGTTGGTGCACTATTTTCCACTTTCACTGGGGTTCAACAAAGTGCTCATGGACACTCAATTTCTAGACACCCCTCTGCCAATTCCCCTAGAAAACAAGATGAAAACTCTAGAAGATGTAGTTGGAAAATTTATCTAGTGGTCCAAGAGGGACATCTTCCTCGACTTCTCATTACCAAAACTGTCATCTCCATCAAAAACAATGATGAATCCAACAACATTGGGGCTTCCAATACCTGTAGTTGGTCCTACACCATTAGTGCCTCCTACACCTGCAACTCCCAAGCAAGCACCTATGCCGGTGGATCCTACACCATCACCGACAGCGCTACCCCCTACACCTACCATTTCGTCGCTCAAGTCAACCTCTACCAAGAGAATGGGTAAAAGTACAAAGGGAAAGAGCATGGCCAAGACTAGCAAGGGCAAAGAACTAATGGTGCGACCAGAGAATGTCGATGCAGATATCTGGTCACTAGCCACCAAGGATGATATCCCCTTTGCGCCTCTGGCCCAGACTCCAAGCTAGCTTGGAAAACCATTGGTGGAGGATGAAAAGATATAGAGAATCAGCTTGGGTGAGCTTGCACTGCTTTGCATAAATGGTACATGCAACAATCCAACAAGCCGAAGAAGGAATGGGTCTCAAGTGTTGTGGTGCAGTTCACTAAGAACTATTTGTTTCACAATCAAACAGATTATTACTTGTTCAATCTTTACAACCTCGACGCCCAAGATGCATCAATCATTAGATGCTGGACACTATACGTGTTTACAATTACATTCTATGTACATTCTTATAATACCGATATTGATGTCATCTATATACAACCTTTTGTTTTTATATTTGTAGATACATGATCACTAAATCCCGAAGCCTCAAAAAACCCATTGGCTCATTGACTCACACATTGTCTTGACAAAAAGTATCCATGAAAATGAAAGTCTGTCGAGGACTACATCATACATGTAGTGCTCATGAGCCACAATGAGAAGTTCAATACTTTCTTCCTTCCATAAGGGGTAAGTACCGCTGCTGCATTAGTTTCTATACTTGTTGATTTCTATTTTATGCGCGACATGTACTAACTTAGGTTTAATGGCATGACCATGTAGATACCACTAGATTCTTATTGTCCTTGTACCAAGGGAGGTAGAACAATATACCTCGGTTCTAGGCTAAGGACCAAGAACCAACATAGAACTACTGGCCGATTACTAGACAGGGTAAACAAATTTTCCAATTATATAACTATATCATAGGTCGCTCAAGGTCTAACTTAAAATTTTGTATCACGAAAAAGGCCTACCTCGTGTATCGGTTGAAGGGAGGGGAAGATGTTAAGGCCAATAAGTTCAGCCACAATTATGAGTTTCTAGTATGTATCCTATAGCAACACTAATATAGATCAAACTTCGTAATTGTGCCTCTGTAACTAACCAAGTCTAATTTTCTAGTGCCACCAATAGCGACCAGAAACCACCCATGTGTCTTTTATGTATGCTACCACATGGATCTCATCATTGGAAATTTAGCCAACTCAAATGCATTGGTATGTATTTCTTACAATAATTGTTATTATTTCTCCACTTATATACATGCACAGCTATAATCTTCATGTCGATATGTTCCACCCATTCCGAAGACCATGTTGCCACAACCAGCCCTAGCAAAGATTAGTGGAATCGTCGCTTCTTTCTTAATCAAAGACGTTATGAAAGCTGATGTGAGTTTCATTACAAACCAAGGGACTAATGGTCCTAGTTTGTTAATTAGGAGTTGAATATATACCTTATTTTGCATTTCTATGTAACTTGATGTTGAATTAATGGTTCTAATATGTATATATGCATGTGTGAATGGTTTTGAAATCTATATTCGAATGTGTGCATGATTCTGGATGTGTGATCTATCTCTGTCAATTTATGTGTTTCAACGCAGGCTAGAAAATAAAATTATACCAACCATTTTTTATCTATCACAGACAGTTCAAACCATCAAACTTATTGTGATATCCTCTTATCCTGGTCTAGTGAAAAAAGGAACCATCTAAGATAATTGGTTATCTCGACGGTTAAAAGAGTAAACTGTCTGAGATAATTATATATCACAAGCAATTCACTTTTCTAAGCTTTCTTAGATAATCACATATCACAAATAGTTTGTTTTTCTCAACCATATGAGATATTCTATCTCAGACGATTGGGTTAACTGTCATAGATGTGATATGTTTATCATTAATCTAAATCTGATCTCCGTAGGAAGAGGAAAAGATTACCTACTTTCACCATCATAGATGAAATTGTTGACAGCTGACCACAAGTATAGATCTTGGTTTCAAGTGCGGCGATATAAGTGTTGGCATTAGAACGGGGATTAGGCTAAGTCTGACCTGGATTTTAAAGAACAGAGAAAGACAAACAAAGAGAAAGGAAAAGAGAAAAGGGGGCCTTCTTCCCTATACACAGAGAACAGAAAAAAAGAAGGAAGAGAAGAGGAGGCTCGGCCATGGTGGAACACGAGCTCACCAGAGGAGGAGAGGGTTTGATGACCCCGGCAAGCATAAAAATGAAATGGTGAAGTCACACGGAACCTACAGGTGGTCTAAGTCAGGGTAGGGGTGCACCGCATAGTGGCTGGCGGTGACGACCGAAGTTGCCAACGGCGGGTCTTTCATGTCGAGGATGCTCGGGAAGAGTAACCGAACAATTGATTGAGGGTTTTTGTTTAGGAGGTGGAAGAGATCACACCGTGCAAACCAATCGGAGCAATACTCAACGAGCACGATGAACGACCGTGAGCAATGCCGACTAGAGTTGAGGTAGATGGCACGTTCCAGTGATGTAGGCGTCGGAGGGAGCACCCGACCACAAAAACGAGCTCCTAGGGTTTATTGTGGTTCTGTTAGCATGCCAGATCGAGCCAGGTCGCTCGGTTCATCTGATTGAGCGGCACCTTGACACATAGAGGTAGCGCCAGTGCTGCTAGGGCGTGGTGTGGTGGCGCAGTAGGAGGAGTGAAAGTCAAGGCGAGGGTGGCGCCTTTATAGGCAGTAGCCTAGGGTTGTGAAGGTGGACCCAGACACCGAGGCGGTGCACAATGTGCCGAGCTCAGGCTCGACCGATGCGGTGGCAAGGGCACCTATCAATGGGGCCCTATTGTTGTGGTGAGGGATGCCAAGGGGCTGTCCAGGCGGGCTGCGGTGCTAGCTAGGACATGGGCTGAGCCCAAGTACGAAGGAGGAGAAGAAAGGCTTCGGCCTGACAAAAAGGTGGCTGGTGGATTGGGCTCCGGCCCAGAAGAGAAAAGGAGAAAGGATATGAAACAAAGCTCAATGACATAGACAGTTAATTTCCAAATATCTAGAGAAATTCAAGGATGCATATTTTAACATGAAAAAGCAAATAAAATATTTGCAATGAAAGTTTTAGTTAGTTAAGCTAAATCCAAAAGAGTCACGATGTTTAATTTTATTCAAGAAAAATCCATAAAATTTTCTAGTCCTCAATTTCATATTAAAGATTTTAATAACTCAAAAATCGGTCTGTGACATGATATCTTTTTGGTTTTCCTTATTTCCAGAATAGGGTGGCAAGCACCTAAAACTTTTAAAATACAAACAGAATTCATATCAACACCAAATTGAATGATATTTTCATCTAATATCATAATTTTTTTTGTCCTATCAGTTAGTATAATTTACATGCATTTGTGATAAATAATATGTGTTCTTAACTCTATAAAATATAAAAAATTTGTAAACTTCATAGAAAATTCATATTAAGTACAAATATATTGCATAAACATTTGATTAAGTTCATATATATACTAGATCATCTCACTTGCTTATTTCCTCTAAAAATTAGGCCTTCACGATGACTGTTGCATTTGTATGTACATTCATTTGCCTCTTCAACCCATACGCCTTATTTGAGAGGAGGCAACTCATCAAATTGATTGTTCTTCCTCATCCACCACATTCTCAACTCCAACAATCCTCCTTTTTCCTTGCATAACCACTTTGTACTTCTTATTTGCTAGGTTGGTAATATAAAAGACTTGAAAAACTTGCTTAGCAAGGACGAATGGTTCGTCTTTGTAGCCGAAACATTGGAGGTCCACGGTAGTATGTATGTACTTGTTCATGTCCAAGAGACTGACCCAACAGCACCAACAAGAGGATCTGAAATATATGTAGTTGAGCGCCCAAATCTCCTCTATGAATCCATCGTATGGTCTTTTCCTCCCATCTATATATTGATAGCATGTATGCAAACACTATTGTTCTAGTACATGCTCCTCATGTTCTAATCTCTCATAAAAAAGGTGTTCCCATTTATCCTATCCTTGCCATGTCACATCTGTCCACGTTGGACCTTTCATCAACCATGTGAGCGTTTCACCTGATGGTTCCCCTAAGAGTTGCTCCTTTAGTCATTCATTGAATCGGTTGTGGTCATGTTTTGTGATCCATGTAATCGGTCATGTCGGATTCTCTCGCCATATCATGACCATGTGCTGGTTCATATACGGAGACACTACATCATGTGCTTAAAGACCATAAAATGAGCTTTATCATACACATCCGGTTCAGGACGTATTGATTTCCTTCCAAGGGTCCCGACACTATTGAGCCTCCCCTCATGGCGAGATTGAGGCACACCTATCTGTGCAATTTGAGCCATGTAATCAATGCAAAACTCAACAACCTCTTCGGTTGCATAACCTTTGATAATGCTCCCCTCCGGCCAAGATCGGTTCCATACATAGGACTTGAGAATTCCCATGAACTGCTCAAACGGCTTCATGCAACGTAGGAACACTAGCTTGTATACCTTTATCTCCTTCACAATGTGAACAATAAGATGGACCATGATATTGGAAAATGATGAAGGAAAATACATCTTAACATGACATAGCCATTACCACATTTTTGTGCAGAGCATCTAGTGCATTGGGATAGATGACCTTGTGAGAAATTGTGTTGAAGAAATGACACAGCTTCATGATTGTCTGTTGGACCTTGATCAGCAAATTATTTCAACTTGCAACTAGGAGCATCTGTGTTATCAACACATGATAACCACGATACTTCATGCCAATTAATTTCAAATATTGCATAATGCCCTATTCGAAAAAGTCAAGCCAAGCCTTCACATCATCATTTTTTTGTCTGGAATGTTCAGCAGGAGACCAATCACGCTATCACATACATTCTTCTCTACATGCGTGACGTCTGCAAAGGCGAACTTTCAGGTGCTTCTAATAAGGTAAGTCCCAAAGTATGGATCTCTTCTTCTAGATGGTCTTCTCAATGGACTTCTTCGATTTATGTCCCTTTCCAAGCACAACACCAATATCCTTAACCATATCATAGACCTCTGCCCACTTAATTCTACTGGAACTGATTCATCATGCTATATCGATGACTCCTCCTAAGGAACCTACGGTGACACATGTACACTATTTTGCGCGAATTGTTCAGCCAAACACTTATTGTATCATCTAAGCATTGAACACAAGCTTTGAGTATTTTTATAGTCTAGCCTGACATGTTACCTCCTCCTGTTGAGAGCTTGAACTTGAATCCTTGCATGTTCTTGAAGATCTTGATAGACTTTTTGTTCTTTATGGCTTGAGCAGCAGAAATAGTTGAAGTAGTGGAAGTAGAGGTTGCAGCAGGTGTATCCATGGGGGCCGTATCCTTAACAGTTAACCAAACTCTGAATGGCAGTAAGCTAGCCCCTAGTTACTATTTTCAGTCCTAGTAGTTTAAACCTCACTAATTCGTCAGCACACCTACCAAAGGGTAAAGGATTACCCAACTCCTAGGTCCTAACTTTAACAACTATCTACATAGAGAAAGGAATGCGAAAAAGAATGTGCCTTACCCCGTTCCGGCGTCTGGCGATGGGTGATGACATTTCCGCGGATAATTTTTGGCGGCGGTCAATGGGTCTAGAATAGGTCCTCGTAGCGGCGATACTCGTCTTTATTATATTTTTGGCATTTTTAGGAGAAACT
Source organism: Stipa capillata (assembly GCA_019208055.1). Lineage (NCBI taxonomy): Eukaryota > Viridiplantae > Streptophyta > Magnoliopsida > Poales > Poaceae > Stipa > Stipa capillata. The sequence goes on from JAGXJF010003395.1 coordinate 84,499, forward strand.
CTTTTACTTTTTGCAAAACAAGTTGATGCACCAAAACTTGTGGAAATAGGTTAATATAGATGTTAGTTTGTATAAAAATATCATATTATCTTGCCTTTTATGATATTCTCAAAAATATCATGTGTCAAAAAACATCTTCTTATTCATACAATCAAAACATGGACAGTACATCCACTTCTCCCCCTTATTAACCATATCCTCTTCGATAGCTTGCCTAAAAGCAAAGATACCACTAGTGTACTCTTCGGTCACATGGTTCTCAGCATACATCCACCTTCGGCCCCTCTATACGTTACGCACAGAACAAAATATTATTGTTTTTATTCACATTCATATAATATTTAAATGTTAAACATAAGTATACATGTACCTGCAATAATATATTAATTAACATTACGTAAATATATATATGCACCACATTCTTAACAAAGTTGTGGAAATTAAACTAATAATCCTCAACCACTAATTTAACATGTACATATATACATATTAATATAATATAGTTAATTAATTAGAGAAAATTACAAACCTATATTTCCACCAATATATACAAACAACCATATATCTTTAGATCTCTCTTTAATTAGTAATAAAATCTTAAATATTTAAAGAATGAACTAATTACAAAAAAGTACAAACCTTAGATCACCAAGACCAAATTTATTAGTCAATAAATGTGTCTTCAACAAAATTGCCTCAAAATCCCCAATCCTCTAACCAGCCGCAAGCATTAAATGATCTACCAACAAGAGGGGTCTGGATGACTGCATGCCTTAAATAGGTAGAGCAGATATCAGACGGTTCAAAGGGATAACCTTTTGGGATAAAGTATATATCTCAGTCGGTTTCCTAAACAGAGCAGTCTGAACAATATCTTAGTCAGTTGCGCAAAAGAACCGTAAGAGGTATTGACATTAACCCATACGGTTGTATTTATCAACCGGCTGAGATAATACTTTAGATGGTTATATTTATCAACCGTTTGAGATGTACATTTATCTCTAACGGTTATTTTTATTTAGAGGTTCAATTGTCTTAATGGACTGAGATTGTATATATCACAAACTGTTTTCCTAAAGCCGACTAAGATATAGGGTCCATGATAGCCGTTTCTATTGTAGTGTCTCATGTAATAAGACTTGAAAATGTGGGTATGGAAGAGCTCATGTAATATAAATGAGGGCGTAAGTTCAAGATTCATAATAGGAGGTAATCACAAGCAGCATGCATGCAGTAACAAAACACCTTCCCCTACATCCACCCATCCCCTTCCCCTTAATATGCAGGCAACTAAACCGATTTCCTCTTCAACCTCTATCTCACCATGCTTGGGCAACGAAACACATGAGCCACTTGCACCAACTTAGCATGCCCTGGATGGACCTAGCCCAGCCCTAGATTTTCCATTTGCACATGCAAGCAAAGGTGCCCTAAATGGCTGGCAATGACAACCATGGTCGAATGTGTATTCACTTATATGGGAATACTATGCACGGTTTAGTCAAGATCGCCATCCCGAGTCCTGGTATTTTTTAGCATCCCAGAGTCACTACTATAGAACAAGTCATTTAAGACCCTCCATTGCACACAGTTCGGGAAAAAACGTCACCGATGCTAACATCGCACACAGTCACCATTTCAAGCCCGTATGCGATGTGCATTGGCAAACAAGCCCGTGTGCGATGTGAGGAACATCGCACACGGTCGCTCGGAAGCGCTCGTGTGCGATTCATCGGCGATGGTTCTTCCCAGTGGCCCATGTGCGATGTGAGGCACATTGGACACGACTGCCTGGAGGTGCCCTTTTGCGATGTGCTAGTTGGCATCTGTGATGATTTTTCCTGGTTGACCCTGTGCGATGTTGTCATTATTGGTGATGATTGTTTTTTGCTAACCGTGTGAGGTATCATATCACTTAACTCGTTCGACCTCGACTTAAATCGATCAGTTCGATTGAGCGGCAGGACGAATTCTTGGAAGCGGCGGCGGCTCATTAGAGGGGCAGTGCACGGCAGATTGGGTTAATTGGAACGGCGCGGGGGCAGTGGTGGGCCGGGGTGCGCAACTGCGATCAAGTGGAGGCAGCATATTTAGTTTCAATTAATGCTTCTTAGATTCATATAATGCTTCATATATATTTAGTTCCAATTAATGCTTCATATTTAGTTTCAATCAATGTTTCATAACTTAATTATTGTTTCTCATATTTAGTTTCAATTATTGCACATTCACCTAGTCGCGTAACCCTATACGTGCCCTGTTCGAAAGAGCTTGTTCATAAATATGCAGCACATGCATATTTAGGAATAAACTCTTTCGAATTGTCCACGCTTTTTGGATAGCCCAAGAATGTGTAGTTTGGTTCGTTTCCATGCCAAGTATAGATTTCAGATAGAATTTCGGTAGTGTCTCCCTGTTGTTCTCACACCCCTCTTAGCATGTTACCGAGACATGTATTCGGAGAACAGTAGGGAGGTGCTGCTGAAATTTTATCTAAAATTTGTACTTGGCATGGAACGACCCAAACTACACACTCTCGGGTAGGGTTTAGGACCTATCTTTACCTATGTACTCCTAGCTACCCTTAGCTTTACCTATGCAGCGCGCATCAAGTCACAAATGTTGGTTTATCACTATTACTTACCTATTATTATTTACCTGTGATTATGTGCTTGTCATTTTGTATCTGTTATTAGTACCTGTTATTATTTACCTATCATTATTTGCCTATTATTATTTACCCATTATTATTTGTTCTAGCAGTAGCTTCTCTTGTTATTATTTACTTCTTGCTTTACATATTATTATTTGTGCTATTATTCTCCTGTTAGTTAGCTATGACGTCCGGTAATGAATCGCCGGATACTTCTATGAGAGAGATCGATGAAAACTCATCATCACAACCGGAAGGGACCAGTGAACCAGAAACCCTAGCAGTTGTCCAGAAGGGAAGAGGAATTAGAAAACCAAGCAAAAAGCCGAAAGGAGTATGGCCAGTGGCGTCGATCGATGAGAAAAGCAAGTGTTCGAGATAATGAAACACTTTAGGGTGCCGGCGCAAAGGAAAAAGCAGGTGGAAGAATGTGCCCTCTCTAAGGCAAAGGATACTTTTAAGAATTTTAAGTACGTCTTGCATTAAAATTTTATGAAGGAAAATTAGAATCCCTTGTCAAAGTATCCACACATTAAACCTGAGCAGTGGGCCAGATTTGTGGAGATTCGTCGAACGCTGGATTTTCTAGCTAAGAGTGAAGCAGACAAGGCTCTAATTAATCACGAAGAACAAACACCCATATAGAATAGGGGTCAAAGGATGCTATGGGAAGCAGAAGATTCGGGAAAAGGAGGACGAAAACCTACGCCTTTGGGGGGCCGATGTGCCTTTCCCTGTTGTTGCGGAAGAATGGGGAAGAGACTTCCTGAGAGTGAGGTCTACGACCAAAGAGTCGGGTCAGGTTGTGTTGCGCAACCCAGCAGACCACGAAGTATACCAATCTATGGTAAGAGTGACTACCTCATTTAGTAGTTGGTCAATAACTACCACAATGATTACGTACATACTAATTCTAGATTTTTATTTACAGAAAGAGCTAAGTGTTCAGGCTTCGCAAGGCTCGTTTCAGCCCCAAGGGCATTCCCAATATTATGCTGGTTATTGTGCATCATAGCATGTGCATGATTCAAAAAAATTGAAATTGAAATTGAATTTTGTTTGAAAAGGAGAAAATTTCAAAGATATTAGAAAAAACAGAAAAATCAAAACCCCTCCCCCCGAATGGGATCTCTCGGTGCCCATTTTTCTTTCCCCCTCCCCCGACTGGGCCGGCAGCCCAGCCTTTTCCTCTTCCCCCTCCCGGCCTGCTCCTGCCCTAGCCCAGCTTCCCTCCCCGCGCTCGGCCTGCCCTGGCCCGCCTTCCCCTCTCCCCCCGGCCCATCCCCGCCGCCTGGCCGCTTCGCCCTGTCCCTATCCTCTTCCCCGCCGCCGCCCCATCCCCATCTGGGCACCGCCACTGAGCTGCTAAGCAGCTGCCGCCGTGGCAAGGGGGCAGCACCGGGTCACCACCTCCTGCTTTGGTCGCGCCGCCACCCCCCTCTTATCTCCTCTTCCCCCCCGGACCGGAGCCCTCTCCCCCCAACCGCCTCACCGCCCGCCTCAGCCCGCCGCTCCTCGTCGTCGCTCGGCCCCCCAACCGCCTCACCGCCCGCCTCAGCCCGTCGCTCCTCGTCGCCGCTTGCCCCGATCGCCTCGCCCCCACCTCGTTGCCCCGCTGCCCGAGCCGCCCCACCCCGCCTCGGCCCCCGTGATACGAAGGGCTCCCGATCTTCACGATTTGGACTAGGGTAACTAGGCAAGCCTAATTGGAAAACCCACCCCAACAACAAACCCCAATGGGAAAGCCTTTGGAGACTAGGAACCAATTCAACAAACCTCTCAATTGAATGCCACGTTTACCACTCGGAGGCACACGCCGATCCGTTCAATCCAAAGGAAAGAAAGGCCTAAGGTGGAACTCCAAATCTAGAGGGATGAAACCCTAGATTAGGAGCAAAGCTCTACTTTAGTTAATACATCAGGTCTAATCTCAATTAGGGTTTGGGTACGGGTATTTATAGTCCTAACCCCGTAACCCTTAGAGGCTAAGCCTAATCCTTACATGGGCCTCGGCTCGTTACTGTGCACAGACAGTGCGCCCGGACATTCCGGGGTACCTTGTCCGGAATGTCCGGCCGTAGGGCCCGGACATTCCGGGGTAAGTTTTCTGGAATGTCCGGACGTCTTGATCAGTGGACGTCCGGAGGGTCGGAGCTGGTGCTCCGGGCAGGGGTCATCCAGAGCCTCCGGGGCTGGGATCCGGAGTGTCCGGACGTGGAGTTGGCGGGAGATGTTCTCGGCCACCCATCCGGAGTATCCGGGCTTGGGGCCAGAATGTCCGGATACCATCCCTGAGAGGAGCACATCCCTGGAGGAGGACGTCCGGAGATTCTGGGTTGTCCGGAATGTCCGGGTGTGTTGTGGGATCTCGGTGCTTCCGGGATTGGTCCGTCCGGAGTGTCCGGGCTTCCTTGTCCGGAATGTCCGGACATGCATTCCAAGCAGCCCAGGTTCTTCTTCCACTTGGCTCCGCTCCTTTGCTCCTTTGCATCCACGGCCTTCGTATCACTAGGATGTCCAAACCTAAGAAAGCAAGACATAGGAACATAAAGTAGCATGCCATTCTTAGTAGGATTAGATGGACACATTGAAAGGGATCTCAGGAATCGACTAGAGGGGGGTGAATAGGTCGGCTCTAGAAATTAAAATGCCTAATGGGTTTCTCTTCTGGAGATAGGTCAATCCTAGAGAGAATATATGCAAATGATGCAGGTAACTGAGACTCAGCAAGATATATCAGATAAACACCAGACACTCAGCTCTAGAAATTAAAATGCCTAATGGGTTTCTCTTCTGGAGATAGGTCAATCCTAGAGAGAATATATGCAAATGATGCAGGTAACTGAGACTCAGCAAGATATATCAGATAAACACCAGACACTCAGATAGCAAACTCAGCTGATGTAAAACAAGTTATACACAGAGCTAACTGAGTCTCAGGTGCGAGAGTCAGGTGAGTGCATCAGATGACGTGAACAGGAAAGGTCCTATTTTTTTAGCAAGAGCTAACTGAGTCTCAGGTGAGGAAACTCAGTTAGTGTGCAACAGATAAAGGTGCTCTAGTGATCTAAGCATGCATAGATATCAGAATAAATAAGAGCAGATCACAAGACAGAAAGTAAAGCACACAATGATTTGTTTTACCGAAGTTCCTACTTCTTGCGAAGCAGTACGTCTCTGTTGAGGAAGCTGTTCTCACAGCCGGCACCAAACCGTGCTCTTTCCTCGAGTACCTTTCTTGTGTGGAATCCTTTTGATCTTGCCGCGGCAAGACAGGCAGACCCAAATCACCTTCACAGACTCTTGGTGACAGCCACACAAGACTTGGCTTGCTCACCAACTCCAAGAGCACTCCCACTCTTGGAGGAACCAATACCTCGAATGCTACACCTGAAGCACTAAGCAACTCTCTCTCACGATGGATGCACGCAGGCAACACTCACTTGGAGACCTAGAGCTCTCTTGCTCAACAGGTTGCTTTCGGGTTAGAGGCAAAGGTTAGGTAAAGGTTGAGATTGAAAACCTCCCCAGGTTCCCTATTTATAGGGTCCCTGGCAGCTAGCCGTTACCCTCATGCCACGTCAGATAAAGAGCCACCAGACCTAACCTGTCTGAGACTCAGCTAACATGCACCTCTGGTAACCTACTAGCCGCGGCTGAGCTACCCACCTGAGTCTCAGATGCCAAACTCAGGTGGACTCGGTTGCCTCAGGCAGCACCTGAGCACAACTCTGGCCGGCTCACTACAAGCCTAAACTGACCAGAGAGCAATGGCCTCGCCACAGTCCCTGTCCAGCTCGCTCAGACCCTTAGCACTGGTTCCAAGCTTCTTCACCGAAGATGACTGCCCTTGTAGACGCACAGCAAACCTTGGTCCAGATCCACCAGCTTCCTAGCTCCTCCAGGACTTATCAAGCTTGCATTCACGGCCCTTGAACTCCATCAAGCAACCATCACCTCGCTTGCCCTCGAGCACAGCCTCGGCTTCTTCGCAACTGTGCCTCAGGAGCCTAGCTCAGCTGGTCCTTCTGACCTTCCCAGTTCCTTGCTCTTTTTAGGGCTCATCATCAACAGTTGTCTCACTTCAGCTTTCACCTGTCCATCTAATCCCTGTTCACACTCATTGCAAACATTAGACACAGGTGAGGATTGCCAATAACCATCAAAACCAAACTCTGGAGCAAGATAGCCATCCTCCCAAGCTCCATGGGAGTGGATGCACTTTCAATCTCCCCCTTTTTGGTGGTTAGTGGCAACCCCTTTAAAACATTCACTTAGATGAAAAAAAATTATTGCATTTAACCTAGTTTGACATCAACTCCCCCTTAAGATGTGCACAAGTGAGATTTTGCATTTGAATACAAGTGTACAGTTCAGTTTAATCACTGGAGAGTTGATGCAAAAATAGGTTCTCACAACATAACTGAGAATATAAGCACAGCGGAATAGCAGGTATGTTGGAGGAGTACTCAGCAAATAAGATAACGGAAAGGATTGCATGCTTGAGTACAAATATCAAATATCAGAGCATCATGTATTAGAGCTAAAGAGAGGAATATCATGTATCAGAGCAGATGTGATAAAGAGATCAAGGTATTGCAATAACAGTCAATACGATACAAAAATGAGGTGTTCAAGACTGATAAAATTATTTTTCAGTACATAGAATGTCTTGACACACATGCAGTCTAGTCTAACCCCCTTTTTTTTATACTGCTCCCCCTGAATCTATTCTCTCCTTCATATAATAATACTCTCCCCTTTAAGCTACTCTCTCCCTACTCTCTCCCCCTTTGCCACTAAGCACTAAAAAGAGATAGGAAGAAGAAAGAAGGAGATTCTCAGGGAGCTGGCTTTGGATGCAGGAGGGATAGGATCTGATCAAATTTACTGTTGACCGAGGCCTTGAGATCTGCCATCTCACTCTTGAGTTCAGATTTCAGCTGAGCCATTTCTTGTTGCAGTTCATCTTGTCTCCTCTTGATAACAAAGATCTGTACTGGCACAACCCGTATAATGAAAGCATCAATAGCTGCGGGATTGTCTAGACGTTGAACCATAGGGAGACTATCTGATGAAAGGTTCATAGAGACCGATGCTTGTCGCTCAGCAGGAGGAGATGATTCTCTAGCTGAGTCTCGGGTAGGAGTCACCTGAGGCTCAGGTAGATCTGCCGGGAGATCAGGTGCTGGCTGAGGTGGTCTGACTGAGACTCTGGTAGCTTGCTCTGGAGGCTCTGAAGAGTCTGGCTGAGATGAGTTGAGGATGTTGTAGAAAGGAACTTCATCTTCATGGTCATCCTTCTGAGACTCTGGCAGGAGACTCTTATCTTCTTCTGAGCCTTTTGAAATGCTGATCTTCTGTAGCTTTGACCCTGATGGTAGGTTGAATAGCTCTGCAAACTCTGGAGCTGTGATGCACAGCAGTTGACCTCTTGTCATCCAAAGCATATAATCTTGATTGTTCTGCTCTACAAAGACTGTTGCATAGAATTCCTTGATAGCTTCAGAATCATAATCTTGGTTTAAGCTGCATATCTTATCAAGTTGAACAGCAGCTAAAATCTGCTTCAGATTTCCTAAGCCGTTCTTGGTAAGGTTTGCCCAATCAATTGGCATGCTGTCAACAAAACCTTTCTTCTGCAGCAAGAGATGATAGCTTGATTGCTGCTGATCATTCCAAAACCTTGGATCATTGCAATGTCTTCTTTTCAGATTCCCTTCACTGTCAAAATATGAATTTGTGGTTCTCATGGTAGTGTAGTTTGATGTGCTCCTTGAATCCAGGTTCATGGAGGCTAGACTGGCATCTGCCTTTGGTAGCTTCTTGAAAGTAGTTGCAGATATGAATTTCATCATTGATGTGTCAGATCGTGCAACTTTTGAGAATATAGTTGAATATTTGTCTTCCAATGTCTCATCTGACTCTTCTACCTGTGTCTCAGCTGGAATATCTTCTGAGTCAGATGCAGAGGGGGATGAGTCTGATTCTTCTGTTGACTCTTTCCTTCCATCACTATCTTCTTCTTCTTGATATTCTTCATCTGATTCAGACAGCTTTTGCTTCTTCTTGCGAGGAGATGAAGGATGAGGATCACTTGGACTTGAATAGGAGTCATCTGAGTCTTCTGACTGAGCCTCAATTGACTGTGCCTGAGATTCAGTTGGCATCCTATGGACTGACTCAGGTGCTGGAGAAGATGCTGCTTTTTCTTGCTCTTCAAGTCTTGTTTCTTCTTGAGCTGGTTCTAAGTCTGATAGAGACTGAAATACAGAACCCATGCTCACTGATACTCCAACTGATGGATCTGCTTGTGGCTCAGTTGGGTTTTCATGTGCTTCAGTTGACTTCTCTTCAAAGATGATCTTAGCTTATCCATAGATTCCTCCATAGTCTGCTCGAATTCTTTTCCACTTGAGTCAAGCTCAGCTAATATGTCTTCAATTGATTCTAAGGCAGCTTTCTGTTGAGTTTCCACTTCAGTGAGGACTAATTCTAGTCCAGCTGATGCAGCCGCCTGAGACTCGGCTGGCTTACTTGGTTGAGGTACTGAACCACCGGCTTGTTGAAGGGGCACTGCATCAAGTGCTTGAGAACTGGATATCCAATATATCCTAGAGTTTGTTTCAGCAATCTCATTTTGTAGATGCTTCTCATGAGCTTCATCAGCACAAGAGTTTAACTCCAACATGTAATTCTCTATTCTCCTTTGTAGGGTGTTATCTGAGAACCTTATCCAGATAGACTTATAATCTTCTGAGAGTTGAGAGATTAGAAGGTCAATTTGCCTGATCAGGTCTGCTTTCTCTTGTCCAGAGGCTTTTCCTTCTTGCCTCAGCAGCTTTTTGAGTTCTTCATGGATTGCCTTGTTCTTCAACTGAGTTTCTCTTTGGAGTTTCACATCCTTTGGAACATCTGGTGATTCAAGATTTGCTTTGCAAGAGCATCTATTCTTTCCTTCATTTGAGGCCTTTCCTCATCTGTGGCATTAGGCAACTTATCAGTTAGGTCTTGCCATTTTTCTATAAGTTTGCTGTGTTCCCTTTTTCTAAGAGCTTCTGCTCTCCATTCAGCTTCTTCCTCTTCTTGCAGTTGTTTCTTTGTTTTCTTGACTACCACAGCCTCTGATCTTGGCTTCTTTGGGGCTTTGCACAGAGATATATCTGTTGGACTTCCTGCAGCCCTTGTCCTTTTGAGTGCATCAACTACTGGAGCCTTCTTGGCTTTGATAGCTGCCTCTTTCTCAGCAGCCTTCTTGGCTCTTTCTTCAGCTCTTTTCTTCTTTGCTTCTTCAGCTTGGTCTTTCTTTTCAGCTGCTTTTGCTTTCTTCTCTTGCTTCAGTTGTTCTTCCTTGCTGGCCTTCTGAGCTTCTAATTCTTTCATTCTTTGAGCTGACTGAGCTGAAGCTATGTCTATCTGACATTTCTCTTCTTGTAGCTCTTTGAGCCGAGCTTCTCTTTTGGCTAGCTCAGAGGGTGACATAGGAGCTTTTACTGATTTTTGTGCAGCTTCTTCTGCATCCAATTTCTTTGCAACACTTTTAGCCTGCTCTGCCTCCCACTCTATCTGCTGCTTCTGACTCAGGAGCTGGGTTCTCAGTCCAATGGCAGATCATCAGTTATATCCTCAGGCACATTCCTTGATCCAGACATCTGCATAGGTGAGGTAGGATAAAGAATAGATAAGAGATAATCCTATTGCAGAGAAAACATGAATATTTGGCCATTTTTAGATGGTTTTAGGAGAGTTTCACAAGTCATCTCATGCTACCTGACTTAGCTACCTGACACTCAGGTGAGATAAATTGTGTAACTCAGGTGGAGTAGCAGAGCGACCTAGGTTCAACGAATCTTGCTGAAATTGAAAATTCTGGACAATGAGTTGCAAGAAATCGTTCTAGAGGATAAGGTACATCATCTCTATCTGATTCCACAACTAAAAGCTACTCGAGAGTATGGGATTCGCATTAAGGCGGAAACCACCCTAGTTCTGTGAAGAACAGCTCGAGGAGACTTACATTTGGAATTTTTGATTGGAGATGAAGGCGCCAAAACAATCGGAAGAGCTTTGGGAAGCTTTGGAGAGAGCGAAGATCGTCGAAGAAACGCATGATCGTTGAGAATCAGATGGTGGCGATGGGTGCAAGGGCACTGAGACTCTGAAGAGGGTTTAGCGCGAACCGTTACAGAGGTGGGTTTTTATATCCCGAGTGACCCTGTGGCATCTGAGGGTCAGCTAGAATGCTACCTGAGACTTAGGTAGGATAAGAAAAATGAGCTGAGCTCCAGACTTAGGGATTTTCTCCGGAATTTTTGAATGTGTTTCAGCTGAGACTCATGTGGAAGACTCAGCTGACAAGGTTTTCAATAGGATTACCAGAGAGAACTTGAGGATAAGAGATGAAAGCAATAGAGAGAATTTCTTTTCAAACACAGCTTGCCAAACAATCAATCATACAAAGCTAAAGCTGTGTTGAATTGAAATAGATGATAAGATCCAACTTATCTAACTCAATGGTGAATCCATGAGTTCAATAAGATGCAAAATCAGCATGATATCTATAAAACCTTAACCCACCTGAGGTTCAACCGAGACTCAGGTGGCTGACTCATGTGGAATGCAGAGAATGAAAATCAGAAATGCAATCATGTGTACACGTGTATCATCATTTCCTCACTGCACATTCGAAATATCCATGATATTTAGCTCATGCCTGAGGGTACAGAACCTATTTTCGTCTAAAGGCTTGGTGAAAATATCAGCTAGCAGAGCTTCGGTTCTAACATGACACAGTTGGATATCTTTCTTCTCTACATGGTCTCTTAGGAAGTGGTGTCTCACTTCTATGTGTTTGGATCTTTGGTGTTGGACTGGGTTGTTGGCTAACTTGATTGCACTTTCATTGTCACAGAAGAGGGGTACTTGAGACATAGATATGTTAAAATCCTTCAAGGTCTGCCTCATCCATAACAATTGAGCACAACAACCACCAGCTGCTATGTATTCGGCTTCTGCTGTGGATAGGGCTACTGAATTTTGTTTCTTGGAACTCCAGGACACAAGGGAGCGCCCTAGAAATTGGCAGGTACCTGAGGTGCTTTTTCTGTCAACCTTACACCCGGCATAATCACTATCTGAATAGCCTACAAGCTCAAATGGTGCACCCTTAGGATACCATAAACCAACCCAGAGGTATGAATCAAATATCTCAGTATTCTACGAACAGCAGTGCGATGAATATCCTTAGGATCAGCTTGAAAACGTGCACACATGCAAACACTCAACATTATATCAGGTCTAGATGCACACAAATACAACAAGGAACCTATCATAGACCTATACTCCTTCTGATCAGTGGACTTACCTTGTTGGTTCAGATCAAGATGAGCATTTGTTTGCATGGGAGTAGATATTGACTTAGCTTTGTCCATGTCAAACTTCTTGAGGATGTCTTTGGCAAACTTCTCTTGAGAGATGAAAGTTCCCTGCTTGAGTTGTCTGATTTGCAGCCTAGGAAGAACTTCAGCTCTCCTACCATGGACATCTCAAACCTTTTGATCATCATCTTGCTGAACTCATCACTTAGCACACGGTTAGTACTTCCAAATATTATGTCATCGACATATATTTGGCATATAAATAAATCCTTGCCTTTAACTTTAGTAAAGAGTGTAGTATCAACAAGCCCAATTTTGAAACCATTATGTATAAGAAACTCCTTTAGGGTATCATACCAAGCACGAGGGGCTTGTTTGAGACCATATAAAGCTTTGTGGAGAACATATACATGATGGGGTCTTTTGGATCTTCAAAACCAGGGGGCTGTTCTACATACACAAGTTCAGCAAGCTTACCTTGGAGAAAGGCACTCTTGACATCCATTTGATAAAGCTTGATGTTGTGATGATTTGCATAAGCTAAAAGTATCCTGATAGATTCAAGTCGAGCTACAGGTGCAAAGGTCTCACCAAAATCCAAGCCTTCTATTTGAGTGTAGCCTTGAGCAACCAATCTTGCCTTGTTCCTCACCACTTGGCCTGTAGAATCTTGCTTGTTGCGAAAGACCCACTTTGTTCCTATAACATTGTGATCCTTGGGTCTTTCAACAAGTGACCAGACTTCATTTCTCTCAAAGTGGTTCAGCTCTTCATGCATAGCATTGATCCAGTCTGAGTCAGACAGAGCTTCACCTACATTTTAGGCTCAATGGTGGAAACAAAAGAGTAGTGAGCACAAAAGTTAGCAATACGAGAACGAGTAGTCACTCCCCTATTAATGGCACCAATGATTTGGTCTACAGGGTGATCCTTCTGCAGCCTGCTGATCACAGGGGGTTCTGGGTCAGCCACCTGAGTCACAGCTGGATGTGGGTCAGCTGGGTGTATCCGTGACTCAGTTGGCTCTTCCTGAGACTCAGCTGGGTGCATGGAGGCTTCTGAGTCCAATAGATCATTAGCTGGGTTGTACTCGAACTCAATGCCATTGACTTCATCCTGCTCATCAGCTGGGTCAGGTAGGTTTGTAACTCCAGATGAAGCTTGCTCCTCAATTTGGGGCCTGACTTCACCTGTTGACTTGTGAAGTATATCTACCTTCCCTGAAATATCATTAGCAACTTGCCCATCTTGTGAGCCATTAGATTCATCGAATGTCACATCTACAGCTTCTTCAACAACCTTGGTATTGGTGTTAAGACTCTGTAGGTGTGAGATTCTGAGCTATATCCAACAAATATTCCTTCATCAGATTTGGATTCAAATTTAGAGAGACGTTTGCCTTTCTTCAGAATATAACACTTACAACCAAATACTCTGAAGTAGGAGACATTTGGCTTCTTGTTGGTCAGCAGCTCATAAGGTGTCTTCTTTAGGAGTGGGTGAAGATATAGTCTATTGATGTTGTGGCGAGCAGTATTTACAGCTTCAGCCCAAAACCTTGCTGGTGTCTTGTACTCACTCAGCAGTGTTCTTGCCATCTCTATCAAGGTCCTGTTCTTCCTCTCCACCACTCCATTTTGCTGAGGTGCATAGGGACCAGAGAACTCATGCTTAATTCTATGCTTGTCCATGAAGGCTTCAACTCTCGAGTTCTTGAATTCTGTCCCATTGTCACTTCTCACTGCCTTCAAGTTGATGTTCCATTCATTTTGAACTCTGACAATGAGATGCTTGAACCTTTTGTACACCTGTGACTTGTCCTTCAAGAAAAATACCCAAGTGAAACGTGACAAGTCATCTACAACAACAAAACCATACTTGTTACCTCCAATGCTCTCATATGTAGTTGGACCGAACAAATCAATGTGTATGAGATCGAATGGAGAAGTAGTGGTCATGATGTTCTTGGGTGGATGAGGGCGTCCAACTTGCTTTCCAGCCTGACAAGCACAGCATGGCTTGTCTTTGTTGAATTGGATCTGCTTCAGGCCTAGGACATGTTCTTCTTTACTGAGTTTGTTCAGCAGCCTCATCCCCACATGACCTAGCCTCCTGTGCCACAGCCAGCCTAACTGAGCTTTGACTATAAGGCAACATGGCACAGCTGCTTCTTGATCCTGAAAATCTACAAGATATAGCTTATCTACTCGATAGCCTTTGAAAACTTGTGAGTCATCTGTTAGTTTCTGAACATAGACCTCTTTAGGATAAAATGTGACTTTCATTCCAGCATCACATAATTGAGAAACAGATAAGAGATCATATGAAATAGACTCAACAAGCATTACTTCAGTAAGAGAATGTTCCTGAGATATAGCAATTTTACCACAACCCAATACCTTGCCTTTTGAATCATCAGCATAGTTGACATACTTGCAAGGAAGGTTATCTTTTCTTATCTCAGAGAACTGCTCTTTGCCTCCAGTCATGTGCTGTGTGCAGCCACTATCCATGACCCATTTTGTTCTACTGGAGGCAGAGCCCTACACGATTAGTTTCGAGACTTAGGAACCCAAATAGCTTTGGTTCCCAAGTTAGCAGGTCTCTTACTGTAAGCATCAATAGCAGGAATAAGATTAACATTAGGGTTCTTAGCAGTTATGGCTTTAGAAAGCTTAGAGAACATCTGAATCTTTCTCAGATTCTTATCTCCTGCAAACTCAGATGGAAGGGTTAGCAAATTTGCATTGCACCTGAGTGAGCTACCTGAGTTACAGGTGGCTCTCCCTGACTTCGGTACCCAACCGACTGAGTCACCTGAGACACAGGTGACTACTGACTTTGGTACCCAAATGCTTGGTACCTTCTTGTACCTACTCCAGGATCCAACATATATTGCCTCAGGTTTACCCTTTTTCCCTGTCTTAAGCATATAGCTTGGATTAGAGGGAATTTTCACATAACCACCTGTCTTTCGATGGTTTCCTGCAAGAGAGTTAGTATCATATTTCCCTTTCTGAGGAACAAAGTGATTCTGCAAGTATTTCTTGTTAGTGGCAGAGGAAATATATGATGACTTGTTCTTTTTAAGTGCAGGAGTGAAACCAAGTCCCCTTGTACCATTATTCTTTAGTACTAAGGTGGACTGGAGCCTAGCAAAGTTCTGCATGCCTATGTTAGCACTGCATAGGCCTATTCTCATGAGCCTTTTTAGCTCTTCATGCTCCTCCTTGAGCTCATTGTACTTTGCTGCATCAACAGAATTAGTAACAGTTGAAGTGCTTGATTCACTGGGTGAATCTACAACAAACACTGTACTAGAAGTAATAGCATTGATGCGAGATGCACAGTTTAAACAGGTTTCTATAACAGTAGGAGGATTCGCATCAGGTGTAACAGCAGTGCAAGATGAGTGAGTTTCTTTGAGTTTATCATGCTCAGAGATTAGGAGCTCATGTGATAGCTTAAGTTTGTTTTGAGCTTCCTGCAATAAGTAAACCTCCTCATCAAGATCTGCCTTAGCATCTTGTGCATTATCAAGGGACACCTGCATGTCAGTTAGTTTGTCCCTGAGAGAGATGTTTTCTTTTCTCTCTTTCCGAAGGAGCTTCTCTGTCCTGTCAAGAGTGTCCATTAGTTGAGCATAATCAGGGAAGTCATCCTCAGTCATTACCTTGCTACCTTTAGCCATAAGGCATAGGGCTGGAGTCTCAGCATATGTAAGATATGCATCCTTGTCAAAAGAGAGTCTGACTCGGGTGCGCAGCTGAGTGACCTAACTGAGTCTTCTCCTGGCTTAGTTGGGCTGCTGAGTGATCCACTTGAGACACAGATGGCTAACCCAGCTAGCTCAGTTTCTTCCTCTGACTCCTCCTCTGACTCTGAGTCATCTGAGACCCAGGCTTGTCCCACATATGCTCTGGCAGCAGAGGTCTTCTTCTTTCTGAAGGTGGGAGGCTTCCCTTCTTTGTACTTCTTCTTGACAATGATCTCCTTCTTCTTGTACTTGCCATCCTCTTGTCTCTTGCTCTTTTTGGGACAATCAGCAATGAAGTGTCCTGAGTCACCACACTCAAAACACTTCTTGTCACTGAGTTGCTTCTTCCCTTTGAATCTGTCAGCTGAGCCTGAGAACTTCTTCCTTCGATAGAACTTTCTGAAGTTCCGAGTAAGCATGGCAAGCTCATTCTCCTCATCAGTGGACATCTCTTCATTTGGATCTTCTTCTTCATCACTTGAGTCCCTGTGAGTGGCCACTGCCTTGAGAGCTATGTCCTTGTTCTTCCCAGAAGTGATAGCATGCTTCTTGGAGTGGTTTAGCTCTATCTCATGAGTGAGCATCCTACCAAGGACATCTGTGGGCTTTAATCTGTCAAAGCCATCCTTTTCTTTCATCATCAGACGCAGAGTGTGATAAGGCTTGGGAAGCACAAAGAGGAACTTCTTGATCACATCTCCATCTTCTACTCTGTTGGACCCAAGAGCCTTCAGCTGGTTAGTGATCATGGTAAGTCTTGTGAAAATGGAATTGATGTCCTCTCCAGGTTGGTAATGGAAGTTGTCAAGTTCATGCTCCAGCACATCTTTCTTGGACCTCTTCAACGTGTCACTACCTTCATAGATAGCCTGAAGTGTGAACCATATATCTCTGGCTTCCTCAAAGGTGCTGACACGGTTGAAGTCATGCTCTTGCAGTCCCATATAGATAGCATTGGCAGCTCTAGCATTGTTCTTGATGCTGATCTTCTCTTGATCAGTGGGATTGCTCTCATCAACCACATCAAGACCTGTTGTGACAATCTTCCATACATCTGGGTCAAGTGCAGTAAGATGCATTTGCATCTTCCGCTTCCAAAAGGCATAATTAGTACCATCAAACATAGGGACTCTACCCTCATAGTTCGACATCCTTTAGACTCTGGCTGTTAGGCCAATTATGAGCAACCTGGCTCTGATACCACTTGAAAGGGATCTCAGAAGTCGACTAGAGGGGGGGTGAATAGGTCGGCTCTAGAAATTAAAATGCCTAATGGGTTTCTCTTCTGGAGATAGGTCAATCCTAGAGAGAATATATGCAAATGATGCAGGTAACTGAGACTCAGCAAGATATATCAGATAAACACCAGACACTCAGATAGCAAACTCAGCTGATGTAAAACAAGTTATACACAGAGCTAACTTAGTCTCAGGTGCGAGAGTCAGGTGAGTGCATCAGATGACGTGAACAGGAAAGGTCCTATTTTTTTAGCAAGAGCTAACTGAGTCTCAGGTGAGGAAACTCAGTTAGTGTGCAACAGATAAAGGTGCTCTAGTGATCTAAGCATGCATAGATATCAAAATAAATAAGAGCAGATCACAAGACAGAAAGTAAAGCACACAATGATTTGTTTTACCGAAGTTCCTACTTCTTGCGAAGCAGTACGTCTCCGTTGAGGAAGCTGTTCTCACAGCCGGCACCAAACCGTGCTCTTTCCTCGAGTACCTTTCTTGTGTGGAATCCTTTTAATCTTGCCGCGGCAAGACAGGCAGACCCAAATCACCTTCACAGACTCTTGGTGACAGCCACACAAGACTTGGCTTGCTCACCAACTCCAAGAACACTCCCACTCTTGGAGGAACCAATACCTCGAATGCTACACCTGAAGCACTAAGCAACTCTCTCTCACGATGGATGCACGCAGGCAATACTCACTTGGAGACCTAGAGCTCTCTTGCTCAACAGGTTGCTTTCGGGTTAGAGGCAAAGGTTAGGTAAAGGTTGAGGTTGAAAACCTCCCCAGGTTCCCTATTTATAGGGTCCCTGGCAGCTAGCCGTTACCCTCATGCCACGTCAGATAAAGAGCCACCAGACCTAACCTGTCTGAGACTCAGCTAACATGCACCTCTGGTAACCTACTAGCCGCGGCTGAGCTACCCACCTGAGTCTCAGATGCCAAACTCAGGTGGACTCGGTTGCCTCAGGCAGCACCTGAGCACAACTCTGGCCGGCTCACTACAAGCCTAAAACTGACCAGAGAGCAATGGCCTCGCCACAGTCCCTGTCCAGCTCGCTCAGACCCTTGGCACTGGTTCCAAGCTTCTTCACCGAAGATGACTGCCCTTGTAGACGCACAGCGAACCCTTGGTCCAGATCCACCAGCTTCCTAGCTCCTCCAGGACTTATCAAGCTTGCATTCAAGCAACCATCACCTCGCTTGCCCTCGAGCACAGTCTCGGCTTCTTCGCAACTGTGCCTCAGGAGCCTAGCTCAGCTGGTCCTTCTGACCTTCCCAGTTCCTTGCTCTTTTTAGGGCTCATCATCAACAGTTGTCTCACTTCAGCTTTCACCTGTCCATCTAATCCCTGTTCACACTCATTGCAAACATTAGACACAGGTGAGGATTGCCAATAACCATCAAAACCAAACTCTGGGGCAAGATAGCCATCCTCCCAAGCTCCATGGGAGTGGATGCACTTTCACACATGTAAAGGAGAAGATTCACCTTTTCATGCCATGTCTTGGCAACATATGATCCAACACATGTGTCGCTTGGATTTGAATAGCTTGATAGAGTGTTGTCCATGGCGATGTCCGCATCACCCCGCCTCCTCGCCCACTTGGCCGCTTCCTGTTGCTCCGCCGCGCCGATAAGCCCGGTCGCCACTCGCCTCGCCGCCGTGCCTCCCTCCGTCGCCCCCGAACCTCGCCGCGCCGGGCGAACCATCGGGTTGGACCGAGCCCAACGGCTGGATCCCGATCGTTTTAAATGAGGGCAATTATTACTAATTAATGCTTTGTAATTAATGATCTATAATTAATGATAATCATTGGTCATTAATGCTTAATCTGCAATTAATATAGTAATTAATGCTAATAATTAATGTTCTGACATAATTAATGCTAATGATTGGTCATTGCTGCTAATCCGACACATTAATGATATTGATTAATGCACTAATTGAATTCAGGTTTAAACACTGTGTATGACATGTGGGACCCACCAGTCAGATTTAATAAAATGATTAAAAGAAAATAAGAAATTTATGACAAGTGGGCCCTACCTGTCATTGACTCACTCAACTTTGACCAGAGTTGACCATGGGGCCCACATGTCAGTCCCTGAGGCTAGGACAGAGATGAGTAATAAAGATATTTATTATTTAATATTAATTTTTATTTACTGAGAAAAATATAAAAAGGGTATTTAAATTTATTAAATCTTAGAAAATTCATAGAAAATCCATTTTTAATCAGAAAAATGCAAATAATATATCAAAATATATTCAGAAAAATGAGATCTACTCAATTATGTCTTTTCCATACATGTTTGCATGCTAGGAAAAATATAAATGGCTAAAAACTCAAATTAGGGTTTTCCCGATTAGCCGGAAATCGTCGGATCGCGATATCTCGAGCATCCAGACTCCGATTAAATTGATTCCACTTGCATTAGTCTTTATTTTGAATTCTCTATGCCATGGCATGCATTCCATATCATGCTGATGTTCATCATTGTGATATTTATTATTACGCCTCCTTTTTCCGATGTTTTTGTTCTTTCCGATAGAGCCGGAAGATCTCGAAGCCTATAATTCTAAGCAGGAACAAGGCTTAATAACCGAACGGCAAGGCAAGCAGCCCTTTGACCATTTTGCAATCATCCTACTATTTGCAAGTTATTAATTGTTTCCAAAACTCTATCGCATGCGTTCAACTTATATTTTATGTTAAGTACTAGCTTTATTCCTTGCATAACTTACTTTGTCGCTCAATCAACACCACCACCCCCTTCCAACCTATTTAGAGTAGTATAGTTATTGCTTCTAAATTACTTATATAGTTAATGTTGCTTAGACATGCTTAGTCGTATAAAAGTCGTAATTCCTTGGATGGCAGATAAATTACAACACTCTGGGTGGGATAAGTGATACGTGGGTGTTCACCAGGAAGTAACTAATGAACTTGATTAATAATGATGGGCTTAGACGAGAGGCCATGGCTGGGAGCATGGTGGGTTGTCTCGTCTTTCCCACAAGGACCGGTTTCCGGTGTCCTTTTGAACCAGGATTTATGTACGTCTACACAGGTGGTATAATGGGCCACCCACGACTGAATAATTTGTCTAGACTTGAGTTATGAGCTGTATATTTTGTCGTTTCCATTTGCTGGGTGAGTGAAAAATGATATGATGTGGTGCCTCAATATAGGTGTAAAGGTTACATACACTCCGGGACCAGGGATGTATCACCTGCTACAACTTTTGGGACTGTGTCGGGGTACCAGCCGAACTGGTGTACACAGATTAGCCCATTAGGGCGGCTCATACTTAAGTCGAAAACATTGTAAATGTCGTGTTCAATCACACTCTGCTAACACACCTCGTGAAATGTGTCTTTGGCCTAGCATTAAGAGTCGATTGATACGTGTAGGTAAATATGTACACCCCTGCAGGGTCTGAACTATTCGAATAGCCGTGTCCGCGGCTATGGATAACTTGGTAAGAATCTGCATCGAATTGGACAACTATAATAACCCTTTAAAACATGCCAACTCTAAGGTTGAGATGTTAGCGATTGCTTCCTCCTTGGTGGTTGAGAAAGAATCGAGGGTTAAGTGTGTGGTGTTTGCAATAGAGTTCATCATGAAGATTTGATTCATCTCCTTTAAAAGTAATCTAGTAGTCGAATTTTTCATCCTACTTAAAGAATATTATTAAAAGAATAATCAGCTTTCTGCAAAATAGTCTACAAATATCCCCTTATTGAAACCTGTTGCATCTATTACTAATTTCCCTTGTAAGTCTTGCGGAGTATAATTTTTGTACTCACCTTGCAGTTATTGATAATTTTGTGCAGAGAAAATCATCCCCTCAACGGATGGTTTCTATGTAGAGATCAACACCCACGGCGACTAGTCGCTGGGAATCCCTGGCAGTGGTCCTGCCCAGGGTTCGGCAGCTTGGTTTGTTTTGCTGCCATCTTTCGGCAGCTTGGTTTGTTTTGCTGTCATCTTTTGGCACTACCTTTTTGGCTTTTTAGCCATGTTAATCTTTCGCTGTGTAATCAACTCTTGGTGTGAATTATGTTGTTAAGTTTTGAAAAACAACTAGTATTATTGCAGTTTCAGTCGTACAGTTGCTGTTGTGATTCTTGTTTGTTCTCACCTGCCTCATGTGCCTTGCGTGTATGTTATTGAAGCACATGGTGTGGGTAGGGTTTCAGAGTCTATAACATATAGTTGTTAGGTTTAATCACCCCTATGAAGTGACTCTTCCACTGGGAGTTTGAGAACTATATCATCCTACTCCAGCCAAGCATTCATTTGCCCGGATGAGTTTGAGATTGATGTTCCGGCTCAGTGAGAAAAGAGTGAGGAGACCATATCACCCTACTTAATCTGTGCATTAGTTTACCGGAGCAAGTTCGGGGTTGACATCTCGCGGATGATTTCACTTAAGATTCTCTATTATGGATTCTGGGTCCCAACAAAGGGTCTAATGACATTCTCACGACTGCTTTGGGAACCAAGGAGCCCTCGGATCATTCTCGGGCGATAGGGACCAGCGTCGGCCATAGGAAGGCCTTCCCATACGACGAGGAGACGATGTGTGCGAGGAAAAGGGTGAGAGTGGAGCAGATGAAATAAGAGTTACTCACCCAATTTGCTAGCATGGTAGACTCTATGATGGAGGAAAGGCTAGCAAAAGAAAGAGCTACTTGGGAGGAGAGGTACAGAGCACAAGCGCTGGAAGGAACTGGACACCCAAGTCCCGGTGGACGCAGGAGTAGTCATGCATCAGCTCCCGAGGAGGTTGAATGCCTTCTTGATATAGCCAAGTTTCATATCGATAACATCACGGGGCCGACAAAGTGCAAGCTACAAGTGCCAACAACGCACATGGTTTTTCCCTTAGTGGCAGCTCATGGGTTCATTCGTCTGCCAGTTGAGGGAGCTATGGTGCACGTGTATGGATAAAGCCAGGGTTTGTGAGGTGCACCGTCGATAAAGTCAAGCCTGGCTTCCAGAGCCTCCCACTATTTCACATAAGCGAGGATGCCGAACACTAGACCTTGGTAGAGGCGGAGATGTCATTCGTCCAGTGGCCACATCACCACCGCCTACTGCTTTTGTGCCATTGGCTCCTGCATCTGAGTCACTTTTCTCACCACAGTTCATCATGAGCACGCTGTCCGAGCCACCTTCCAACCCACCAGCTCAAGAGTCACCGAAGGTAGCATTGGTGCTCTTCCGACACCACCAAATCTTGACTTACAGCCACCGCCCCTCCCCCCCCCAGCGAAGACTAAGAGTAAGAGAGCGCCACCAAAGGGCAAGGAGATGGGGTTAAGTGATGAAGAATTCAACCGAATGTTCCCCCAGCGGAGCTCGCACGCAAGTACCAAAAAGGAGAGCCATTGCTACTGCCCCAAGACTTGGCAGCGGTAGGTTTGTTATGCTAAAAGCTACGTGAACACTATATGAATCTATCTAAACTAGGTGAGACAAGCGTTCCCGTGTTCTTCAAGAAGGATATGCTCGATGCCTCCCTTATGAGATCATTCACATTGTAAGTATTTTACAAAGAAATTCCACATTCAAGCAACTCTCTTTTGTTTCCTAAATGATAACTCTTTTCTTTCCTATGCTTAGGCACATGATCATCGAATGCAAAGCATAGAAAGAACCAATGTGTTTCTTGGACCCACAATTGGTCTCAAAGCAACAAATAGAAAGGAATAGGGAAATGGTCTACAATTATGTTGTCGAGGCGTTGATGGCTCAATAGAATAAAATTTTCATTCTACCTCCATTGTCATCATTCCACATGGGTTGTGATTTTTTTTTGTAGAGAACATTGGATCTTAATTATCATCATACCTAAATGGAGCAAAACGGTCCACCATGATTCCTCCGTGTGTCCTCTCATGACTACTCAATGATTCGTGAATTCTTGGATAGTGCTTTCGCTGAGTACGTCAAGCGTGGAGGGAGATGCTCACCAAAACGAAACCCGTCAGTCTTGCAACATAGGACAGACGTCTTGAAGGTAGTAGTTGCTACAATAGTCCTCCTAAGTGCTAATTAATGCCGTAATTTCTCAATAACTTTTTAGCGTAATCAACAGCCACTAGGAACCTATCTTTATGCTTTTATTGTTTGTAAGCAAATGTTGAGGGTCATCCCAAGTTCGAGGACAAAAGACACTACTGGCCTCCCTACGGTTAAGTATATCAGACTCTCAAGATTTTACTTTTTACCTATATGCATCCAAATCTAAACTTATTTACTTCGTGCAGATTTTGAATTTGATGGACGAAAAACCGTTGAGCCATGATGAGATTGTTGAAGTTAGAGGACAGTTTGCCTACTTCTTCGTCTCACATGTCATATAGGAAAAGGGACAATTTAGATCATTATTTTCTTTATGTTGACTGTGAATCTTATTAGATATGGCTCCAAACTTGTGCTAATGTTGGCTATGAACTTATGCTTATGTAGTTGTGAATGGCTATGAATTGATATCCAATTTGCTTATATATGGCAGCTGTGAAATCTATGTGATCGAGGTCTCGATCTGTTTTATTTATGTGTGGATGAAATCTGTGTATTTAGCTGATGGATGAAATCTATGTATGTGGCTGATGAATGAATTCTGTGAATGTGGCTAATGAATGAATTATGTGAAATTATATTGTTGGCTGATGAATTGATGTTGTTGTTGCTGTTGCATTGCAGTGCAATGTGCCCAGCATCTCACACGGTTTGGTGGCCTCAGCCGTGTGCGAGGCCAGTCATCACACACGGTCTGGAAGTTTTGACCGTGCGCGATGTGGCCAGTCATCGCACATGGTTCGGAGAATTTGACCGTGTGTGATATGGATACTAATCACACACGGGGCAAAATGCCCAACCGTATGCGATGTGCATATCATCGCATACGGCTCTTGGACCGTGTGCGATGTGCCCCTCACATCAATGATTGACCGGTGGTGACGGGCTCTAGAACCGTTTTGTAATCGTGTGTGATGACATGTTCTGTAGTAGTGAGTGAACATGAAAAATACATTTAACATCGTTAATTCTAACAATGTTATTGACAAATCAATTGACGTAATTAACATATCCCCACGCCCTAATTACATGTAGTAATTCCTTTTGAGAATTTTTTGATACTTCTACGCAAAGTTCAAATAAGTTAAACTGAGATCGGGGTTCACAAAAGATGCCCATTTTTGCCAAATGCTAGAGAACCGAGGACAATGAGCCCAGGCAATGTTTGCTACAATTCTAGTTATATTACAGCACATACAGATGTTTGACATACGGAGTTACTGGAAGATTTTTCCAAGAAAAAGTTCTTGGAGGGACGTATACTAAAAATGTATAACTGGATCTCACAGTGCTCGAAATCGGAAATATTCGATTCTATAGTTTGGAGTGTGGTCTTCATTGATGGATCTTAATTTTCGCTTCCTGAATATATTGTTTATATCATATGGTGCATTCTTTATCTAAAATATATGTGTCATTTCCCTCAACTTTCCATTATTAAAACAATAATTAAGAAATAGCGCCCTGCAAACAGATCCAGAGAGCAGTAGTTTTTGCTTCGAAAGAGAATAAAAAAATATGAGTGAACACACAACAAAAAGACCGGAACAAATGAAAACAACCATTATTGCTGTCTAGATATAAATTACACAGCTGATGTAAACCATTTTTAAATCTACTAATAACTTTCAGTGAAAAGAAAAGGAAAGTGAACCCTTAAAAAACGAACAGGGAACACCAACGAAATCTTCATGGTCAACATGGAGTACATGACGGAGTAGATAGCTATGCCGTCCATGTTGACCAACCAGAAGCAAAAAAGAAAGGAACATGAGATAACATGGCATCAACTAGGGGCCAGATCCAACACCTCGTGTGCTTCCTTGTTTGTGATGCAGGCATTAAAATCTGGCAGTTTGCCTCGAAAAGGTACTACTGCCACTGACCGTCAACCTGCAATATGGTGCAGTTCTCATTCATAGCACCCCAACCAGCCAGGAGACCTCAGAAACAAAAGGCAGAGATAAAATATTTGCCCAATTCTCAGCTCCACGTACGCATGGGCTACTTATTGGGCATGGCCCTGATTATCAATTTGCCATCACCATTTGCCTCGGCGGTGAGTATTTATTTCAGTAGCAGTGTAGTACTAGTATGGACACTGAAGCAAAATTAAGCAACAAGAACAGAAGCAGCTAGCAATGATACATAAAGCAATGGAAATGTGCTTGCTGTACGTGTGATGCTACTACCACATGACCTGTAGAACATAACGGTGGCAATTGGTCAGTGTTTCAGGGTTTCAGTTATTCTCGGAGTCAGTGTCCATGGGTGTGGGAAGAAATGCCAAGAATTGGAGCATGCGATGATGGTGGCAGTGGCCGTGGTGATGGTGGCAGGAGACAGGCACTTCTCGTACCGATTAAGACTTCACTTCTAAGGCATGGAAGTAAGAAATTTGTACAGGGCCAGGGTAAAAGTACACACATCTTTCCATATGCTCCCCCTCTCCCATCATTTTATCTTGCTCCCTTGTACTATCTCTCACAGTCTCACTCCATTGTGGATATGTCGACCAAGGGACATGGCAGTTCTTTAGGTCTACGGAGAAAGGCTAAGAGCAACTACCTAGATCTGAATGAATAAAATTAAGCTGGAGAATAGAAGAAAAATGAATATAAGGTACAGGCCTCTCAAGTCAACAGCAAGATCAGTTATGACACCAAGAAATAGCCGAAACAAACGACAGAGCGATACATATCAGAAACAATCCTGATGTGGACATGCTAATTAACAACATCCGAAATCATGTGCATAATTCCCACGGAAATTCTCCACGAAGCAACTCCAAGTGAAGAAAGCAAAAGCACTTAACCTTTCTAAGCTGTGGGCTGCGGCCCCGATTAGAACGGCGACGGGCGACCATCAGCGGCGCCCGGATTCCAACCGTAGGCGGCTTCCGGTGGCAGCTGAACGTTGCCGAGGAGGTTCGGTGGCAGTCCTTGGAAGAGGCTTGGATCCACGGCCCCGCCAGCGAGCTGCGCTGCTTGCTGCCCGGCGGCGAGCATCCCGGCGCTGTCGGCCTGCCCTTGTGCTGCAAGCAGCTCGTCTTCCTCCAACGGCAGTCGCTCGTACACCGCGTTCGCGAAGGAGGCCGCCATTATCACCACCGGCCCGGCCGCGGTCAGCGCGCCTACAACGCTGCCGCCCACCACCTGCCCCTGCCCGCCGGCCAGATAGACGGTGAGCCCTGTGGCTTCCGGTGGGGCGGGAGGCGGGAGGAAGGAGCCGGAGAGGGAGAGTATCTCGAACCGGCCGTGGAGGGCGACGACCGCACCCTGCGAGGCGGGCTGCCGCAGGGTGACGTTGGTCACGGTGCCCGCGCCGCTAAGCACGCAAACCCCACGCTGACGACGGCGCGCGAACGCCGTGATGCTCTCGGAGATGTCGCACCCGCCTGCAACCTCCATGACGTGTGTCCGCAGCGTGTTGGCGCTGTCCCGTGTGATGATGATCGGCGGCTTCGGCTTGTTCTTGGACCCGGCCGGCCGGCCCCTTGGGCGGCGCGAGCCGTTCTCGCCTCCATCCTGCCCACCACCAGAAGGGGGAACTAGAGCGAGCTCACCACCATCACCACCACCGCTGCCGTGGCCGTTGCCACCGTTTTCATCATCCTCGTGGTCGCGTTTGGTGCCGCGGCCGCCGAACACCCCCGGCGTGCCGCCGCCCTGGTCGTCCTCGGTCTTGAGATGCAACTGGTGCTGCTGCTGCTGCTGCTGCTGGAGATGGTGATGGAAGTCGCGAGTGTTGAATGGTGGAGGAAGATGGTGACCGTGTATGGATGCCGTAACCGGATCCATTCTCCCTAGCTAGCTAGGTTACTCTTTCCCCTCACCTCTCCCTCTTCTCTTGCTTTCTTTTCTTTGCAAGATCTTTTTTATTTCGCCTCTAGCTTATCTACTAACAAATCTCTCATGTGGGAAGGGACGAAACCTACGAGATGGAACAGTCGCAAGGAAAGCAAAGGGTGGAGTAAATAAGGGGAGAGGAGGGGAGGAGAAGAATTTGCGAATTATTAAGCAGGGAAAGGGAGCAAAGCTAAGGAGTGCATGGTTGGGTTGTGGTGTGTTGTGAGAGGGAAAAGATGGAAAGAAAGACGGCGCCCTGCCCCTTCTTTTCTCTCTCGCTCACTCTCTCCCCACTTTGCCGCTTGATTAGAATAATGATAGGTGGGAGGGAGGAGGAGAGGGACACCACCACCACCGCTACTACCCTTCACCAGAAACAGAAAATCGGAGAGGAGAATGAGACTAGACACAGCAAGGGAGGAGGCAAGTGACTTCTCATATCAACCACCAACTTCTCAACTGATTCTAGGGCATCTAAGTCTAGCTACTCCATTTCCTCCTACAATTTCTCTCTCTAGACATCTCTCTCCCCTTCTCTCTTTTCGATATATGCGCTTATCGCTAAATTCGTCCGTATCCTGCCCCTTCTAGGGCATCCATACTCTGTGCGTGCTCACACGTAAAGTTACGTGTGTGTGTTACTGGCATGTATTCTGAAATTAATGTACATGTTGCTCTCAGGTCCCAACTAGCTCATCCGAAGTTTTGTTTTAAAATGGGACTGTAAATTTATAAGCTTGATGTGACCTGAAAAGTTTAGTTTCGGTTGGCCCAGATTATTGGGAGTGACCAAGTGAGAACAAATGGCAGAGCACCAATTAATTTGGTGCGTTGCATGGGATATATATGGAGCTGCTTCCATATGAGAGGTGCAAGTGTGCAACTGTATATCTGTTGAAATTACAATTAATGATGTCTCACTTTTCTCTTGAATCATTTCTACTTCCCTTTCCCGTCTCATCTTTTGATAAATCTCACGCATGACAAGATGTTAAAAACCCCAGATCAGAGCGGAATTCAAGATCGTATACAGTACGGCATGCTTCTTCCGGAACCGCATTATTAGAACAAATTAAATCTCAAGGTCCTCCGTAATCATGGCTCCTTGTCACAGACCTTGTGGTGTAGTATGTATGAATATATAATATAGACAAATATCGGTTGCTGGATGATGGCATGAAAGTGACCAAGTCGAGTTCGGGTGGGGACTGAGAGGGGATATTCCAAAAACTGTCATTGGCATGAAGCTACCTAGCTGGCCCCTTGAAAGGTTAGTTCATCAATCAATTGATCCCTTCCCGTGCTATCTTGCTTAGCTTCTTGTGGGCACGCACGCAGATAGAACAGAAATCTGGAGTTGTTGCCTCTCAAAGATAGCTTTGTCGATCGTGCCGGTAATCCAGGCCCTGCCTGGTCCGGCTACCCAACAAGCAGTGCCTTAAATTAGCACTCAGACAGGCTGGTTTTGGGGAGTCTAACCCTAACTAATTAATCCTGGAGCTAGCTAGCGCTCTTGATGATCATATCCGTCCAACCTGCGCGCGGCCCTCGTTGTGGCCTCCCACGCCCCCTCCCAAAAGGCTCACTTGCCATTGGCCGTCGTATCGCTGTCCCATTGGCCCCAATCGAAAGGTGAGGCTTGCTGAATTATATGCCGACCAGATGCGTTTACTTTTCTTAATTTCGTGGTTAGCGCGTAACTAGGTCTGATTAAACAAATCCGAGAATATATTATATCATCCTCTCTCCCCCAAGCTCGACAATTTATGTGGCATTCTCGACAATTTATGTGGCATTATTGGTCGTTGATTATACTAGTAAACTTATGTGAATGTTGAGATGACTCTTACGGTACGAAAGGTAGCAAGCTCTGTTCATCTCTCGATGATGTGATCGCGCTCGCTAGCTAGCTTGACTGTCATGACTTGCAGGAGGTGTATATCATGTACATGTGGACGACGAAGACCAAGCATGCATGCACACTTGTGCTGGTCTAATGGAACGCACACGCCATATAGCAAGCTAGCTATTCAGAACAGGTTAATTCCAAGTCGCATCCGAATGCATGTGTTGATTGAACTCGTGAAGTAAGGGTTTGGAGACCTTCAGTCAAACTGTACATACGGCACAATGCAAGACAAGCGTCACTTGATAAATATATATACGCATGACAGCCACATGCAACGTCAGCCAACTGTACTATATTCCAAATATTAACCTCGATCCCACCTCCAAATCTACATTTCTATTTTAGCAAATTAAATTTGAGATACAAATAGATGAAGTGACTCTCGATATAGTAGCGCAATTGTCTTGTAAATAGTGATACGGGCCTAGACAATCTTGCGTAAATTAAGTTTAGAGACACGAGCACTCAAATTTAATGCACACGTAACGACGGTACAATTTTCTTTTTTTTTCTCTAGTTTTAGAACTACGCCCAAATGTTTCTTCCCGATCGCTAATGCCTTGTATAGAATGGAGGGTCGTTACAGTGTTTCCACGCGAACAATGCAAATTAAACACCTGCGTAATTCTCGTGAAATTCATGGCATCATAAACAAGCCTTGTTTTGTACTGTAGTAATAATGCAAGACCTTCTAAGATACCTAGAACGTTGCTTCAGAAAAATACCTAAAGCATACACCATAACACACTCGTAGCAAAAGTTACCTCTACACACACAGCCCAACAAAAGGTTTCCTCAAGAAACGTAGCTTGTCATCTTTCTGCCTTTTCAAGCATGCCACTCCCAGGGCTGGCCCCAGGGGAGGGGGGGGGCAGAGTGTGCGGCCGCCCCGGGCCCCCCAAATCCCAGGGGCCCCAGCCCAAGTATGCCATATGCATGTGGCCAAGGGCCAAGGTCTGCTTATTTAAGTGCGTAAATCCCAGGGGCCCCTGTATAAATTATTTGTATAAATATTATTGCTTTTGGATGCATTTAAGTGTTTCTTAGTAAAATTTCATATATATATATATATACATATATTGATTATTATTGTTATAATATTTATATTAAGGGGCCTCGAGTTTTAGTTTCGCCCAGGGCCCCCAAAATCTTAGGACCGGCCCTGACCACTCCTAGATGTTCAAGCATGCGGATTCATGATATATACATAAACTTTTGGCTACTATGACTCATATATTAAACATATATCGCTAGCATTCCATATGTAGATTAATGATGTGTAATATGTAGCATTTTAAAAAAAGTTGACTTTCCACTTTTGTTCTTGAACGTTCAGTGCAAAACTATAATTTGAAATAAGTTATATATGCTTAAAATTTTATGTCTTAAGGATTAAAGTTTTGTTACTATTATAGTTACCATGTTGGGCAAGGCTGGTTGGGGACTATGCCCCAGATAGGCGTAGACGGCGATGCCTTCTTCCTCATCCAGCACCTGCTCCTCCCCCGTTCCACTCCACCGTCACTACTCCACCTCCTCCGTTTGTCGTTCGCTCCACTACCACCGCTCCGCCACCTCCCCCTAGTTCCCCCGCTCCATTGTAGGTGCCTCCTCCTCTTCCTATTCTACTGCCGACACCACCATCACTGACACCAATCTATAGCCGTCGAGCCACCTTGCCATCCCCACCCATCGGCAGTCCACCACCGCCCGTGGTCGATGGGGCTACTACCCCGCCCAGCCGCAATGCCCATCAATCTACCGCCATTGCCGGTCCGCACTGCCCGGCGGCCATCTCTCTAAGCCCAGGAGTGCTAATGAACCCGTCTGTACTACTACAGAAGAGCTTTGTGCAGACGGTTCAGAACTCCCGTATAGGACGCTTTTTCGAACTGACTATACTAAAGCGTGTGTACAAATCAGGTTTATATAGACGGTACGATTCCAACCGTCTGTGATGTTATTTTAGGATTGCAAAAAAAGAGAGGCTAGGGCCGAGCGGCCCATCCACACCCCGCCGCTCCCATTCACGCACACGTTGAGAAACCCGAATTCGTCGGACCATTCACACGCACGTCATGTGCGCACGCCCATTGCCATGCTATGCCACCACGCCACGCCGGCCCGTCCGCACCCCGCCGCTCCCATTCACGCGCACTTTAAGAAACCTGAATTCGCCAAACCATTCACATGCACGTCATGTGCGCGTGCCCGTTGCCACGCCACGCCCGGCCCAGCCCGGCCGGGCCCGGCGAGGCGAGCTAGCGCGTGCGTGTGATATTTCCCTTCTCTCCTCCCATTGCTTTAGAGAGGTGTGGAGCACTAACCCTTATAAGGTAGTCTCCCTCCACTTCAACTAGCAATATGGGACTAAAGCTCCATAAGCTCTTGCCATGTATTAATTCTAACAAGTGGGATGCTACAGTACAAACGGTTTCAAATTAGAACCATTTGTACAAATAGCATAGATAATTCTAGTTTAGAACCGTCTATACTGTAGCGTCCCACCTAATGGGAACTGCTCCTAATCATTATCTCAAACGGTTCTATTTTGGAACTGTCTGTGATATCTCTGTACAGATGGCTCCGAAGAGACATTTGTACAGGAGCATCCCATTAAATGGGTTCTGCAGTAGTGCCGGCGGGTCGAAACCCAAGGTCGTTGTCACCGATTCACAGGTCTACGCCCTCTCTATCCTACTGCTCTGCCCCCTTCTTCCTCCTCCCGCTTCTTCCTATCACTGAAGAAGATGGTGCACTCTCCCACATCCATCTCAGCCATACTTGAGCCAATTGGATGGGCGAGAGGCATTTGCCCATTAAGACCATTCAGAGAAATGTGTGCAAATAGATTTCCCTAAAATATTTGTTTACATTTTTAAAGTATCACACTATTAATACTCATAGGTCAGGGATGATTTTTGCATGCATGGATCCCTGCTAGTAAGATATGCACACATATATAAATTGTTGGTGATTCTGCATACTCTACTTTCATGATTTGAGACAAGTACATATTAAGTGATGAACCATTGGAAATATGTCTTATAGCACCAAGAGTGTCCCAATCTTTCAAAGAGAACACGTATCGATTTATGTGGAGATGCTTTGACAATCCGACTAGACCGTGCGACATGATGCACCTTAGCAATCACTAAACCAACCCCAGTAGGTTATTGACGATGCTGGAAGCACGACCAACCTGAACACGAGGT
Organism: Stipa capillata; assembly: GCA_019208055.1. Classification (NCBI taxonomy): domain Eukaryota; kingdom Viridiplantae; phylum Streptophyta; class Magnoliopsida; order Poales; family Poaceae; genus Stipa; species Stipa capillata. The sequence continues at coordinate 116,593 of JAGXJF010003395.1, forward strand.
TCTAATCTCTACGAGCAATAGAAGAACAAACAAGAATATGATGATGCAATCTGAAGTTACTAGCATAGATGAAGTACATTGATAAATTGGGGTTCTGAAAGTGGTCTGGACAACTGGTCGTTGGACACAAAATCGACTAACTCGAAGTTGCAAAGTGGCAAACTCTTAACTAAAAAAAACCCTATGAATCCCATGGTGGCTAGGGTGTTTCTATAGATAGAAAATATACATGAGCCAAAATGGACTTGAATCAACCTAAGTCAGTTTGGTCGATCAAACCAGCTGTATGAGTGGGTTAAACTAGACAGTACAGCTTGGTCGACCAAATGACTCCCGATGACTCTAAAACGGGTATTCCTTCTTGTACATTGACCGAAGTTTCAATTGGTCTTCGAATAGGCTTCTTCAGTCTTTATCCTCATGTCACTCTTTCATGAATATTTATCTTAGCATTTTTGCGTATATTTCTATTGTAGATCATGGCACCACATAGCACCACCTAGCACCACCGCTACACCTAGTTTGTGATCAATTCTTGAAAAGGAAAAACTTAATCGAACAAACTTTGCGGACTGGTCCAGCAACCTAAGAATTGTTCTCCAGCATGATGAAATAGAACACGCTCTAGAGAACCCAATTCTAGATGTGCCTGTTGAGGATACTACCGCCAGTAAAAATGCCTATAAGAAAACATGTGATGAATCTCTTCAGAAGCAATTTGAGAACATGGAAACCTTCGATACAATCGAAGGGCTTAAGTGCATGTTTCGAACACAGACAAGGACTGACAGGTTTAATATCTCAAGAGCCTTGTTAGAATGTAAGCTAACAGAAGGCAACTGGGTAAGCCTGCATATGATAAAAATGGTTGGTTACATGTAGAGCTTGAAAAATCTAAGTTTTCCCATTAGCCAAGAGTTGGCTATTGACATGATTCTTGCTTCACTTCCGCCGAGCTATGGCCCGTTCATCTCGAACTACCATATGCATGGCATGGACAAGCATACTGCCAAGTTGCATGGGATGGTTAGAACAATAGAGAAAGACGTCAAGAAAGACACCGATCATGTGATGATGGTGCAAAAGATTACTAGCTTCAAGAAGAAGGGCAAATTTTGGGCCAAAGTGAAGGCTAAGGGCAAGGCTCTAGATGTGATCTCGAGTAACAAGTCAAAGCCTCAAACTAGGCCTAAGACTAGTCCAGATTCAGGGACTAAAAGCTATTACTATCATGGTATTAGCCATTGGAAGAGAAACTACAAGAAGTACTTAACTGATTCGAAGAAGAATGGTGGAAGTAAGACTTTCTCTTCAGGTATACTTGTTGTAAATGTTATAGACATATTTCTTGCTAATTCTCCTATTACTCTTGGGTATTTGATACCGGATCAGTTGTTCATATTTGCAACTCAATGCAGAGGCTAATAAGGAGCAGGAGCATGATAAGAGGTGAGGTTGGTCTTTTGTGTCAGGAATAAAGCAAGGGTTGATACATTGGTGTCAGCACCTTACCATGACATTTACCTTCAGGATTTATTATGGAATTAAATAATTGTTATTACATTCCAACTTTGAGTCGAAACAATTTCTCTACCTCACGTTTATTGAGAGAGGGTTATAAATTCATTATTGAGGATAAGGGTTGTTCTATATTTTTAATAAGATGTTTTATGGCTATGCACCTGTTGTGAATGGGTTGTTTATGTTAAATCTTGATGATGCACCTGTCTACAACATTAATGCCAAAAGGTTCGCCCTAATGATTTGAATCCTTCCTATTTTTGGCATTGTCATATAAGTGAAAAGTGCATGATGAAGCTCCATAATGATGGTCTTCTAAAGTCATTTGATTTTGAATCATTCAACATGTGTGAATCTTTTTACTTGGAGAAATGACCAAGTGACATGTTGTGGTCATAGTGAGAGGGCGTCCGACTTGTTGGAAGTCATACATACCGATTAACGTGGACCAATGAGCATGAATGCTAGAGGTGGTTTTCAGTACTTCATTACTTTAACTGATGATATGAGTAGATATAGTTATGTCTCCTTAATGAAGCATAAGTCAGAAATTTTTGATAAGTTCAAAGAATTCCAAAACAAAGTGCAAAATCAATGTGGCAAGAAATTAAGTTTGTACGGTATGATCACGTAGATGAATATTTGAGTCACAAGTTTAGTAATCATCTAAAGAGTTCTGGAATTGTTCCACAACTCACGCCTCTGCGAACGCCCCAAAGGAAAGGGGTGTCCAAGCGGTGTAATCAAACTTTGTTAGACATAGTTTGATCAATGATGAGTTAGTGAGATCTACCACTATCTTTTTGGGGCTACGCTCTAGAAACGGCAGCTTTCACATTAAAAGGGGACCATCTAAATCTGTAGATAAGACATTATATGATATATGGACCGGGAGGAGTCCCAGATTGTTTTTTCTAAAAATTTGGGGTTGTAAAGTTCATGTTAAACGTTCGATGTCTAACAAATTCACATCCAAATCAGAAAAGTGCTTTTTCGTCAGATATCTAATGGAAACCTTAGGGTATTACTTCTACAACCGAGAAGAGGGAAAAATGTTTATCGATAAAAACAATGATGAGGATAAGACCCCCATGGATGCACCCACTGCCACCTCTACTTCCACTACTTCAACTACATCCGTTGCTCAAGCTATAAAGAGCAAAAGGAAGACCATCAAGATCTTTAAGAAGATGGGAGGAGTCAAGTTCAAGCTGTCGAGAGGAGGAGAGAATAAAGTTCAGGTGACTATGGCCATGTTCCACTTTACTCGGTGCTTTATAAGAAGTCTTCCCATGTCACCTTTGGTCCAAGAAGAGCTAGAGATCAAGTTCCAAAAGTTCTGGACTTTGATTCGGATTGCTGAGACAGCCCCGACTTCAAACGTCTATATCTCAGGCATACGAAATCTGATTTGGGTGATCTTTGACTCTTTGGAAAGCTTAACTCATGCTCTTTTCAACTTGTCGAGCTTCATCTCCAAATTCATTATGAGCACACTCCAATTGCCAAAACAGTCCAGGACCATCTCTAAAACAGATCACCTCTTCTCTTTATATACCCCCTAGGATTCTCTCTTTAGTTTTGGTTTTGTTGAGCATAGTTTTGTTGTCTAGGGCCAAGCAGCATTGTCTCTAGTTGTGTCTTGAGACTATCCAGTTTGACTACTTTGCAGAACTCCACCATATCAATATATCATACTTCATCTATATTTGTAATTTCAGATTGCCTTCAATTATTCTTGCTCGTTCTTCGGTTGCTTGCAGGGACAAAGAACCTCGTTCTCAGGTTGATCTTGCCCATGACAAGGTCAATAACCTCCAGGAGTTGGTTTAGTGATTGCCTAGGTGCTCTGTCGTTGTACGAGTGTAGCCAGATCGTCAAAGTCACCTCCACCAAACCGACATGTGTTTCTCACTAAAAGATCGGGACAGCCAAAGTTCTACCAGGTTACTCGTTGAGCAAGTCGAGTGTTTTTACTAGATTAGTTGCATCGTTTTACCTAGTGTCTACCTCAGTCAAAAATCGAAAACAAATTAGTCTGGGTTACCCTTTGTCCAAAGCAATCTGAGCCTTGCAATTTTCATCATAGTTCTTACATTATTGAATTTTTCCTGCATTAATCATGTCGAGTTGCCGGTTTAGATTGGTTCATAGTTAAAAATTTTCCACTAGATCAAACCTCCTTTTGTTGCCTCTACTTCTTCCTGCAGAAAAATCAGAAAAAAAGAAGAAGAGAAGAGTTGGTACCATGGCAAGGTTAATGCTGCCAATTTTCTTCTACAATAGCCCGTGCCACCCTCCGTCGTTGCCACTCATCCATCTCCTTGTGCCGCCACACTTGCAACCCCTACCGTGATATCACTTTGCTGCCACAACATGCATTACTGCCACCACCGCTTCCCTTGCAATTTTGGCTTGGAGAAGAACAGAGAGATGACACCACGGTCGCTTCCGTCTTTGCTCGACCGCACCAATAGCAGATTGGGTCCGCTCCACAAAGTTTTGGAAGGCCAACTGATGATGAGTAATACATTACTACCATACATGGGGTATTATCTATATACGAATACCCTAGATATCCTGAGTAGCTGATGTAGCGGCTAAGGAATCTAGAAGATAAAGAGTCCTTAGGTAATAAGAATGAACATCCCCTTTAACTAGGATGTCAAATCCCTATGTTTAAGGAAGACAAAATCTCAGATAGAGATAAGTCCATGACCATCACGACTCGGGCCATCTCTTATATAAGGACCCGAGGACCCCTCAAGGGAAGATCAGATCCAATCGGGGCAAACAAGCCATACACAAGCCAGATTGGAGACATAAGCCTTTGGAGATTAAGCCCTAGCCTCCACGAGAAGATTCCCCAGACGTCCAAATCTACTCGGAGAAAACCCTGACTAGGTTTAGATCCCATCTAGGATAGCCACTAACATCCCCCTTTATAAGCTATTCGTGATTCAATATATACCAATAGGACGTAGGGTTATTATCCAACGGGAGGACTGAACCTGTATAAAAATCCTCACTAGTACAGAACAGGTCTTTTAAGACCCCTCGTCGCACACGGTTAGCCGAAACCCATCACCAATGTGAACATCGCAGACGGTCAACATTTCAGGCCCGTGTGTGATGTGCCACAGCAAACTGGGCCGTGTGCGATGTGAGGCACATGGCACACGGTTATTTTCTAATAACCGTGTGCGATGTGCCTCACATCACACACGGTTATTTCATAGGTACCATGTGCGATGTGGCTCCACATCGCACACGGTTTTTTTGGGCGACCGTGTGTGATGTCTCGTTCTGGAAATTCTTAACTTTTTCATAGGTAGCCAGCATCAGTGACAGATTTTGTTTGAGGACCGTGTGTGATATTGTAAGTATCGGTGACGGTTAATTTTGATAACCCGTATGCGATATCATATCACTTAAATCAGTACCAAGCTCGACCTAAATCCTTTAGTTCGAGCGCACGGCAACGGCGGCTTGTTGTAAGGGCGGTGGCAGCGGCTTGTTGGAGGGGTGGCGCACGGCGGCTAATTGGAGTGGCGGCGGTGGCGGCGGGCGGTAGCTGTGGCGGCGGAGGCAGTGGCGGGCCGGGGTGGCTGTATGTGAGCTCTGCTAGCAAAATTAGTACGCGTATAATCCGCATCAAGTCATCCTTCGGTTTTAGCTCGGATATTCCGCATGCAGTCCTAGCAAAATCATGCCATGTAGTTTTTTTGTTGTTTGAAATCCTGTAGATGGATCGAGGTTGGATGTCTGAGAGTCGTACAAGTCGAGCATATATCAGTGGCGTCGTTGGTTTCATGAAAGTCGTCGAGGTAGACATGAGGCACAAGGGGGAACTAGTGATTTTTTGTCCATGTGTTGAATGTGAAAATTCTAGACTGTGGAAGGACCCAAGAGTGATCGAAGAACATTTGTTTCGGAGGGGTTTCAAGACGGGATATACATGTTGGACCAAGCATGGTGAAGAGTCGGTCATGCACGTAGAAAACGAAGATAGTGATCATATGCCAAACCCATATGATGGGCAGTCAGATGGCGACGATTGTGATTCCGATGGCGATGATACTGCTATTCCAAATCTGCAACAAATGATTCATGATTTTGAGAGCAACCATGATGATGCAGAATACAGGGAATTCATGGGCTTGATGGAAGACGCTGAGAAACCATTGTATCTAAACTGCAAGGCAAAACACTCCAAGTTGTCAGCGACACTTGACCTCTTGAGATTGAAGGCAGAAAGTGGATGGTCGGACACGAGCTTCACAAAGATGTTGGTTCTTTTTGCATACATGCTTCGAGATGAAAATAAGTTGCCAAAAAACATCTACGAAGCCAAGAAGGTGATTTGCCCCATGGGATTAGAAGTATAGAAGATACACACATGTAAGAATGATTGTATGCTTTATCGCAATGAGTACAAAGATTTGTGTTCATGTCCGATATGCAAAGCTCCTCGATACAAGCGTAAGTTTGCAAAAGACAAAGACAAGGCCGATGATGAGATCAAGACGGGAGTCCCTAATAAGGTTGTGTGGTACTTGTCTGTAATTCCTCGGTTGAAGCGTTTGTTTGCAAACCCGAAGGAAGCGAAGCTGATGCGTTGACATGTGGAGGGACGTAAGAATGATGGAAAGATGAGACACCCAGCTGATGCTGCCTAGTGGAGAAGAATCGATGCGAAGTACCCAACCTTCGGCGATGACCCAAGGAATGTAAGATTTGCAATGAGTACAGATGGAATGAATCCATTTGGTAGCATGAGCAGCAGACACAACACTTGGCCTGCGCTTCTGTGTATGTATAACCTTCCTCCTTGGCTGTGCATGAAGAAGAAATCAGGAAATGACATCAAAGGGCCAAAGCAACCTGGAAATGATATCAACGTTTACTTCAGGCTGCTGGTGGAAGAACTACAAACATTGTGGAAAGAGAAAGGGGTAAGGGCATGGGATGCGTACAAAATGGAGTCATTTGATCTACGTGCATTGTTACTCCTTACCATCCAGGATTATCCAGCACTTGCTAATGCTTCGGGGCAGAGTACAAAGGGAGCCAAAGCATGTGTCACATGCATAGATGATACCGCGAGTGTCTGGCTTCCGTTCTCGCGCAAAACCGTATACATGCGTCATCGGAGGTTCTTGAGAAGAAATCACCCTTACTGTAACATGAAGGAACAATTTGACGGTAATACAGAAAGAGGCGTGAAATCAAGGCCTTTTACCGACGATGAGGTCAGTGAGATGGTTAAGGATGTGAATGTCATGCTTGGCAAGGGACATAAACGCCCTGTGAAAAGAGCGTGTGGAAGAAGAAATCAGTTTTCTGGGACTTACCTTATTGGAAGGGTGCAGATGTATGTCACTGCATTGATGTCATGCACGTCGAGAAGAACGTGTGTGGCAGCGTTCTTGGTACATTACTGAACATGAAAGACAAAACGAAGGATGGCATCAAGTCACAAATGGATATGGTCCATTTGGGCATCAGACTAGAGTTAGCTCCAGTAAAGAAAGATAAGGGGTAGACGTATCTCCCACCTGCCTATTACACTTTATCCAAGAAGGAAATAATAGAGTTCTTGGGCTTCTTGTATAGTGTCAAAGTCCCCTCTGGTCATTGCGCAAACATCAGGAGTCTTGTTTCAATGGAAGACAAGAAACTAATTGGCATGAAGTCACAAGATTGCCATGTAATGATGACACAAATGCTCTCGGTGGCAATCAGAAATATTCTGCCCACAAAAGTTTGAGAGGCGATCATGAGGCTTTGTGATTTCTTCAACTCGATATCTCAGAAGGTCATGGATTTTGATACACTGGATGATCTGTAAGAGGAGGTTATAAAGACTCTATGCCAGCTTGAGATGTTCTTCCCGCCCTCGTTCTTCGATGTCATGGTTCATCTCGTTACACACCTTGTGTACGAGATAAAGATGTGCGGGCCTGTGTTCCTACGTAGCATGTATTCGTTCGAGCGGTTAATGGGAATACTCAAGCACTATGTTCAGAATCGGTATCGGCCCGAGGCCAGTATCGTAGAAGGATATACCGCGGAGGAGGTGGTTGAGTTTTGCACCGATTATATGCACAACTCACAGCCTATTGGTGTGCCCAGGTCTTGCCATAAGGGAAGGCTATCTGGAAAAGGGACTGTCGGAAAAGAAGTCAGCTGGAAGGATACTCATCTATTTGACATTGCCCATTTTACGATCTTGCAGCACATGATAATAGTTTCCCCTTATATAGAAGAACACGTGAACAAGCTACGGCAAGAGTTCCCAAAAGTGCCATACAGTTGGATCTTGAACAAGCACAACCAGACATTCAGCCAATAGTTGCAGAACCGTATCATAGACGGGCCGACAGATGACACGCTAACGTGGTTGGCCCAAGGGCCAGCATTTACAGTTCATAGTTGGCAAGCGTACGACATGAATGGGTACACGTTCTACATGAAGGATTGAGATGAGAAGACCACATTTCAGAATAGCTCTGTCCGAGTAGAAGCCATAGATACAGATGGACAGAAGGAATTTTACTATGGGATCATAGAGGAGATTTGGGAGCTTGCTACGTGACATTCTAGATTCCATTGTTCATGTGTAAATGGGTCGATCTTAGACATGTCAAAGTCGACAATTACGGCTCGACTTATGTCAACCTCAGCAAATTGGGATACATAAAAGAACCCTTCATTTTAGCCTCCCAAGCTACCCAAATTTTCTATGTGAAAGACCTCGCACATAAGAACTGCCATGTAGTGATGCATGGAAAAAGGAGGATCGTAGGAGTTGAGAATATTGTCGACGAGGATGAATACAATCAGTTTGATGAGTTGCCACCTATTGGAGAACGCATAAGAACGGACGAGCAAGACCAAGGGGAAACTTGCTACGTACGCCAAGATCATTCCCATGGGCTAGTATACAAAGGAAATCATGTAGTGGATTCATGATTTATTTTGAATCTGATACTCATTTTGAATATGTAATCGGTTGAAGTAAGCAATTATGTTTCAAAAAGTCATCGCAGAATTTTTGAATCTGATACTCATTTTGAATATGCAATCGGTTGAAGTTAGCAAATTATCTTGTGGAGTCATCGCAGAATTTTGATTCTGATATTCATTTCGAATACGTAATCGGTTGAACTATAGATGATCAACTCCTATATGTGATCACATTGCACACGGTGAACACCTGTAGCCCGTGTGCGATGTGACTTACATCGCAAACGGTGAACTCCTGCAGCCCGTGTGCGATGTGGTGTGACTCACATCACACACGGTCAAAACCAGTAGATCATATGCAATTCACATTGCACACAGTCAGATGCTCTGGCCTGTGTGCGATGTGAGTCACACATTTTCAACACAGGTGGAGAAGACATTTCCAACACAGATTAACAAGACATTTACAGACAGAAAGTAGACATTTCGAACGCAGATTAAGAACACATTTCGAACATAGATTAACAAGACATTTCCAACACCGATTAACAAGACATTACATAACAAAAGGCCTCTTCCGGTTGTTGCGAAGAGGAAACATTACGTTACATAACAAAAGCCTAATTCATGCATATGCGTACGCACATAATGTGAAGCAAAGGGAAATAAAAACTATCTAAATCGACTCCAGCGGCAGATCTTCATCCACAGGGTCAGGGTTCAGAGCGGAGACATTAGCAACTATGAAGAAGCTCACCATCTCGGCACCCCACCGGAAGCACTTTGCGTGGAGGCGCAAGACGATATTTTTGTTCATGCAGCAGACGAGGATACGCCCCGGCTCATGGTGAGCTTCGAGGAGAAAACCGTGGTGCCGCGGAAACTTCTTTTCCAGGATACACCGGACGGCGTACGCCCCAGAGTAATTGACGGGGTCAGCATTGTACGCGCAGAGGAGGGTCTGGTCGGTGGGTCCATAGTCGACCAACTCCAGTGCGGTGGCAGTGGCGCGGGAGATAGCCATGGTCATCTGGATGCGGTCCTCGCGGATGGGCGACGCTTCGCTCTTCCACTTCCCCGAAGAGCTCCCTGCAGCAGCCATTACAACAGATCGAGGAGGTGGCTAAGGGGTAAGGAAGAAGAGGATCGGCTGAGTACGTGGCTAGAGGTGGCGTTTGGAGGGATGAAGAAGTGGATCTACGGAGCAGGAGGCGGCTTATACGAATGAAGATGAGAAACCAAAGAGGTGGCAGTTTATAGGGGCGAATCTTTGTGTTGCACGCCGCACTTACATGACTCACATCGCACACGGGCATTACCGGTCACCCGTATGTGAGCACTTCGCACACGGTTAAAATCAAATACCCGTGTGCGATGTGTGTCGCATCGCACACGGGCGGGGGTACGTGACCGTGTGCGATGGCAGGCCCTGGTACAACTAGTACCTAGGTCACCCACTACTGCAGAAAGTGCTATAGGCGCCACATCACCAGTGACGCGCGAAAAAAATGCTCGTCACTGGTAATCGTAAAATTTACCAGTGGTGGGCGCAAACTTACACTTGTCACTGGTAAATGTTTACCAATGACGTGTACAAATCAGTGCACGTCACTGATAACCACAAAATTACCAGTGGCGGGCGTAAAGTAGAGCTCGTCACTGGAATGTTTACTCCAGTGACATGCCTATTGAAGAGCCCGTCACTGGTATGATTTGATTCCGGCCGCCTCCGTGCTTGGTTACCAGTGGCGGGCACAGAGGAAAGCTCGTCACTGGTATGTTCTATACCAGTGATGCTTAATGAGATGCGCCCGTCACTGGTAACCTTGCCTATATAACGTTTCAGCGAGCTCGCTGCTGGCCAGTCGAATTAACTCCATTGACCAGCAGCAAGCTTGCCGGTCGCCTGCAACTCCGCCGCCGCCGTACGTGCCCCCTGGTAGTGTACTGCCCTCCAAAAGCTTCCCCCACCTCCCCTCCCTTGTCCTCTCTCTCTCCTTGCTAAATCTAGCTCTGATCAGCATCTGATCAGCATCTCTGATCTCCCCCAAATTAACCTTGCTAGCTCTCCCCTCTCAAAAATCTGAATTTGCTTCAACTTTCCCCCCAAACCTCTCCCCTCCATTTCTTATGAACTGAGATTTTACCCTAATTCCTTATGAACTGAGATTTTGTACAATTCATTTGAGATTACGAACTGAGTTAATTGTTATGAAGTGAGTACGTTTGTTATGAACTGAGATTTGTGTTAAACTGCTAGTACTGCCTCCATCAATCGTCTAAAATGAAAAATGAAATGTGTAATGCTACGACATCGATCGTATGAGATGAATATTTGTGGAAGGGTTTGTGATCGGCCATCGAGCCATCGCGCGTTTTGACAAATTTGTTCATATATTGCTTGTGGTACCGGCCATCGAGCCGAGGCAACGTTTGTGTTGCTCTTTGTCAAACTTGAGTTGTCAACGTTTTGTCAGAATGTTGCTTTGTCAACGTTTTGTCAACGTTCGACAAACTCGATTTTAGTTATTTTAGCAAAGGTCATGCCGAAATTTTCAATGGGTTGGTACTAATTAATTTTCGTATATCTTAGGGATCGAACGACCGATGGATCGAAGTTGGATGTATGACGGCGATCGGAACACACAGAGTTTCTATACATCTTTGAATGAGTTCTTTGATTTCACCGAGCGAGATATGGCGCGAAAGGGTGGCACGAAGATATGCTGTCCGTGTCGTGATTGCAAAAACTTGAAGATGTACGAAAGGAAATCTGGTTTTTTGCACATGCACCTGGTGCGATGGGGTTTCATGGCAGGTTATACACGGTGGACAAGTCACAGTGAGGAGGATGAGGTTGTTGCCGACGAAGGGTTAGATGAAGAAGCAGGACATGGAGAGCCGGAAGCAGAACGGTTGGACTATCAAGATGCCGGAGGACGTGAAGAGGCCGAAGCGGATACGTGAAGCACGGGGGACAATTTGGCCGGAATGGTCCAGGACCGTCATGTGCAAGAGCAGGTTGTGAAAGAGACGAATAACGATAGTGCGGCTCGTAGAGAGGCTGCCAAGCTGGAGACACTGGTGAAAGACTCGAAAACTCCCTTGTATCCTGGTTGCAATCCCGAGCACACCCGCCTCTCAGTCACGCTCGAACTTCTAAGACTGAAGGCACTGCACAACAGCACGGACACAAGCCTCGATGAGACATTGGAGTATCTTGCAAAAGTTCTACCAGAGGGGAACGTGTTGCCTCGCGGTTGCGATGAGGCCAAGAAGGTCGTGTGCCCTCTTGAAATGGAGGTGACGAGATACCACGCGTGTCCGAATGACTGCATCATATATCGGAACCAGTATGCGGAGCTAACCAAGTGTCCCGAGTGCAAAGCATCCCGATTCAAGCGGGGAAAGAACTACCAACCAGATGGTGAGAACGGAGTGAAGAGCGGTGCTCCTGCAAAGGTTGTATGGTACCTTGCACTCATTCCCCGTTTGAAGCGTCTATTCGCAAACAAGAAGGAGGCAAAGCTCATGCGTTGGCACGACGAGAGGCCAAGGAAAGATGACGCCGTGCTGAGACACCCTGCGGATGGTTGCCAGTGGAAAGCAATCGATGACCAATACCCCGAATTCGGAGGAGAGCCGAGGAATATCAGAATTGGAATGAGTACGGACGGACTCAATCCTTTTGGAAAAATGAGCAGCAGGCACAGCACTTGGCCCGTGGTCGTATGGATGTACAACCTCCCTCCGTGGCTCTGCATGAAGCGGAAGTACCTACACCTATCTATGCTAATTCAAGGGCCACAGCAACCAGGGAACGATCTGAACATGTATCACCAACTACTGAAGAAGGAGCTAGATACACTCAGGGCTGAACCAGGGGTCCGGGTCTGGGACGCTCACGAAGGAGACTATTTCAATATGAGAGCTATGATGATCACAACGGTGCAAGACTATCCCGCTTACGGATATCAATCCGGCCACGTTTATCACGGATACCAAGGATGTGTTAAGTGCATGGAAGATACAACAAGTCATCACCTGCCGGGCTCTCATAAAATCGTGTACATGGGCCACCGAAGATGGCTTCAACGGGACGACCCGTGGAGACAAGAAAAGAAAAGTTCGACAATACGGTTGAGACCCGAGAACCACCACGTAAGAGGAGTGGGGAAGAAATCTATGAGATGTTGAACTCTTGGGGCTAGTGCCCTAAGGCGGGAAAGAAGTAGAAGAAGGTAAAGCCGCTGGGAGGCGTATGGAAAATGAAATCTGTATTCTGGGACTTGCCTTACTGGCCTTTTCTCGAGACGCGCCGCTGCATAGATGTCATGCATATTGAGAAAAATGTCTGTGAGAGTGTGCTCGGTCTCTTGCTCCACATGCCAGACAAGACAAAAGATGGGCCGAAGGCACGAGCTGACTACGAGGAACTGGGGATAAGACGAGAGCTGTGGGCCAACGAGGAGAAGACCAAGTTGGGCAGGAATTTAACAAAAATCAAGACGGACTGTCCCGCCGCTTGTTACACTCTAAGTACAGACGAGCTCGATAAAATCTTCACGTGCCTCGAAGGTGTGAAAGTAACTTCCGGCTACTCGGCAAACATACAGAGATTTCTAGACATGCAGAACCACAAACTAATCGGTATGAAGTCTCATGACTGTCACGTGATGATCACGTAGATACTTCCGGTTGCAATTAGAGGGCTAATGGAGCCATGGATCCGCAAGACACTGCTTGACCTCTGTAACTTTTTCGACATTATCTCTCAGAAGTCCATCAGTAAGAAGCGTTGCCGGAGACTGCAGGCGGAGATCATTGTCATACTATGCGAGCTTGAGATGTACTTTCCGCCCGCATTCTTCAACGTCATGGTTCATCTCATGATCCATATCGTCCCGGAGATCATCAACCTAGGTCCGGTATTCCTACACAACATGTACCCGTTGGAAAGGTTCAATGGGGTCGTCAAGCGATACGTTCGTAACAGGTCTCATCCGGATGGGAGCATCATCCAGGGCTTTCTCACCGAGGAGAGCGTCGAGTTTTGCACAGATTACATGAGAGTCGACAAACCTATAGGCGTGCCTGTTAATCGGCACATTGGCAGGCTCGATGGCGTAGGTCACCGACGCGGAAAGAAGGATTTACATGTGCACAGTGATGTACCGAACCAATCAGACGACTACGTCAGAGCGCACACAGTAGTGTTACAGCACCTATCAGTGGTCTGGCCTTACGTTATTCAGCAGATGGCAATGTTAAAAACAAAGCACGGCACAAGAAAGACCGAAGCGGCTCTCATGAAAGAGCATAACGCTACGTTCGCGAGGTGGCTAAAAAACTACTTTGATGAATATTGCTTCTCAAAAGATGATGACGTAGCACGGACGGTGTTCCACGTGGCACAGGGACCCCTGATGAATGTCGGGACATACGAAGCATACGATATCAACGGATATACTTTCTATACAGAGGCACAAGACCAGAAAAGTGTGTACCAGAACTCTGGGGTGACGATGGAGGCCCTAACCGGTAAGAAAAAGGACAGATACTACGGTAGGCTCGAAGAGATTTGGGAACTTGACTACACCGTGTCCAAGATCCCCATGTTCCGGGTAAGATGGGTGAAGAATGTCGAAACCGAAGACTATTTCACTACCATGGTCATACCAAAAGCAGTTCCTATTGAGACAGTAAATGTGAAAGTGATCAGTGCCAAAAATGAGCCGTGGGTATTAGCTAAACAAGTGGCCCAATGCTTCTACATAACCGACCCGACGAGGCCAAGCCGTCATGTCATGAGGAAGGGCAAAAGGAGTATCGTTGGAATCGATGGTGTCGTTGACGAAGAGGACTATGACCAATTTGACGACCCGGATACGAAGGAAGACAATGACAGTGGCAACATTCAGCCCCGGCCCAGCAGAAGGAGCAGAACTACATGTCCCGCCGTGCGTCCCTTCAAAAGACGAAGTCACTCCGAGGGGCTAACCTATATCAGGAAGAAGACCAAGACTACCGTTGAGAAGAGTATCGAAGAGTGAGAAGATTGTCAAAGAATGTCATAAGTTAAGTTAATTAATGATGTAACTTAAGTATGTGCTACATCAGAGAAAACAATTTATGCATGATTGTATGTGCTACTATTAAGAAAACGGTGTATGATTGTTGAGATGTTTCAGTTTCAAAGCAATGTATAGCTCACTTTTGTGAAATTGGTTGAAATTTTAAACATAGGCTCTTCAGGTCATCTAATGACACCGTACCAAATTCATGTATATAACAATCGTGCTTTTACATTAATTCTATCTATACTCATGAAGTAATCATTCTGCAAATAATAAAAAAACGGTGTCGTAAACAATTCTTTAAGAGAGTTATATCGATATACGAAAGATTTGCACCTTAATCGTGCGTCTTATACGAAAAGATCAAAAAGCATCGAGTGTAAACATACTGAAAGGAATGGATAATAAGAAAATTGCAACAAAAGGAGAACTAATATGTACAGATCTCATACTACCCCTTTAGACTTTTTATTGAGATATACCGCCCAAAGGGTGTGAAAATGCCGGGTGGAGTAAGCTTTTCGTGCAACCCTAACTGACATACCAGTGACGATCGAAAAATCAGGCACGTCACTGATAAAAGTTATACCAGTGACGAGTGACGAAGCAGGAACGTCACTGATAAAAGTTATACTAGTGACGAGCGACAAATTAGGAACGTCACTGATAAATTTTATACCAGTGACGAGCGAGAAAGCATGCACGTCACTGATAAAATTTACCAGTGACGAGCCAAGAAGTACGCACGTCACTGATAATGATCCCATATATACCGCCCGCGCGGGACTTGGGGAAAAATTCCCCAAATCCCGCGCGCCCTAGTTCCTCAAATCTCCCCGCCGCCGCTCCTCGCCTCCCCGCCGGACGCCTCCCGCGCCTCCCTTCCTCGCCGGACGCCTCCCGCGCCTCCCTTCGTTGCCGGACGCCGCCGCTGCTCGCCTCCCGCGCGCCTCCCCTCCCCGCCGGACGCCTCCGGCCCACGCCTCCCCTCGCCGGCCTCCCACGCCTCCCCTCCCCGCCGGACCCCTACCGCGCCTCCCCTCGCCGTCCTCCCGCGCCCCCTCCTTGCCGGCATTCCCTCCTCGCCTTCCCTCCTCGCCGGCATTCCCTCCTCCCCTGAGCTATGTCAGTGATGACAGTTATCTAAAGAACAGAGTGTAAATATGCACGTTTCCATATTTTGTCACCTTTATATTGTGATGTTTATGTTGGGTTTTGCTGTCATTGATGAGCAGGCTCACATCACGCAATTTGGAGAATAGCCACCATAGTGTCTGCCGTGGTGCTATTTGTTTTGGTAGCTTGCCTATTTTTGTGGTGGAAGCGGGGCAAAAATATCAAAGGTAAGATTCCATTGGTTCACTGATTAAACTGTAGTAAAACCTCACTTGTTGCTTCTCTTTCTATCCAAAGATATTTTGTATATTGACTAGGTTCTTAGCGGTAGTCAAATGTCCCTAGTTAGTTCAGTGATTAATCATGCCTTACAGAGAATAAAAATACCATGAAAAACTGTGCAGTCATGCTGTTGTAAACTCTTCAGTAGAAATGATGAATGTGAGTTGTGAAATGTTTTTGAGACCTGCGTGTGGTACCGGCCGTTGAGCCGAGGCAACATTCGTTGCTCAGTTTATTTTTGCAGGGAAACAGTGTTGTCAACGTTATGTCAAAATGTTGCTTCGTCAACATTTTGTCAACGTTCGACACTCAATTTTAGTTAATTTTAGCAAAGGTCATGCCGAAATTTTCAATTTCATTGTATGTATGGTATATTCGTGTCATTGTTGTTCTTTGTCATGCTCAGTTATATGCTTTTTTAGCCTTTTTAGTTTTGCTAGAATTTTTTTTTAACAAGTTTGCATTTAGTTCGAAAATGGCCGGAAGTACTCCCTCTTCGTCGTGGACACCAACGGATGCCCCGGCGTCATCCCGAGATATCGAGGGGCGTGCGGAAGCTCCCCAGGACCTGGCCCTCGAACAAATATTTCAGGGGGCCGCCATTGTCGACGACCCTGCTGCCGGGGATAACAACGAGTACGATTCGTCCCACGATGAGTCGGACGAAGAGTCTGGACGTGCAAAAGAGTCCGGCGGTGCTGAAGACGCGACCAGTATTGAAGAAGAACAGGCGGACGGGGCTCCACCAGCCAAGCAAAAAAGGCGGCTCGGGCCTAGGAGACTTAACAAGTTGAGTACCGACACCTTCGTAATCACTCGAGTGGATGATTTGGGTAAACCTGCCAGTCCTTTAAAAGCTGCACAGGGGTACTCAAATGCCGTAGGCTGCATCCTGCGTGAAATCGTGAAGATCACAACCCCCGATATAAGGACGAAAGAAACCGAGCATCTTTGAACTCTCCTACTGGGCAGGCTATTCAGCAGGTATTCCGTCCCGGAGGCCGACAAAAATAGAGTCGCAACAAAAGCCCTGAGCATGATTTCCAAATCCTTGAATACCTGGCGATACCATGCCAATAAAATGAAGGATAAAGATTTTGAGACCGTGATAAAGCCGAAATGGCCTACGATAGATGAGGCGGACTGGACCGAGTTCATTCAAACTCGCTCCGGTGATGAATTCAAGAAGTTGAGTGATTGGGGGAAGGACATGCGGGGGAAGATCGTGGGTGACCACAGGCTCGGCAGCCGTGGTTACCAAGGGAAGAGGCCAAAATGGGACAAGGAGGATGCAAGGTTCATTGCGGCTGGGAAAGAACCCCCTTTCTCGGACATCCAGCAAGGGCGCGGAAAGAACCCCCTTTCCCGTGCAAAATTTGACCCTGTGACGGGGGAACCGATCTTCACGCATGAGAAAATGAAGGACGTGCACGAAAAACTGGTAACCTCTGAACCCATTTTACTTTATTTGTCCCACGTAGATTATTTTCCGAAAAGGTACGTTTCTAAATGGTTCATGTTGCTTGCAGAAAAAGCTAAGCCAGCAACCCAAGAGCTCACAGGACTCTGTCGATAGCGATAGGTGGCAAGACCCTATCAACAAGGCTCTCGGGAAGCCGGAGACTCGTGGCCGCGTGATGGGGTTCGGGTATGGGGCTCGATGGGCTGATTATTGTCCCCAAACCCGTGAGGTTGCCCGCGAGAGGAGGAAAGCCAAGCAAGATAAAGAATTCGATGCGCGAGTGGAGGCGGCGGTGAAACGTATATTAGGGCCTATATATGAGCAACTACAACGTCCACCCATGCATCCTTGCACGCAGCCGCCGCCCTTTAATCTGGATACCCAGCCGCCGCCAGTCGTCACTGCTGTAAGGAGTAGCAGCCCATCTGTATCGGGCATTGGCCCCGGGTCGCCAAATTCAATCGACGGCCTAACGGTAAGCATTATCGGCTCAACAAATCGTAACGGTGTTGTATAGATTTCGTTATTTGGACTCTAACATCGACGACGTGTATATATGTTTCGCAGGTAATAACTCCGTGCCATCTTCAGACCCAAGTGCTCGGCTCGATGGTGACGGTCGCATACGGTCGAGTCCACCCAATAATGCCGGAAAACAGGATGCACTGTGTCGATTTACCACCAAACTTGGCGAGGGTGGAGTTGACTAAGGTGGTCGGCACCTTTGAGGACTTGGTTTTGAATGACCCCCCTGAAGAGGGATACGAAAAACTAGGAGCCTGCAAGGGGTTTTTTTTAGGTGGCCGAAGGACGCGATAAAGTTGATTGAGACCTCCAATCGTCCAACACCGTCGCCGAGCCACACCCACAGTCCATCAGCAAGACCATCTCCTTTGGGTCTTTGCACACCTCTATCCTATAGGGATCTGGAGATGGAGGATGCCGAGGAGGGTGCGGAGCATGGCATGCCTCGTGACGAAGAGACACGAGAATTTGTAGATACGCCGCCACCCCAGCATGACGAGCAAGCCCAGACGAAGTTGACTCCTAAAACACTCATGGGCGCAGCCAAAGAAGCGATGGCCGGTCAGAGGGCCGTATCTCTAGACACGCAGTGTACAAGGAAAAAAGGGTCGAAGAAGACACATGCTAGCACCGGTACTTACGATAGACAGGGTGATGCGAGGTTAAAAAAATCATTAACCTACCCAGCATCTTCCCAATCAGGACAGCGAACAACGGGCCGTGAATGGCGGGCCTATCATGTCCCGGGTCACCCCATGGTACCAAGGGATGAGTTCGACGTCCTCCCGAACGAACTGAAGATTTTGCATGAGAACGTTCGACAGCTGGAATTAGGACCCGATGAAACTAATGTCTCATATTACACGACGAAGGTGCCAGAGGGTTTCCATTTCGTCGAGCAGTATCCCGCGGACAAGTTCTATCTGGACTTTGCGGAGATCTTCGCCCTATTTAACCTTTATCGGCTCGAAGCATCCTTCGTTAGGCTATGGGTGCTGCACCTAGCCAGAGAGACCAGACGCCTGAAGATTCTTGATGTTGGAATAGTAGATCCGTATCACATGCACGAGAACAACGTTCGCTCCCAACAAGGTAGGGAGATTATGAAAGAATACCTCGTGAGTGCGCTGATAGTGCATAAGGGCAAGGAATACCTACTCGTGCCCTACAATCCATTGTAAGTCCTTCTCTACTTTGTGCTTTCGTAATTTCTCTTTCGCTTGTGCACCTAGCCAACTTCGTGGGTTAATATTGGTTTGTTCACATGTTTGCGCAGCGACCACTGGATCCTCTTAGTGCTAGTGCCGAAGGAAAGTAAGGCTTATTACTATGATTCCATGAAAAGGGTGAAGAAAAACTACACCCTACTCAAGAAAGTTCTAGATGATGCTCTCTTCGACTTTGCACACAAGGGAGGAACTATGGTCAAAAAAAGTGGTGGTCCACGCTTCAAACACGTGACTGATTTCTGTTGCAGACAGCAGCCGGAGAATAGTGTGACGTGTGGCTACTACGTCTGCTACCACATGGACGACTTTATACGGGCGCGAAACACGTTTTGCAAACCTGACAACTTACGCAAGTGGAGTAATAACCTCGAGCACAAGCCGTACGACTAGAAGCAAGAGTTTGCACGCCTCCAGAATGCGTTTGCGAATATTATCAACAAGGATGTCATCTCGGATACCAGGCTTTTCTACGCCGGCAGTGACCCAAGGGAGGAACATGCCGCTCGCTCAGAGCAGCGAGTTCGCGAAATCCTGACCCAAGAAGACGCACTCGCCTACATGCAGCTAGGCCCTAGAGGAGGGAAAAATGCGTGAAGATAGGCCCTAGAGGAGGAAAAAACATTGCATATGTATTGTGTTTGTGGTCGTGTATTCCCAAACTGGTCTACTTTATACGCTTGTGGACATATCTACGTATTGGCACTTGTTATTTTCGTACTCGGTTTGAAACATCTAATTATATATCAAGAATATATTGTGTTTGTGGTTTCAAGTTGCATGGATATATACTGTGATATATGTGTGCCGTCACTGAATATTAATTGTTGATTGCACATATAAATATAATTATTAATTATTAATTGCTGATTGTACATATAAATACAATTTTGAATTGGGCCTGCGCATAACAGCAGTGACGTGCGGCCCCGAGAGATCGTCACTGCTGTATAGCTTATCAGTGACGGGCCGCAACTCCCGCACGTCACTGGTAAATATATCACCAGTGGCGGGCTCACATCCGAGCCCGTCACTGATAAATATATTACCAGTGACGAGCGCATAGCCCGTCACTGATAACTACTTACCAGTGGCGGATCACCAGTGACGGGCCGGCCCGCTCGTCACTACTGGGCTTTTTTGGCCCGTCACTGGTGGGCTTTTCTGCAGTAGTGACCCCATACGTTCATCAAAACATTTCGGCTCCGCCTCCCCGAGCGCGGCCTCGACATCTCCGATCGCCGCCTCCCTGACGTCGAGTCCCCGAGCGCCGCTTCCCTGTTCTCGACCGCCTCGACATCTCCGATCGCCGCATCCCCGTCCTTGAGCGCCACCTCCCCGACATGCTCCCCGATAGGTTAGCGTTCTCCGTGTCCTCACAACGAGTAGCAAGATAGGGCTATATCAATGCGTATGTTCCAGTGCTGCTTGTTAATATTTGCGTGCAGAGGATTATTTGTGCCCGCACTAGCTTTACTTCTTGTTATTTCTACCATTATCATCCTATTAATTAGCTATGACGTCCGGTAATGAATCGCCGGACTTTTCTGCGAGAGAGATCAAGAGAACTCATCATCACAGCCTGAAGGGACCAGCACTGATCAAGCAGAAACCCTATCAGTTGTGAAGAAGGGAAGAGGAATTAGGAAACCAAGCAAAAAGCCCGAAGGAGTATGGCAAGCGGAGGCCATCGACGATAAAAACCGGGGCTCCTACCGAACCAGAGAAAATGGAGAAGAAGTTTTGAACCATGTGCGGGGCAGTGGTAAGGGAAAGGGTCCCCATTCACTTCGAGGATTGGACAAAGGTTAGTAAGGACCTGCGCAACACCATAGTGCTAGAGATAATGCAACATTTCAGGGTGCCGGAGCAATGGAAAATGCAAGTGGAAGAATGTGCCCTCTTGAAGGCAAAGGATGCTTTTCGGAATTTTAAGTACGTGTTGCACAAAAAGTTTATGAAGCAGAATAAGGATCCCTTCGAAAAGTATCCACACATTCTACCCGAGCAGTGGGCCAGATTTGTGAAGATGCGGCGAACGCCAGATTTTCAAGCCAAGAGTGAGGTAGGCAAGGCTCTAATCGCGAAGAACAAACACCCCCATAGAATGGGGGTCAAAGGATACTATGGGAAGCGGAAGATTTGGGACAGGGAGGACGAGAACCGACGCCTTTGGGGAGCTGATGTGCCTTTTGCTGATGTTGCGGCAGATCGAGCAAGAGACTTCCTGAGAACGAGGCCTACAACCGATTCCTTGGGTCAGGTTGTGTTACCCAACCCAGCAGACCAGGAAGTGTACCAATCTATGGTAAGAGCGACTACCTCATTCAGTTGTCGATCTATAATTACGACAATGCTTACGTACCTACTAATTATAGGTTTTTATTTGCAGAAAAAGCTAAGCGTCTAGGCTTCGCAAGGCTCGTTTCAGCCTCAAGGGTGCAATGACATTTTCATGATCGCTTTGGGAACCAAGGAGCCCTCGGGTCGTTGTAGGGTGATCGGGACCAATGTCACCCGTAGGAAGGCCTTCCCTCAAGACGCGGAGGAGATGCGTGCAAGGAAAAGGGCGAGAGCAGAGTAGAAAAAAGAACAGATGAAACAAGAGCTAGTCGCCCAATTTGCGGGTATGATGGAGGAAAGGCTTGCAAAAGAAAGAGCTGTGTGGGAAGAGATGTACAGATCACAAGCGCTTGAAGCTGCTGCACACCCAAACCCCGGTGCACGTAGGAGTAGCTGTGCATCAGCTTCCGATGGGGTTGAAGGCCATGAGGAAACATCCAAGTCTCCTATCTATGAAATCACGGGGCTAACAAAGTGCAAGCTACAAGTGCCAACAACGCACATGGCTTTTCCGTTGGTGGCAGCTAGCTGGTTGGTTCATCCACCGGCGGAGGGAGCTACCATGCACGGTGTACCGATACAGCTAGGGTTCACAAGGTGCACCGTTGATAAAGTCGAGCCTAGCTTCTAGAGCCTCCCGCTATTCCACATAAGCCAGGATGTCGAACTCTAGACCTTGGGACAGGCGGAGATGTCCTTCGTCCAGTGGCCGAAGAAGGACATACGCCTTGTGCCCTTTACATCGGCACCGCCTCCTGCTTCCCCACCATTGGCTGATGAATCTGAGCCGCTCTTTGCAGCACATCCCATCATGAGCACGCAGTCTGAGCCACCTTCATGCCCACCAGCTCAAGAGTCACCCAAGCAAGCACCGGTGGTTCCGACACCACCAAATCTTGACTTACCGCCACCGCCCCCACCAGTGAAGACTAAAAGTACGAGATCAGCACCGCTGAAGGGCACGGGCAAGGGACAAAGCAAGGGACAGGGCAAGGCAAAGGGCCAGGGCAAGGCCAAGGGCCAGGGCAGGGCCAACGAGCTGGGGTTAATGAGGGACGAAGAATTCCACCGGTTGTCCCCCCCAGCGGAGCTCGCACGCACGTATGTCAAAGGAGAGCCATTGCTACTCCCCCAAGACCTGGTGGCGGCAGGTTTGTTATGCAAAAAGCTACATGACCACTATATGAAACTATGTAAAGCTGATGAGTCGAGCATTCTGGTGTTCTTCAAGAAGGAGCATTTTCCTTCATGATTTAGATAATTGTTGCACGGTGGGCTTCAAGGACTTGTTTCTCCTCTTCAACCTGGGTGCCCTCGATGCCTCCCTCATGAGATGCTTCACATTGTAAGTATTTTACAAGAAATTCCACATTCTGGCAACTCTCTTTTGTTTCGTAAATGATAACTCTTTTCTTTCCTATGCTTAGGCACATGATTACCGAATGCAACGCTCGGAAAGAACTGGTGGGTTTCTTCGACCCACAGTTGGTCTCGAAGCAACAAATCGAGGGGAATAATAAAAGGGTCTTTAATTATGTTGTCGACGTGTTGATAGCTCAACAAAATAGAGAGTTCATTCTCCTTCCATACAACCAAGTGTATGTGTATTTTTATACATTAGCTGTACCTCCATTGTCATCATTCCACACGGGTTGTGATATCTTTTTTTGCACCGAACATTGGATCTTAATTATCATCATACCTAAATGGAGCAAAGCCATCCACCTTGATTCCCTCCAAGAGTCACGTAAGGACTACTCGGCGATAAGGAAATTCTTGGATAGTGCTTTCGCCGAATACGTCAACCGTGGAGGGAGCTGCTCACCAAAGGGAAACCCAGCGGGCTTGCGACACAAAGACGACAACTTGGTGAAGGTAACAATTTGTACAACATTCCTCCTAAGTGCTAAGTAATGCTAATTGACGTCCTAATTGATGCCGTAATTCCTCAACAACTTTTCAGTGTAACCAACAGCCAGAAGGAACCAACCTTTGTGCTTTTTACATTTGTAAGCAAATGATGAGGTTGTTTCGAGTTTGAGGACAAAAGACACTGCTGGCCTCCCTACGGTTAGTACTAAGGGTGGAAACTGGCAGTGGATAATCCGTATTATCCGGTATTCGTATTCGAGAAAACACTAAAACGGCAAGCAATATCCGCATCCGAATTAAAAACGGATGCGGATACGGATATTATCCAGATTTATTTCCCGGATACGGATGTGGATATGAGACTGGATTATAAAACAAATATGGATACGGATACGGATATATCCGTATCCGAATAAAGTTATATTAGCCCATTTTAGCAGCTCTCTCTAAGTCTCCAACCACTCAGCCCAATTATATAGCCTAATAAGCTCAATAGGCAGAGCAAAACTCTATTTCTCTATGTAAAATATATTTTTATCATCACTTATCCATGTAGAACATATTACTATCGTATGTCACCGATTCATATATGTGATTAACTCATCATCATGTTCATGTACTTATCTAGTTATGTGGTTTACCATAGTTTATCATTAAAGCTGTAGGATATTTGTATCCGACCGAATTGAGTATATATCCGATTCGTAATCGTATTCGAGTAACATCCAATCCGTATTCGTATTTGACAACATCTGTATTCGTATCCGTATTCGCTTTGAAAATATGGAAACAGAAGTGGAAATGGCACTATCCGATCTGTATCTGATCCGTTTCCACCCTTAGTTAGTACTATATGTGAGACTCACGATTTTACTTTTTACCTATATGCACCTAAATCTGAATTTAATTACTTCATGTAGATTTTGAATTTGATGGACAAAAAACCGTTGAGTCATGCCGATATTGTCGAAGTTAGAGGACAGTTTGCCTACTTCTTCGTCTCACATGTCATACCACAAAAGGGACAATTCAGATTACCTTGATTGTGAGGTATTTATTTTCTTTCTGTTGGCTGTCAACCTTGTCAGATCCAAACTTGTAGGAATGTTGGCTGTGAACTCCTGTTTATGTAGTTGTGAATGGGTCAACTCATATTCAATTGATTCAATTTGCTTATATATATCGGCTGTAAAATCTATGTGATCTCTGTTTTATTTGTGTTTGGATCAAATCCGTGTATTTGCCTGATGGATGAAATCTGTGTATATATGTGGCTGATGAATGAATTCTGTGAATGTGGCCGATGAGCACATACCCGTGTGCGATGAGGCCAAATATCACACACGATTCTGATACTATGACCGTGTGCAATGTGGGTATTGATCGCACACAGGCCGGATGCTCCGACTGTGTGTGATGTGTCCCTTCATCGTACACGGTCCGGAAGGCTGACCCGTGTGCGATGTGCCCAGTCATCGCATATGGTTCTTTCACATTTACCGTGTGCGATGTGGGTACTCATCACACACGGGCCAGCCTGAAAAGCCGTGTGCGATGTGCGTATCATCGCATGCGGCTCTGGACCCGTGTGCGATGTGCCCCCCACATCGCTGACTAGCCGGTGCATGCGGGCTGGAAAATCATATGCGATGAGCTTTTTTAACCATGTGCGATGAGCTTTTCTGTGATAGTGCCTGGTCCGTGTCCCCCGATACTGCTAGACAAAGGTCTCAGGGGTCCCTACCCTTCAACAAATCTCTCTGTCTCATGACTACCGTAAGATCAGCAGTTTACCAATCGTCGACAGATGGCACCAGCCATGGGGACCACTTCGGTCCATAGTGTTGAGATAGCATTTGAGTCAACACAAGATCTGACAAGGTTTGTACAAAGAACTGGCTTCTCGAACAAGGGGTTCTACAACAACTTCACCCCTCTAACTGAGCACTCAGTTAATTGAATTTTTTTAACACAAGCACTCAGTTAAATGAGATTTTTTAATTTGTCCATCAAAGCATTCCTTACCGACAGATAGTTGGGGGCTAAACAGTACAACGGGATTGAAAAGTTTCACAACAACATGTTATATGGAACACCCGAGGACATAGTACTCGTGAAGGTAAGGAATTCCGAGCTCGAGCCTCACGGGACGGAGGAAAATCTCTTACCGTGTCGACAAGTGACAGAGGGTCCCAGAACCCTCCACTCGACCTCACCTAAGGCCTGACTGACCGAACTCCTCGACTAGTGGCAAGTTTTTTTGACTCGGGCTGAGGAAGAGTCTGAAGGTGCAAAGTACAACACGTTCGAAGAAACCATTCAACACTCAGTAAACCAATAAGGCTTTCCAACTAGCTATTGTAAGGACAAGCTGGGTCAATGTGATGCTAAGACAATTTGTCAACCACTAAGGACATACGTGCCTACGCCTTTCTTCTTGCAAAGAGGAAGAAGTCTGAACTATGGTCTCGAACAAGACAAAGGGAGGTCCATTATCACATCTACAAGTGACTGGGGGGTCCCAGCACCCTCTGCTTGACCTAGACCTAAGGCCTGACTAAACAAACTCCTGAAGTCTTCCGGCTTGGACCAAAGAAAAAGGCTAGAAAGCGTTAAGGGTCACAAGCTTCGACAAGTCCTTAGTACCAGGTTTCCGATAAGTTTTAACTCTAAGTTAATGGAAAAACATGATAGTCATTCGCATAACATAGATAGATATTGACCAAAGGCACTCGAGTCTTTATTTATTTATGAAGGAGGTTTAAACTTCAAGCCTTTCATGAAAGCATCTGTGGCCTTGTTCATGGCCACGACCAGTTTCTCGTGCTCCAACTGTGTCACCCTAGACTTCTCTGCCTCCAACGTCGTGTCAGATTCGACTAGTAGCTTTCTTCAGCTCCTGGACTTCCGACTGGATGGGAGTCACTCCAGACAAAGCGAGTTGCAACAACAAGGTTAGGCTCAATACGAGTAGATTAACAAACTAATATCTCTTTGCAATTGTTACCTCAAACAGGAGCCCGACATATTTCGCCAAATCAAGACCTTCATCGACAAGGTCCACTAGCTCCGACAACAACAATGACAAAGAAGGCCCCATCTTCTCGGACCGAAGGCCGGGCCACTATTGACGTCAGGGGCTTCACAGCCTTCCCGATCATACCAGCAACCTTAGGTGGGGGGTTGACCACTCTGCGCATGTCCTCGTCAAAACGCGCTTCAAGTTTCTCATGTCAGCACAACAGTTGCAGCAAAAAGAGGGTTCAAATCTTTGAACACCCGCCGAATCTAGATAAGCTTGACTACAGGAATCAGGGGCCTACCCTAACCACTTGATTGGGTGCTCGTATGTTCCTACTCGGATGGAGGATGGCTCGGGGGCTTATCTAAAAAGCTACTCGGTGCTGTCTGGTACCCGGTTAGAAGAATAAGTTGCTCCGAGTAGGTGACTTAGCATACTCAGAAGGTAACATCGACAACTCAAGGATATTTCTGATTAGATTCATTGCCTGACTAGGTATGTTCTTGGTTGATCCATCCCAGCCTCATTTCACATACTGATGGGGGGCTTGATGATGAGTAATACCTTACTACCGTATACGGGGTTGTATCTGTATACAAATACCCTAGATATTCGGAGCAGCTGACGTAGTGGCCAAGGAATCTAGAAGATAAAGAGTTCTCACGTGATAAGGACGAACACCTCCTTTAACTAAGAACTCAAATCCCTATGTTTAAGGAAGACATAATCTTGGATAGAGATAAGTCCATGACCTTCACGACTCAGATCATCCCCTATATAAGGACCCGAGGACCCCTCAAGGGAAGATCAGATCCAACCAGGGAACCAGCCATCACAAGCCAGATTGGAGACATAAGCCTTTGGAGAATGAGCCCTAGCCTCCATGAGATGATTCCCCAAGACGTCCAAATCTACTCGAAGAAGACCCGACTAGGTTCAGATCTCGTCCAGGATAGCCACTAACATCCCCATTTGTAAGCTATTCGTGATTCAATATATACCAACAGGACGTAGGGTTATTATCCAATGGGAGGCCCGAACCTGTATAAAATTCCTAGTCTGTGTCCCTCGATACTGCTAGACAACGGTCCCAGGGGTCCCTACCCTTCAACAAACCTCTTTGTCTCATGACTACTATAAGATCGGTGGTTTACCAATCATCGACAGATGGCGCTGACCATGGGGACCCCTTCGGTCTATATTGTTGAGACAGCATTGGAGTCAACACAAGATCTGACAAGGTTCATGCAAAGAACCGGCTTCTCGAATGAGGGATTCTTCAACAACTTCACCCCTCCAACTGAGCACTCGGTTAAATGAGATTTTTTTAGCACAAGCACTCAGTTAAATGAGATTTTTTAACTATCCATCAGAGCGTTCCTTACTCGATAGATAGTTGGGGCTGAACAGGTACACATAGATGCAAAGTATGTTTTTAGAGCCTAAAAAGCCTTTTCTGATTCTTCTGTCCAATTGAAGCCATCATGTTGTCATAAATGCTTGAAGAAAGGATTCCTCGGTCCCCTAGTTAGGATTTGAATCGGCTCATGGTTGCCATGGAGCCTGTGAGTATCTACACGTCTCGGACAATCTTTAGAGATTTCATTTCGATGATAGCTTTGATTTTGTCAGGATTCGCTTCGATTCCTCGGTGCGACACCAGGAATCCGAGTAGCTTTCCGGATTCAACCCTGAAAACTCATTTTCAGGGTTTA
Source organism: Stipa capillata (assembly GCA_019208055.1). NCBI lineage: Eukaryota > Viridiplantae > Streptophyta > Magnoliopsida > Poales > Poaceae > Stipa > Stipa capillata. The sequence goes on from JAGXJF010003395.1 coordinate 144,723, forward strand.
GCATGATCCAATTCCGTTGTAAGTTCGTGAAGGTTTCCAGGAGATACGTGAGTAGATTCTCTTTCTTTTTTATCTTTACGACAAGATCATCAACATAAGCCTCGATGTTGTGACCGAGTTGGTTGTGGAGGGCAAGTTGCAACTGCGTTGGTACGTTGCACCCATGTTTTTTAGTTCGAAAATCATTTTCAAATAGCAAAATAGACCAAAAGGAGTATAAAGGAGGTCTTCTCCTCGTCCTCCCGACACATGCTTATCGGGTGGTAACCAGTGTAGGCGTCGAGAAGCCTTAGATAGTCACATCCGGACGTGGAGTCTACTATCTGGTCTATTCTAGGTGAAGGAAAAGCATCCTTAGGACAAGCCTTGTTGAGATCTGTGAAGTCCACACACATTCGCCATTTTTCGTTGGCTTTTTAACCATGACGGGGTTGGCCAACCATTCTGGGTGCTCGACTTCTCGGATGAACCCGACCTTGAGGAGCTTTTCAATTTCCACTTTGATGGCTTCTTTCCGGTCAAGAGCGAACCACCGGTGTTTGACAGCTTAGCGTTGGGGCAAACAGCTAGCCTATGCTCGATCACCTCCCTGGGGATTCTAGGCATGTCGGACGGTTGCCATGTAAAAACATCCGAGTTAGCCCGGAGGAAGTTGATGAGCTCGAGTTCCTATTTTGGGCTCAGTTTAGAGCCGATCTGAACTGTCTTCGATGGCTCCGCTGGGTCCAGTAGAACGATTTTCACCTCGCCGTGGGTCTTCACGATTGTCTTGGGCTTAGAGGGCTTATCTTCCTCGTGCCATTGGTGTTGTTCTGCAAGGTCTAGACTGTGCTTATCACAAAACAGCGTGTTCTGTGTGGAACCCCTTATTGTGATGACCCCTTTGGGCCCCGGCATCTTCATGCATTAGTATCCGTAGTGAGTAGCTTCCATAAACTTGGCCATGGTTGGTCACCCTAAGATGGCATTGTACGTTGTCTCAAAATTGACCACATCGAATATGACTTTTTCTATTAGGAAGTTCTCCTGTGCCCCGAAGGTCACGGGGGGCGTGATCTGACTGATCGGAGTTGCCAAGGAGCCGGGCACAATGCCATGGAAGGCCTGAGTAACTGACTCAACAGACGAAAGCAAAATTTGCATCGCATCGAGGGCGCTTGTGAAGAGAATGTTCAACGAGCTCCTCCCGTCGATGAGTACTCGGGCTACCTTACAATTGTTGACCGTGGGTTTGACGACTATTGGATACTGCCCTAGTCGGGCATAGTTCTCGGGACAGTTGTCTTGGTCAAAGCAGATCTTAACCTCCAACCACTTGACTGCACGAGGGGTTTGAGGAACCGTTACCAAGACTTCTTGGGCCATGATTTTGTATTGTCTCTTCAACTCGTAGGAAGCTGAGCCCCCGAACATGTGGTTGATCACCCGTACTTCGCCTGAGAATGGTTCGTGGCCTGAGTTGTCATAGGAACTGGAATCTCGACTGTGGTTTGCGACTTGCAGGGACTTCTCGCGGAGCTTCTCGTTCTCCACCTAAAGGTACTTTTTCAGTCGGCACTGGTGAAGGTCATGCGAGTCGGTTTGATGGAAATCGCACCAGTTCTTACCAGTTTTCTTGGTAGAGGTAGACTGCTTGTTGCTCGAGCGGGATTGCCATGCGCGCTTCGCGAGGATGTTGGCCATTTCCTCATCAGTTTTTGTCCTCTCTTCTCCATTTCCTCCAAAGGGCCTCTTCTTGCATTTGCTTTTCGACGAATTCCCCTCTTGTCTGGTGGGAGACCAGGCCGTCCCATGCTCCTGTTCTTTAATGTATAATAGGGTTTCTTCGGCTCTGGTGGCCATTTCGGCGAGGTCCATCAGTTGCGTTACTGTTCTCGGGGGGTGCATAACCAGATCTCGTATGCACCGTTTGTTCCTGTTACCATGGACGAAAGCACAGATTATGTCAGAATCACTTACCTTGGGTATAGTGTTGCGGATGGTGCTGAAGCGTTTGGTGAATTCCCGTAGAATTTCACCCTTCTGCTGGGTAAGTCAAAAGAGATCGTCAATCTTGCCTAGACGAGCATACGCGCCCTGGAAGTTCCCCAAGAACACTCCGCATAGTTGATCCCATCTGTGGATTGTTCCCGGTGGGAGGTTCGTCAACCACGTCCTTGCCGCACCTTTCAGGGCAGTCAAGAGGTAGTTGGCCATCACCTTTTTGTCACCTCCGGCAGCTTCAATGGTCGTAATGTAGATTTCTTGGAATTCTACCGGGTTCGTGGTGCCATCGTACGTTTCTATCGATCCGAGCTTGAATCGAGATGGCCAACATACCCACCGAAGATCTAGCGCGAAGGCTTGGCACCCGTTGATAGTTTTCTGTGAGGTGTCGAGCCTTCTGTTGTTTGGAGTTAGGGATCACTCTTAGCTCTGGTTGTGATGTTTGGGGACGTTTCGAGTTGGGGAACATCCTCCCTTTTCCTTCAAGTCCCTATGCTAATTAAGCTTCTCACATAGGTCTTGGTATTCGTTTCTAGTCGGAGGGTGGTACTCCCAGTCGGGTCGGTTGACCTCCCGATTAGGTCTGTTTCTAGGATGTCGCCCCTCTTGGTTGTACCATCCCACTAGATCTAATTCTTCTCCCGGCGTTCGTGGAGGGTCCTTTTGCGATTGGAAATGTGGGTAACAGACATCAATTGAGAGGACTCGGCTTGTGCTAGAGCCTGCTGTAGTTCAGCCCCCAAGTCACACATCCATTGTTCTCCAGCGGGGGTGGTAAGATCATGCGTCGGAGGGTGCAGAAGTCTATCGTGAACCTCGGAGAGTTTCCAAGCAGTCCGAGATGCGTACCCTTCTCTCCCTCGCTGGGAGGTATTCGGATCTACCGGTCGACTGATATCTCCTAGCGGTGCGGCCGGTGACTTGTCCCGGGGCGGCTTTTTAGCACCTTGTGGATTGGTAGCACCATCCTCAGGATTTCCTGAGCCATTCGTGATTGCAAAGACTATGCGAGGGTCTTCCCTGCTAGATGTGTACTCTAGATCCAACAAGTCTTCTCCGTTAGGAGGGATCTTGAGGGTTTGGTCTTGATCGGGCGACCAATTAGATCTCGCAGGCAACAATCCCGACATCGGACTTGCACACTCCGAAAGTGGCATTGTGGGAAAGTCGCAACTTTCCGCTGAAAGCCCTGGCACACTCGATATTGAATCGACTTCCATCGCTATCAGAATCCTCATCAGGGGAGCAATTTCCAAGATCAACGCGCTCGGACATCAGATCTGGATCGGATGGGCGACTGAAGTTTTCATTGAAGCCCTCATCAGAGAAGCAGGTTCATCGAGCGAGGCTTGTCGTATCTCGTGTTGTTTCCAACACTGTTTCGACTGGAACGACCAAAGAGGTCAACAACAAAGATTTTGATTTGGAGTTCAAGTTGAACTAGATAAAGAAATCATCTTGTGAGGCTTGATTTTCTATCTCTAACCATTGGGGAAGGACTTGGTTGACCCACAGGGCTCCCCCACATACTTAAGAAGGCCCCTGGATAGGTCTCCCATAATACTCGGACAACAATTCACGCTTGACCTTGTTTTGGATTCGAATTCAAACTCCAAGTGGAATTCGGATTGAAAATTCAAAATGCCTAGAAAATTCTGAAACAATTATATAAAATCAGGCATAAATCCAGGAGTCTACGGTTAAAGTTCCAGCACAATCCGACAAGTGGTTTGGGAGCAAAAGCTGATTTAAGTTTCAGCCTCCTGTTGTTTTCCTACCACAACAAGGTTTCTGTTGATTTCTGCTGCCGCAGCAGCCCTGCGGCAGAATCTTGTTTTCTTGTCTACTGTATCTTTTGCTCTATTTGGGATTTTTTTTAGGTGAAAAAAATTCAAAAAAATAGAAAAAAGTAAGAATCCACATAGAAGGCTAATGCAAAAAAAAGACCTTAGAAACTTACTCATTGCTTTCTCTTTGTTTCCTTTGCTTCTATCGCTTCGATATCTAGGCCTAGTTAAATTTTGCTTGTTCTACTCTAAGTCCAGCAACTAGGACTAGTATTTTTGAGCATCTTTTCAATTCTGCATACCTACTTGATCATTTGCCATCCTTGCTACTCACATAAAGCCTCCCAAGCTGCACTTTCTATCTCGTACAGGCTGTTAGTCCATGGGCAATCACTTCATCCAATCTTCAGGAAGACTTTGACACCACCAACGGCCGACGCCCCCTGGTTTGCATGGTAAGCACTTGTAAGAATTTTGGCTTGAGTGTTGAGCGACTTGTAGCCACATCCTAGTAGTTGATAGGAACATTATACTTGTGATTTTATTCTTGTTTTCTACTAACCATGATAGGTTTTCAAGTTTGCAAATCTTGGTCTAGCACCATAGCGGAGGTAGATAAGCCATACAATGAGATGAGTGCACCTTCATCACCACCATGAAAAGTACGACTACCACCACGAAATGTACCCCAATGTGGAAAGGTACATGATCATGTTGTTTCAAGTCAATATTTGAGGGTTGTAATAGGCCTGATTTATATCTCAATTGCGAATTAGAACTCAATAAAATATTTGCTAGTCATGTGTTTCCTAAGCATAAGCAAGTATGGGCTGCTATTAGTACATTTAGTGATTTTGCTTCTATTTGGTGGGATGAATATTATCGATTATACCCTGATTACATACCTTCTACTTGTGATGATTTAAAACTTGCTATGAGATATAGATTCGTATCTTCATATTATACACGTAACATGCAATGAAAATTGCAAAATTTACAACAAGGTAGTGACACCGTGGATGAATATTATAAAGTTTTACAAACTACTTTGTTTCACTGTGATATAGAAGAATGTGAAGAAGCTACCATGAATAGATTTGTGAGAGGCTTGAACCGTGATATTTAGAATATACTTGTGCACACAAAATACTATTCTATCATTCATTTGTTTTGTCTTGCTTGCAAAGCTGAACAAGAAATAAAGAGACGGATACATGAGGCACGCAAGCACTCGGTTCAAGTCACCACATCAAGAGTTGTTTCAGTTGTCCCTTCTAGTGCTGCACCAACCTTTGTTGCCGCACCTGCTGATGTGAGAGTCACACCGTCTCGCTCTTGTGACCCATCATCCTTGACAGTACCTATATCATCCGAGTCGAGCAGGCAAGGTAAAAATAAAGGTACTACTTCTATCGTTCCACATGAGATTGAAATAAGACCTGATGAATTAAATACTTTATGTGTTGAGTTAAATGAATTGCCCGCTGTTTTGATCACACCACCTATGGTAGATGATTGTTTTACTGATTTGAGCTTTCCATGTGACCAAATAACTAAAATACCTTTCGATATATGTGCACCATGTGAAACTCATGTTTCATATACTGATTTGGGTGCACAACACATCAATATGGATAATATAAATTCTGGAATTTCAGATTTGGGTGTGCCTAATGCTCCTCTAGATGATGACCTTACTATTTTAAGCCTTCCAAATAGATATTGAATCTATTGCCTCTATTGCTTCAGATGCTGAGAATGGTTGCTATGATAGTCTAGCAACGCCAAATGTTGAGCTTTGTGAACTGAATGATTCTGAGATAGGTTGTGATAAGTTAGTAGCACTTGAAAAAGAACTTGATGAAATATTATCTAATTTATTATGCTATGTTAAGTTTGACATGCCTATGCAATTGTCACATGCTCTAATGAAAGTTTATGAACTTGTAAGTTTGCCTTCGTGGAATTCCATTTATATTCCGTGCTACCAAGTTAATGTGTTTGGAGAATATAGTGTAGATAGTGGAATTTTAGTGCATACCTTTTGCATCACCCGTGCTGAAAGTGTTGATAAACTTACTCACTCTGACGATGATCATTTGCAACTATTTATCTCATCAACTTTGCAATGTGAGAATTTTATTCAAAGTCTTATGTAACATGCTACCACACATTTTTGTGTTCCTCCACATCATAAAATTCAGCATGCTAGTGATAATCCTTTCATTTCTCTAAATGTGCATTGGCATCATTTTCATTGGCACATGTTTGTGCAATACTATGATGAATGCTTCACTTATACTTGCAAAGCTAGTTGCAATACTTGTTGATCGATACATATATGCTGCATACATGTTTTCTTTGCACTTTGATAGTTTTCAGCTTATGCAAAGTAGAGGATGGATTTGTTTTCAAAAAAAGGAGGATGGTGAGGACATGACCCTCATGGATGCATCCACTGCCATCTCTACTTCCACTACTTCAACTACATCTGCTACTCAAGCTATAAAGAACAAAAGGAAGACTGTCAAGATCTTTAAGATACGAGGATTCAACTTCAAGCTGTCGAGGGGAGGGAATAAAGTTCATGTGACTACGGCCATGTTCCTCATGAATTGTTGCTGTATAAGAAGACTTCCCACATCACCTTCGGTCCAAGAAGAGCTAGTGATCAAGTCCCACAAGTTCTAGACTCTGATCCGGATTGCTGAGACAGTCCCAAATTCAAACATCTGTATCTCAGGCATACGGACTCCGATTTGGGTGATCTTGGACTCTTTGGAAAGCTTATCTCGTGCTCTTTTCAACCTGTCCAGCTCTATCTCCAAATTAGTTATGAGCAAGCCCCAATTGCCAAAACAGTCTGGGACTGTCTCTGAAACAGATCACCTCTTCTCTTTATATACCCCCTAGGATTCTCTCTTCAGGTTTGGATTTTGTTGAGCATAGTTTTATTGCCTAGGGCCAAACAACATTGTCTCTAGTTGTGTCTTGTGACCACCTGGTTTGACTACTTTGCAGAACTCCACCATATCAATATATCATACTTCATCTATATTTGCAATTTCAGATTACCTTCAATTATTCTTCTTCGTTCTTGGTCGCTTGCAGGGATAAATAACCTCGTGTTCAGGTTGATCATGCCCACGGCAAGGTCAATAACCTCCAGGAGTTGGTTTAGCGATTGCCTAGATGCTCCGTCGATGCACAAATGCAGCCGGATTGTCAAAGTCACCTCCACCGAACCTACATGTGTTTCTCATCGAAAGATTAAGACACCCAAAGTTCTATCAAGTGGTACCAGAGCAAACCAGGTTGCTCGCTAAGAAAATTGAGTGTTTTTACTAGATTAGTCGCATCATTTTACCTAGTGTCTACCTCAGCCGAAAATAAAAAAATTAGTCTAGGTTACCCTTTGTCCAAACCAATTTGAACGTTGTGATTTTCATCATAGTTCTTGGATTATTGAAATTTTGCTGTATTAATCATGTCGAGTTGCTGGTTTAGATTGGTTCGTAGTTAAAAATTTTCTACTAGATCAAACCTCCTTTTGTCGTCTCTAGTTCTTCCTGCAGAAAATAAAAAAAAAGAAGAATAGAAGAGTTGGTGCCGTGGCAAGGTTTATGCTGCCAATTTTCTTCCACGACAGCCCATGCCACCCTCCGTCATTGCCGCTCATCCATCACCTTGTGCTACCACACTTGCAGCCCCTGCGGTGGTATCAACTTGGTTCGAGATGGCCCAATTGAGGAGAATCCAATAGAGGAACCCATGGTCGAGGAAACTCTAGTTGGATGGACCTAGGTTGCAGAGGAACCAGTGCCACATAGGTCAGAAAGACTGCACAAACTACCTGCCAGGTATTTGCATAATATATTTTTCTTGGACAATAATGAGCCTATGAATTTTAAAGAAGTGATGATGGGCCAAAAAATCCGAGAAACGGCTTGACACCATGAGATCCGAGATAGAATACATGGGTGACAATTAGGTTTGGAACCTGGTTGATCTGCCTGATGGTGTTAAAACTATCAAGTGCAAATGGGTCTATAAGAAAAAGATTAATATGGATGGAAATAATCACATCGATAAAGCTTGACTTGTCGCAAAAGGTTTTCCACAAGTTCAAGGAGTTGACTACAATGAGATTCTCACCGGTAGCGATGCTTAAATTTGTATGGATCATTCCAGCTATTGCTACATATTTTGGTTATGAGATATGGAAGATCGATGTCCAAAATAATGCTAGTAAAATATGAAAGCTTGAAAATTCTATTTATGGGTTCAAGCAAGCATCTCGAAGTTGGAAATTTTGTTTTGTTGAGGTAATCAAAGGGTTTTGCTTCATCAAGAATGAAGAAGAGCCTTGTGTTTATAAAAAGGCTTGTGGGAGCGCAATTGTATTTCTAATCTTATATGTGGATGACATATTATTAATTGGAAATGGCATTCCTATGCTAGAGTCTATTAAAGCCTTATTGGAAAATAGTTTTTCTATGAAGGACTTAGAAGAAACAGCATATATCTTGGGAATAAAGATCTATAGATATAGATCGAAGAGGCTAATTGGATTAAGCCAGAGTACGTACATCGACAAGGTGTTGAATCGATTCAACATGCAAGAGGCAAGGTAAAGGTTCTTGCCTAGGTCGCATGGGATAAGTCTTAGCAAGAGTTAGTGTCCTTCAACCACTGATGAGCGAAATTGTATTAGTAGGATTCGATATGCTTTGGCGATTAGATCTATAATGTACGCCATGTTATGTACTCGACCAGATGTTTCATATGCTCTAAGTGTTATGAGCGGATACCAGTCTAATCCTAATGAGGGTCACTGGACAACAGTTAAAAATATCCCAAAGTACTTGAGATGAAGTAAGGATGCATTCTTGGTCTATGGAGGTAAAGGAAAGCTTGTTGTAAGTAGTTATACCGATGAAAGCTTCCAAACTAAGAAAGATGATTATCGTTTGCAATCTGGGTTTGTATTCATTTTGAATGGAGGAGCAGTGAGTTGGAGAAGTTCCAAGCAAGAGACTGTTGTTGAATCTACAATAGAGGCCGAATACATCACTGTTTCTAAAGCCACGAAGGAAGACGTTTGGATAAGGAAGTTTATCGGTAAACTAGGTGTGGCTCCAAGTGACTCCTGTCCATTCACTACCCCAGAAAACACCTCTCCTACACAGTCTCCACTGACAGGCCAAAAATAACCGTTAGTGGTACTGTTCACCACTGACGGGCGAACAAGTTACTGTCAGTGGTTATTCCAGTAGACGTTTTAAATTCAGAAGAAAAAATAATTACTGACGGGTCAAAAAAACAGCCCGTCAGTGATTGTGTATTTCTACTGACGGGAAGTACCACTGACGGGCCCAACTTATGGCCCGTCAGTAGAGAGTATTACACCACTGACGGGCACAAATTTAGACCCGTCAGTGATATTTCGGCCCAAATTTCGGCCCAAATTTACAGCCATATGTACCCCGCCGCACTCCTCATTTCTCCTCCTCCTTCCAACCCTAGCCACCGACTCCTCCTCCTCCTCCCCCGCCGCTCACACTTACTCCTTCGTCCACCAGTACCATCTCGAGGTCTCGCCCCATCCCTAGCTCCGAAGTCGCAGCTCTCCCGGCCATGGCGGCAGCGCCGGCGCAGAGGCTCCTCGCGGCGAGCATGAAGATCGTCGGGGTCGGCCGCAACTATGCCGCCCACGCCAAGGAGCTCGGCCATCGCCGCCGTCGAGGTGCCCGAGCCGCTCGAGTCGCTGCACCACGAGGTCGAGCTCGCCATCGTCGAGCGCGCGGCGTCCCCGAGGCCTCCGCCATGGACTTCGTCGGAGGTAACTATGAGCCACACCTTCGGCCGCTCCACCCTCTCCCTCCGCCGCAACCAGATCCGGCCACCTCCCACCCCACCACACCTCCCCCGCCTCCCCCGCCCCGGAGATCCTCTCCCTCGCTTCCCCCGCCTCCCCCACCCCGGAGATCCTCTCCCCCACCCTGGAGTTCCGCTCCGTCACGGCGTCGTCCATCGCCGAACGGACCGAGGCCGCATGCTTGCCTCCCTTGTGCAGTGCAGAACAGGAGCAGCTGTAGTGCTAAAGGCAGCAATCGGCGTTGATCGGTAGGGCTGGAAGGAGGTTAGTAATTTCCAATCCCCCGACTGCAATCTTGAATCCCTCAAACTCAATTTCGTGATTTTGATGGGCATGGAAGCAAACAGGACCCCAATGCCATCGCCGCTACCACGCTCGCCTCCACCGATGACCCCGATGCGCTGCTCGGGGAGGATTGAACGGGAGATGAAGGCCAAGAACGGTGCCGCCGCCGGGGAGAGGAGGGTGCTGACGAGTTGGATGCTACTCCTCTGCGCCTCCAGCTTCGGCCTCGGCATGCTGTTCACCGACCAGTGAGTCCTCCTAGATTGGTTCTCTGTTAATTGGGTGTAGCTGATGTATGATGGCGATGGTTTGGCCAGGTTCGGAGCGATGCCGGATTTGCAGAACCCAGTCGTGGCGCAGTGCCGGCGGCATGAAAGGGAGCTGCACATCGTTTCTGAAGATTTTGTCGGGCATGAAAGGGAGCTATTAAGTTTTTTTAATCCCCAAAATAGAACCACTGACGGGCAGAAAACCTTGCCCGTAAGTGATGTTAAACTTCTGCTGATAGCGCAGGCGCCCGTCAGTGGAGACGGACCCCTCCACTGACATTCTCTTAGTGACGGGCGCTAAACCCGTCAGTGGAGGGGTTTAAGCGCCCGTCAGTAGAGATGTAATCTGAGGTAGTGATTGAATCTCCATTGAGATAATAGTGGAACCATTGCATTGACAAAGCAACCAAGGTCTCTGATGAGACGGTGGACCGATCTTTCGATGAGACAAAGGTAGCTATCGATTTGGTGGAGGTTGAGGTTGATGATCTGACTATACCTTACACAACGATATGCTTTACCAGTCGTTAAACTAATATGTGATTGTTATTGACTTTGTCATAGGCACGATCAACCTAAACAATGAAGTTCGAGTTCTTTCAAGCAACTAAAGAACCAGCAAGAACTATGATAAATTGCAATTTGAAATTGCGAGTATTAAACTGGCACAAGAGCTAGAAGAAAAGTGTATTGGGATCCCATGGGCGATCTAAACAAGGCAATAGCCCTACACGACTTGTAGATGTGATAATGTGGTAGTAGCTAAACAACTCAATGAAACCCAAAAACTAAAGTGAGAATCCTAGGAGGTATAGAGAAGAGGTGATCTGCTTCATATACAGTGACAGACTATTTTAGCAATTGCAGTGTGCTCATAAGGAATTTGGAGATGAGGCCGACAGGTTGGAAAGAGCATGAGATAAGCTTTCCAAAGAGTTCAAGATCACCCAAATTGAAGTCCGTATGCCCGGGATATAGACGTTTGAAGTCAAGGCTGTCTCAACAATCTGAATCGGAGTCCAGATCTTGTGGGACTTGATCTCTAGCTCTTCTTGGACCAAAAATGACGCAGGAAGACTTAGGGGGCATTTGGTTGGGCTTTTCAGCAGCTTTCCGCTGGAAAAAGTTGTAGCATAACCAAACAACTAGTTTTTCAGTAGCTTCTGCCAACGGTAGCTGTGGGCTTTGTAGTGCAAATTCAGCTGTTTGGAAAAACTGCCTCCTGCTAGCTTTTTGCAATGTGCTGAAACTTCTATGCTCATTTTCCAAAATACTATAGATGGTTTGGATCAACCAAAAGCTGTATATTCACTTTCCCACAGCCACAGCAGCTTTTCCAGGCAGCCAGCCAGCCAATAGCAGCCTTGTCAATAGCCACAGCCCAACCAAACAGGCCCTTATTATACAGCATCAATTCATGTGGGACATGGTCATAGTCACATAAACTTTATTCCCTCTTCCGCATGAGAGCTTGAACTTGATCCTCGCATGTTCTTCAGGATCTTGACAGACCTCCTTTTGTTCTTTGTGGCTTGAGCAACGGTTGTAGTTGAAGTAGTGGAAGTAGAGGTGGCAGCGGGTATATCCATGGGGGTCATGTCCTCATCAGTCTCAAAAGAAATCCAAAAACATAGGCAGCCTGTATCATCTCATACGAGAAATCATTGAGAGAGAAGATGTGATGAGGACATGACCCCCATGGATGCACCCACTGCCACCTCTACCTCCACTACTTCAATTACGTCTGTTGTTGAAGCTACAAAGAACAAAAAGAGTTTCACCAAGATCTTCAAGAACAAGCGAGGAGTCAAGTTCAAGCTCTCGGGAGGAGGAGGAAATGAAGCTCACGTGACCTTTACCATATACCACATGAATTGATGCTGTATAAGGAGTTCTCCCACGTCACCTTTGGTTCAAGGAAAGCTACAGATCAAGTCCCAGAAGTTCTGGACTCTGATTCAGATTGCTGAGACAGTCTTGATTTCAAACGTCTATATCTCGGGCATACGAACTCCGATTTGGGTGATCTTGGACTCTTTGGAAAGCTTATCTCGTGCTCTTTCCAACCTTTCCAACTCCACCTCTAAATTCCTCACGAGAATGCTGAAATTGCCAAAACAGACCACCTCTCTTCTTTTTTTATATATACCTCCTAGGATGCTCTATTTTATTTTGGGTTTTGTTTAGTTAAGGGTGTGCTACCTTTGCAACTTCATGTATCTTTGTTTGTGTCTAACGACCAGATTAAGAATGCTTTTTGGAACCCCAATCTATCTTGTTCTTTCATACTTAGAATTTTAGATTGCTTTATCTTCATTCTTGTTTGTTTTTCGATTGCTCACAGGGATTAGAAAGTTGTGTTCAGGTTGACCATGCTTCCCGCATCGTCAATGACCTACTAGAGTTGGTTTAGCGATTGCTAAGGTGCATCGTTGTCATATGATGTAGTCAAATTATCAAAGTCATCTCCAAAAATCGATAGTTACCTTCTCATCGAATGATCGGGACAGCCATTGTTCTATCAAGATGAAAAGATACACAAAGTACACAATAATATAAATGTTGATGATCTGTTGATGAAGCCTCTCCTGCAGCTGAAGCATGAGGCACACACAAGAGCTATTGGTATTAGATACTTCCACGATGCAAGTGGGAGACTATTGGAAATATTCCCTAAAGACAATCTTAGAGATTATTATATTTCCTTATGTTTGTGATTTACAGAATAATGTCCTCTAATTTTATCTTTAAAATTGGTTACTAAGTATGTGATTTTCTTGTGAAACTCTATATTAGTCTGTGGTGATGATTGTTAATTTTAAAGTGATCCCTGGCCGATAAAGCATGTAAGGACATGTTATGTAGGCAGCATATGTATTGGTTGATGCCCATGTTTCAGAGGTCATAGATATGGAGATATCAAACCAATAATATGGACATGTGTTGGAGAACATGGGGTTGGATCGACCCACCATGACACAAAATGAGACACAACGAGAATGTTATATTCTTAATCTATTAGTCTCATATACTATGTGGATGATATATCCTGAGACTTGAGGTTGTTGTATGTACTAGAGATGTGGAGTGACTTACTTAGGGGTTATCAAACACTACTCTATAACTGGGTAGTTATAAAGGTGGCTTTTGGGTTTGTCATAAAGCATGCTACACGGAATTGTCGACCAAGATAAGATTTTCCCCTCTGTACAACGGGAGAGATATCTCTAGGCCTCTTGAGTGAGCAGATTCAAAAATGCATGGCCATGCTACTTGTGGTTAAAGAGTCAATGGGGATTCTGATTTATGTGATCGAGAAAGATTGGTCGAGTTATCCAAACAAGGATGACATATATTCTGCCTTGATTTTGACCGATGTCGTGAGGCAAAGGGAATTCATATGATTGAGCATTATAGGGGTTCGTCCCATTTGATCTTCATGTGCACTTGAGAGTTGGCACATTCTGCCAGAGCTGGTACCAATTAGTGTCTGAGTAGGAGTACTCATGTCGAAGTGCGTATGAACCTAGAAGGTCGCGCACTTAAAAGATTGGAATCCAATTCGGATAAGGATTCGAATCATATTGGGCTTCGAGTCCTAATGGGCCTCTAATTTAGAAACCCATTGTGAGGACTACTATATAAGGAGAGGGTGCATCGAGATTAGGGATAACCTTAGTTCAGAATTCCTGAAACCCTAGCCACCACCCTTCCCACGCCCAAGGTGCGATGCCCAGAGCTAGCACTCCGGTGTCCGGAATTCCTTCCATGTACTTGTGGATACCTTGAGGCGTTACTGCGAGGCTATGATGCTAGGACGATCCATGCGAGAGTCCAGAGTTAACTCCCAAACAACCCTTATGTACATCCTCATCAGTCCAGGATCAAGTTGACAGACACATGTGTAATGTTTAACCTTGCACGACATCGGAGTTATTACAAAAGTTTTAGTATGAATATGCCACGTAGCTTGCATAATACCATGTCTTATGACAATTATCACAATTAGAAAGAAGCAGAAATAAAATAAAAGCGTCTCCATTTGTACCTACAAATCCCATTATCTTTGTGTTTGAGTTATCTTCTGCTTCACTTATCTCTTTTTAGATCAACTTGTATTGCTTTGTTTTCATTATGGTTGATAAGGGGTGGCCGAATCTTCTCGGTGAGGAACCGTGGATAGATGGTATGAATAGACAATCTCACTAGTTGAACAACCGCGTCAATGCACGAACCCTCAACTCTTCGAAAAACACTGAAACAGACCGGTAGATGATTGTCATGAGACCACGAGCAACGGTCGCCAAGTCCCCAATTCTGAATGGACGACGGCTTGACCTTGGATTGTAGAATAAACATGATCGCCTAATCCTCTCTCAGCTATCCTTGCATGAATGCTGGTATGAAAGAACAAACAATAGCTTTGTTTCAACTCTTATGCATAAAGTGGTATGAGGCTAAAAGCCATGAAATATAGCAGTATATAAAGACTCTAGGACATCCAGCCTAGTGTTAGGGTCGAAATACAACCTAACCCTAGCTTCCCTAAGTTACAAGACTCTATTTGGAAAAGGACAGATACAAACGACAACTAGTTGTGATGATTGCAGACAGAACAAAAGGAATCTGTGGATAGGCATTTCCCCGTTGGAAAATTCTCAGAGTTAGCTTTCCAACGAGTACTTAATTGCCTAAATTGGAGTTTGTAGGATGAAAACCATGGCTGTTTCAAATTTGGACCTCCTGGCTGTCCGAACCGAATCCGAACCGAGCCCAAACCCTTATATCTTTTGTTTTCTTGCCTTTTTTGCCCCAAGTCCAAGTGGAATCATATAAGTTATTGGGAACCTTTGTATGGTCATGGGAGAGTTGGATCCCACCAATACTTGACGTATAAGTTTTGGACTCCTCAGGTATATCATTTCACGTTCGCTGTCCAAATCAGCTTCTGTAGCTTTCACTTCTAAGGTCATAACTTTCTCTAGAGAGCTCCAAATCATGCACCGTTTGATTTGTTGGAAAGTAGACTTAGGGGGTGTTTGGTTGGGCTTTTTAGTAGCTTTTCACTAGAAAAAGCTGCAGCCCAACCAAATGGCCAGCTTTTCAGCAGCTTTTGCCAACGGTAGCTATGGGCTTTGCAGTGCAAATTCAGCTGTTTGGAAAAGCTGCCTTCTACCAGCTTTTTGCAGTGTGCTGAAGCTTCAGTGCTCATTTTCCAAAATGTTGTAGATGGTTTGGATCAACCAAAAGCCATATGTTCACTTTCTCACAACCACAGCAGCTTTTTCAGACAGCCAGCCAATAGCAGCTTTGTCAATAGCCACAGCCCAACCAAACAGACCCTTAATCTCTTGTTTTCCTTTCTCCTCGAGTGGCACATTGTTCTTCCTCACCTCCCGCTAGAACTCCGCACGTTCTTGAATCAGCAAACACTTGTGAACAGCATCAATGTCTCCTTCTAACTCTTGAGCTGAATACTTGAATATCATTAAGCAATTGGATTTAGGTAGTATAAAGCTCTCATCAAAAATATTAGCATGTGCATTAAGGAGGGAATTCACCTGTTCATTAAGTAGCTTTGCTTTAGCTCTAGTTATTGGACCTTGTGGCAGCTCTTTGTGTATCTCCTTATTGGTAGGTTCATCAGCAGCTGGTGAAGATAATGATGAGCTATGGGTGCCTGCATCAATGGTTCAATACTTACTGTTGCAATATCTTGAATTCCATTTGCTCTAAGCTTTGTTGTGTTTACCCCCTCCAAGGTCCTCATAAGCTTTCAATGTGCAAGTTCTTCGGGATTAGAACTTCTCCAACAACACCTCTTGAGGCCTTTGTTTCCCTTGGTGGTCCATCAATTCTTTATCCAAGGGGGGGTAAGAACTTCGGCGGTAAGGAAGGTGAGATTGACAGAGTTCTACTTCAACATATAAACCCATTGTGCCTACAACTTTAATCATGTCTAGGTACGGCAATGGAATGAGTACCAAAAAGGAGAGACAAGTCCAAGAGGATGCATGACACTCCACAACATCAACTTTGAGTTTCATGGGCTTCATCGAAAGTGGAGAGTACCTCACGTGCATCTTCCTCAATGCACTGTACCGAAAAGAACCTCGACATCCCAAATTCTTGAGAAGAAGCCATCACCAATGGAAAAATGAGGATGCAAGAAGCCACACGAGCACCCACCGCCAAGTTGCTCCGTGACGACAAGGTCGCCATGAAGTCGACCATGACAAGCTTGACAAGATCAAGTACTCTGACAGCCAAGATTTCAAAGACCACATAGAGATTTCATTCTATGGGAATTCAAGATCTAGAGGAGTACCTTGAGTGGGAATAGCGGAAGGAAAAGTTCCTCAAACTTCAACGCGTACCCAAAAATCAAGAAGTCAAGCAAGCCACGATGGGCTTCAACAACTATGCTTCAAGATGGTGACGTTTACTCTCCATGAAGGAACACATCACAAATTCGTCATGCTTAAAAATGATCATGCGAGAAGAGTTCAAGCAAGAGAGCTACTTCGGCAAGTGGAGTGTGTCAAGCGAGGGAACAAACTGGTCCAAGTCTACTTCAATGAGATGAAGTGAGAAATGCAATAGGCCGATGGCTTTAGTACAAGCATGGAGATGAAGTAACTTGGGAATGGGTTGAACTTCGACACCAACTCATCCCTCACTCTCAAGAACGACTTCAAGAGCTTGCTCGATCTCTTGGATGGTTCTCTCGAGACAGAGAAGCTTATCAAGGTGGCCAAGGCTCGAGAAGAGGAAGAGCATAAAGAGAAGCTCATCAAGGTGACCAAGCTCAAGAGAAGCCCCTAAAGGAACAAGCGCTACAGAAGGCGATGGTGGACAAGTCATTAAAGATGCAACCTTTGGAGGCAACAAAGAAATCAAAGAACGTGCCAAAGCCACTGGACAAGCAATGTTAGAGTAGCACAGTGAAGCCACTCACGACTTGACCTTTGGAGGCGAGTGTAGGAATGATCGAGCATGGGATTTTTCCTTTGACCAAGGTAGTGAGGGTATGGATGCAGACGGCGCCTGCACCTTTGAAAGCAAGGCGAGTGCAAAAATGGTCAAGTATGGGATTTTTCCTTTGACCAAGGAGGTGTTTGGAGATGAATGCACCAAGTCTACCCCATAATGTATTAGCAGAGAGATGCAACAAATCCTATTGTGGAGGAGAACCACATAGCCAACTTGAGAGAGAGTGGTAAAATGAAAGAGTCGTGTGACTCCACCAAACATGATTTGAATGCATCGCCATTGAGGGTGAGAGGAAAACACCACAGGAGTTGAGCGAGGTAGTTGATAGGTCTAGTGAGGACATTTCCAAAGCTAACAACTTAATCTCTACTTCTATGTTGCTTCTCTCTTCGTATAGGAATTTAAGGCTCGTGTAGTGTACTTTCTCAACAAGCTGAGCCCTCCAAGAATGAGTTGGCCACAATAGTATATGGAGGACTTGCCACCCTGTGGTTATAAGAAGAAGAAGGTTTCAAGGAAGCAATACAACTTCCAACACCTACATCAACTGAGAAGATCAAAAAAGTTAACAATAAAGGTATTGATGTGCTTGTCTCACAAGAGCATGTGGGAAATTTTGATTGCTTGCATGATGTAGATGAGCCCAATATTTCTTCCAATGCAAATTTGACTTGCCCATGTGATGATTTGAATGCAAACCATCTAAACCATGTGAAGTTAGTTAGACATGATGAAGTTCATTCTAGAATCACACTTGCTCATTTCCTATACTACATCATGTTCGATGAACCATTAACTTTGATTATTGCTATGTTTAAGATTTCCAAAATTACATCTTTGAAATCTTTTGTAGTACCTATGTCTATAATTATGAATTCATTTGATCGGTGAATATGACATAGATGACAAGTTTGTTGTGTGTAGCATATCACTTGTCACGAAATTACTAAGTTAAAATTGCATATCTTGGGTAATCCATCTTGTATGACATGTCATGAACACTTTTCCATGGAGAATGATAATAATTCCACATGTCTTGCCTGAGACATGATGATACTTGTTCTTTCCATAAGAGTTGTCGACGATCGGTGAATCGGCGATCTTACGGTATTCGTGGAATGATGATTACTGGGGGGTAGGGACCTCTAGGGCCCAAGTGCCAGGAGCTCTGACAGCAGGGGACAACCTTTTTATACAGGTTCGGGCCTCCCTCAGGATAATAACCCTACGTCCTATTGCTATATATTGATGGAGAACACGCTTACAATGGGGGGTGTATGTTAGTGGCTACCCTAGGCCTAACCGTAGACTAATCTATGCTAAACCGCCGGGCTCGACTCCTTCGAGGCAGCGGGTCTTCTAGGGCTTCGCCTCTTGAGATCCTATGCTGGTGCTGCGACTAGATTGACTTGTTGGACCTTCCAGCACCTGTCCTCCCTATGGGATTGCTGATCCTTATATAGGGGGTTCCCAGGGTCGTACTGGACGTGGACTTGCGCCCGAGTAGGACTCTGATATCCTTAAACATCGGGATTGACTTCCTAGTTTTAAGGGGAGTCTTTCCTTCCCGAGGGGGGGTTACCTTGTCGTCCAGGGATCCTTACCGGGTACGCTGTACCTTCCTAAAGTCCTGGGATTCTGTATACGGATACCCCTAATATGCGGGATACCATACTATTCATCATCAAGCCCCCCATCAATACGTGAAGTGAGGTCATGATGGTTCTGTTGGAAATCTGTCCTTGTCGGGGAAGAAACTCCGAGTAGGCAATCCGAGTAGTCTTTGTCAGTGACTTATCCGAGTAGGCTCAATCCCTACCGGGTAGTCGTAAAAGCCTTATTGGAATAATCCTTTGGAAAATCCAGAATACTTTTCCGATCTGATCTGATCCGTCGATCACGGACACGCGTCCGCCTGGCATATTTCTAGGAAACGGAACCATCGTGGCGGAAATTTCGCGTGGTGATGAAGAATCTTTTCTCTCTCTGCGCCATTGCGCCGTTGACGTGTGCTGAACCACGGCGCGTTCGTCTGGGTCGTGGGTGGTCAGACCCTCTTTTTCCCGCGAAGCGCCCTGTAAGCGGAAAAAGCAACTGTTTGCATTAAATGCGATGGAACTGATCGTGCCAAAAACTACGCTCGGCTCCGGCGAAAGTTTAAATCTTTAGGAGTCCAAGAATTGGGGTTTTGCCCGCATCGTCTCTTTGGCTCCTAGCCTTCTTGCTCCCTTCACCTTCTTCCTCGCGCCCTTGCAAACCCCCGCCTCCACACTCTCTCGATCGATCGGCGAAAATGGGCAAGAAAGGCGCCGTGAAGAAGTCTCCCGAGCCCGCAAAGGAGTCGGGGAAAGCTTCGGGTGACCCGACCACCGCTATCCCGGAGTTCGAGGCCTCGGTGATCGACTCCTCCGCCCTGGAGAAGCTCGTGTCGGATGAGGTGATTCTCCCGGAGGTGTTTGTACCTTTCTGGGAGGCCGTGAAGGAGACGGTCCCCAGCCCCGACACGGACTGGACCATCGTCTTCGCAGACTTTTTCAGGTGTGGATTTCAATTCCCACCTTCGTCGTTCTTTCTCCTCGCGCTCTAGTTCTACGAGATCGAGTTGATTCATCTCAACCCGAACTCGGTCCTAATGCTGGCGGTCTTCGCGCATTTATGCGAAGCATACCTTGGCATTAGGCCAAGCCTGGAGCTCTGGAGGTACTTCTACAACCTCCGCTGGGTGAAGGGCAGTGGCGCAGGAGTCGTCGGCGGCGCTGGATTTCGCCTTCGAGAAGGGAGGAAGGATGCCTACATTGCTTCCTCCTGGAAATGTTCGTGGTCGGGCTGGCATGCTCGGTGGTTCTACTGCCAGCCCCCAGCGAATTCTGGGATCTCCTACCGCGGACTCGCCCCACTTTCGAACAAGAGCTGGGGGGAGGCCCCGAAGGAGACTAAGCACCTCATGGCGCTCGTCCACGACATCGCCAATCTCGCCGCCAAAGGCTTGTCGGCGTGGGACATCGCAGAGGATTTCCTTCGGCGCCGGATAAGCCCTCTTCGGTCGAGGGTCGAGCCGGCCTGGGTGGTCCCAACGAACCAAGACCAGACAAGGGACTTCGACACGGGTAAGTACCGCGACCTCCTCCGTGCCAATTCAATTGACAAGACTCCTCACGTACTTCTGCCCTGTCGTGCCATGCAGAGTTGTCCCCGGGGGAGCTTCAGAGTAGGTTGAAAAACCTATTCGAACAATCCCTCCAAGGCGGGCGTACAGACGTGCCCCTGCCTCTTCTGAAGCAGAGTCCGGATAGCCGACGGGAAGTATTCTCGGTGAGTCATCCATCTTGTCCCCTTGTCTAGCTTAGGTTCCTCCGAATAGCCTTATAGAGGGCCCTCGGGTTCTTCTCCCGCAGCGAGTAGGCCGTGGGGGTCCTGACTCGGAGGCCGAAAGAGCTGGCACTCCCGTCGAGGATGATGAAGTTGAGGTGTTCGACGCAGCCCCGCCGCCCTCCGAGACGAGGGAGGAAGGTCCTTCTGCAGCCGAGGCGGGGGCGGAGATCGTCTCGACGAGTTCTCCTGCCCGGGATTCTCAACCGCAGGTTTGAGTTTTCGCCCGACTACTCTTTTTCCATATTCTTTCCTGAATGGTAAACATAAGGAAGGATGTGTCGGACAGCCCGAAGCGAGCAGCCCCCTCGCCAAGGAACCAACTCCCCCTCCCACGACCGCTCTTGGGGAGGAGACCGTGGCGGACAAGGGGAAGGCGCCGCTGGCTTCCGGCAAGCGAGACTCGAGTGCCCTGGCAAGGAAGCCTCCTTCAGCAGGAAAGCGCTTGAGGTTAGTTTTTCTTTTGCTGGCTTTTTCTTTTGATTCTCCTTGCTAAAGACTTGACTTGATTGTTTTTGGTGACTAGGGTGTCGATCCTTCCTGCCAAGACCCCGACTAGGACGGATGTCGAGCAGCAGCCCCCGGCGCCGGAATCGGCATCGGCCCCTGTCGAGCAGCGGACCCCCGCGCCGGAGTTGTCGCCGGCCCCTACTGAGCAACCGCAGCCCCCGGCGCTGGAGTCGGAGCCGGCCCTGGTCGAGCAGGTCGTGCCTCCGGATTCTTCGACGCCGGAGAGTCTTAGCCTTACCTCCTTGCTGCAGGTAATGCACAGGAGATTAGTGATAAGGTAAATTGACTTTGCTTGTACTAACCTGTTCTTTTTCAACTCGCTATCTCCCAGGTGGCTCCACTTGAGAAGGCCCAAGCGGAGAGCCTCGACGAGATCGGGAGATGGCGGGCAGAGAACGAGGCGTTGCAGAAGCGCCTTGAGGACTCCGAGAAGCGGCGGGCAGCGATGAAGCTGATCTTTCGGCTTCGAAGGCGCGCCTCTCGGACGTGGAGTCTTCCCTGCAAAGGAGTCAGTCCTACGCGAGAAAGCTGGAGGGAGACCTCGAGCGGGCCTTGAGCACGCTCGAGAAGGCGCTGGGCGAAGTCGGCGTCGTTGTCCTCCCGGGCCTTGCTCCGGCCAACCGCCTAGCGGATCTGACGGCGTCTGTCTCCCATCTGAAGCCCACCGTCGAGAAGCTTCTCGAAGACGAGCTCCGGCAAGGTGTACGCGACGCCCTGGCCTTTGCTTTGGCTCTCCTAAAGTGCAGGCACCCGGACTTGTCCCTGGAGGCGCTCGCTGCCGACTTGCCAGAGGGCGAGGAAGAGACGCTTCTCGATGCTGTGCAGGGAGCGGCGGACGCCTTTGGAGATCGGGTCCAGGCGCCTGGCCTAGAGTAGGACTCTGTAACAGCATACTTTTATAAAAAGACAGTGATTAGTAACTGTGCGATAACTTGTGTGTTTTTTGGTTTTTCGAAGCCTTGTCTAATCTGCTTATGTGAAACCTTATCGGATGCAAGCGTAGACTTTAGTCGGAACCAGTGCCCTTTGCCTCCCTTCGGTGCAGGTGTACGAATAGTGCCGTAGATCGTTCTTGTTGTGATTGACCAGTCCTTAGGTTTAGTCGGATGGAGGGCTCCGTGGCTCCTCGTCATCAGTAAACGTGATAAGGGGTCTTTCGTACAGCTTGTCGTGGCCCTGGCGGCACCTTCGTATTCCTTTGTTGAGGGAAGACTCCGGTTGCTTGGCTAGTAAATTCTACACTTGCTCGATCAACAAAAGTTTCACTCTACCCGAGGTATCTTCTGCTCCGAGTAGTCGAAGATGTGGACAAGCGTACGGGTTCCGTTGATCTAGTCGTACTCGTACTTTCTTCCCTTCCTTTACTCGGGATCAGGGGACATTGCTACGGAACTGGGCTTAGTCAACCAGGCCTTAGGTCTGGTCAGGTGGGGGGCTCAATGGCTCCCCTGTCACCTGCAAACGCGTTAAGGAGTTTTCCTCGCATCCCTGACAGTTGTAGCGCAGAACCCTTTTTCCTTTGTGCAGGTCGAAAAAGTCGGTACTCGCACTCGTACTTCGACTTTACCGTGTTCTTATCCAGCCCCCGACTGACTGTTCGAGAGATATCTCGGATAGGCAGTCTGGATTAATAATGAAAAACATTGAACTAGAAACTTGGTATTATTTAAAAAAACTGTGTCTTTTACAGGCTACTGTAAGAAAAATAACTCTTAAGAAAACTAAAGAAAACTAGGCCATCCCCTCCTCATTTAGCTTGTCGCCAGTTGCCCCAGAGACTCTCGTCCTCTTGTCGTGACCCGCTGACTGAACTTTGTTGAGTGCGCGTGCTGGGCGGCGGCGCCCGGAGCGTCTTATCATCGACTCGTTCGTAGCTTGACGATCTTTAAGGCTGGAGCTGGTGCAACTATGGAGTCTGCCGATGAGGAGGTGATGGTCGTGCGATCTTACTGAAGGTGGTTGCACGGGACTCTCTAATGGACGCGACCTTTCTACCGTTGACACGAGCGACCTAGATCGGGCGGCTTCTCCCGAGGAGCCGTTGTCCTGTGTAGGGGAAGGCCCTGTTTTCTCCCGGTTCCGACCTAGTCGTGGAACTCTTTCTCCGACTTGGAGGGGGTACTTTCCGAAGCCGTCGCTCGTAGTCGTGGAGGTGGTCTTGACAGCGTGGTGGCGGGAGGCGTCACGCTGGCGTCTTGGTTCGAGGGTAGGTGCTGCTCTGCGAGGTCGAGGCTTCGCTTGTCGCAGAGGAGTGCTTCTCTGGGGGAGCTCCTTATCGTGAGGACACCTTTTGGGCCGGGCATCTTTATGCACTGGTAGGCGTAGTGCGTAGCTGCCATGAACTTGGCCAGAGTAGGGCGCCCCAAGATAGCATTGTAGGCTGTTTCAAAATCGACTACATCGAACAGGATTTTCTCTGTTCGGAAGTTCTCCGGTGTACCGAAGGTAACCGGGAGCGTGACTTGCCCGATCGGCATGGCCGATGAGCCCGGAACGATACCGTGAAAAGCGTGCGTTACCGTCTGAACAGACGATCGTGGCACTTGCATTGCGTCGAGGGACGTTGGCGAATAGGATATTGAGGGAGCTCCCTCCATCTATTAACACGCGACCCACTCGGCAGTTGTTGATCATTGGCTCGACCACAATTGGGTACCGTCCCGGCCGAGCGCAGTTTTCGGGGCAATCGGTCTGGTCGAAAGAGATCGTGACCTCGGACCATTTGACCGCTCGAGGAACTCGCGGTACACTCGCGAGAACTTCTCGGGCGATCGCCTTGTATTGCCTCTTGGATTCGTAAGAGGTTGAGCCCCCGAATATGTGCTCGATTGCTCTGACATGCCCCTGGAAAGGCTCAGGGGTGGAGTCATCGTCGTCGGATGTCGTTTCTCGACTGTTATTAGCGACCTGAGGGTTCTCCTCGCGGAACTTCTCTCTTTCTTCCCGAAGATACTTTTTGAAGATGCGACACTGTCGCAGATCATGCGAGTCGGTCTGGTGAAAATCGCACCAGGGCTTGGACGACTTGTCGGAGGACGTGGTAGGTTTATCCTTGGGGCGTGGTCGCCAGGTGCGCTTCTCGGAGATCTCGGCCATTACCTCGTCGGCTCTGATCCTTCTCCTTGTTCCCTCCGGAGGGCTTCTTCTTGCGCTTAGTCTTGCGCGATTCGCCCCTTGACCGGAGGGGAGAACTGGTCGACTCACCCCGCTGTTGCTTGATGTACCACAGGGTTTCCTCCGCACAAGCGGCCTTCTCGGCCAGATCCATGAGTTGCCTGGTGGTTTTCGGTGGTCGCATGATAAGATCGTGTGTGCACATCTCGTTTCTGCTGCCTCGAGTGAAGGCGCGGATGACGTCCGAGTCTGTTATCTCTGGGATAGTGTTGCAGACAGCACTAAACCTCTTGGTAAACTCTCGGAAGGTCTCGTCTGGTCGTTGGACGACAAGGAATAGATCGTCGACCCGACCAGGTCTTGGGAAGGTACCCTGGAAGTTCCCGAGTAACATGTCGCATAGCTATCCCCACGAACGGATCGTTCCTGGGGGTAGATTCGTCAACCACGTCCTGGCGGCTCCTCTGAGAGCGGTAGGAAGATAGTTGGCCATGACCTTCTCGTCCCCGCCGGCTGCCTCGATCGCAGTGGTGTAGATCTGAAGGAATTTCACGGGGTTCGTGGTTCTGTCGTATGACTAGCGATCCAGGCTTGAAACGAGAAGGCCAGCGTACCTGGCGGAGTTCCTGGGATAGTGCCTGGCATCCGCTGAAGGACCCCCGACAAGGCGTATTCTCGCCGCTGTTCGAGGTCAAGGTTCGGCCCCGAGCATTGGCGTTTTGTACGTGGTCTCTCCGAGAAGGCTGTTGCTCCTGTTGGCGCCTTTGGCGGCGGTGTTTGTCAAGCTATTCTCGGAGGTCGACCGGTGGCTCCTCCTGAGGAGACCTGTTCCTGGGGTGCCGTCCCTCCCGACCGCGTTCTTCTAGCGGAGGAGGGGTATCCACCCAAGTAGAGCTACGGGCCACCGACTGGGCTCGAGAAGACTCGGCCTGGTTCTGAGCCTCTTGGAGGTCAGCCCCCAGCCGTTGCAGCCACTGCACTCCCGCTGGTGTTGATAGATCCGCCACGGAAGGCTGTGATAGCAGATTGCGCACTTCCGCCAGTCTTCGAGTAGTTCAGGACACGTACTCGTTCCCGGGGGGGAATCTCTCCACAGCGGCAGGCAGGTCTCCGTTCCGGCGAGGAGTTCTCTCCCCGGTGGCGGGTAAGCCCCCGTTCATGTGGGAGGCAGCCATTGCATTGTGCTGCTGTGAGCCCCCGGGCAGATTCTGATCTTCGAGGTCTTCTCGACCATCGTCGATCGCGAGTACCATTCGAGGTCCTTGGCTGGACGATGTGTACTCGTATTCCATCACGTTGTCCTCATCGGACACGACGTGGGTAAGATCTTGATCGTTCTCACGATCAGAGTTTGCAGGAGAAATTCCAACCATGGGGCTGGTCGTTCCTGCAGGGAAGTCGTCGTTTAAGACCAGCTTCCCGCTGAAGGCTCTGGCGCACTCGGTTCTGAAGTGATCTGCTTCGCCATCCGAGTCTTCTCCAGGGGCGTACTCTCCGAAATCTACTCGATCCATAACCGGGTACGGGTCCATAGGGCCAAAGTTGTCGTAGAAACTCTGGTCCGAGTACCCAGTACGGGGCGAGATTGCGATCGGTTTTCCTGCCGGGTTTGCTTCTTCCTCCTCGGTCAAAACCGGCGAGGGCTGTGCAACCGGCGCCGGGATCTGATCGCGCTTAGTTGCGCGTCCTACTGACTCTGATTCTTCTTGGACAGCTTGGTCCGGAGAGGTCCCCATGGTCGGCACCATCTGTCGACGATCGGTGAATCGGCGATCTTACGGTATTCGTGGAATGATGATTACTAGGGGGTAGGGACCTCTAGGGCCCAAGTGCCAGGAGCTCTGACAGCAGGGGACAGCCGTTTTTATACAGGTTCGGGCCTCCCTCAGGATAATAACCCTACGTCCTGTTGCTATATATTGATGGAGAACACGCTTACAATGGGGGGTGTATGTTAGTGGCTACCCTAGGCCTAACCGTAGACTAATCTATGCTAAACCGCCGGGCTCGACTCCTTCGAGGCAGCGGGTCTTCTAGGGCTTCGCCTCTTGAGATCCTATGCTTGTGCTGTGACTAGATTGACTTGTTGGACCTTCCAGCACCTGTCCTCCCCTATGGGATTGCTGATCCTTATATAGGGGGGTTCCCAGGGTCGTACTGGACGTGGACTTACGCCCGAGTAGGACTCTGATATCCTTAAACGTCGGGATTGACTTTCTAGTTTTAAGGGGAGTCTTCCCTTCCCGAGGGGGGGTTACCTTGTCGTCCAGGGATCCTTATCGGGTACGCTGTACCTTCCTAAAGTCCTGGGATTCTGTATACGGATACCCCTAATACGCGGGATACCGTACTATTCATCATCAAGAGTGATTGCAACCATGTTAGTATTTTAGATGTGCCATGTAATGAACAATATCAAATTACTCCTATTGTTGCAACAAATATATTGACCACTTGTTCTTTCCATAGACTTCTTGCAACAATGGTAGTATACTTGAAAATGGGAAGGTCTCTCAAACTTTCATATATATACCTTAGGAGAATTTGACTTAACGAATGTGAAACATACTCATATGAAATACTTGCACAATAAAGGTAAAATGAATAGAAGTGCCATGGATGTCAAATTGATGCACATCATACTTGCCATGTACTTTTCATTGCAATATTGTTGTCCACAACAAAGGTCATGTCATGATGGATTAAGTGTACATTTACCATGCATTTAAGTTACACTTGCTATACATATTTGTGCTAATGGTGCCACAATGGATGATGTGTTCATCTACCATGCATACACATTGTTTGTCTTGTACAGTATTGGTGCAGGTAACATTGTGAATTTATTAACCACCGAACAACAAGAGTTGACCAATAGAGCTCAAGGGAGCTATTTAAGTTTAAGCTTTCATGAATTTTCAAGCCTCACACCCCTAGACAACAAGAGCTATCAAGGAGAGCATGAAGGAACATCGCCAAGGTGAATTATTTCTCTTTAAACAACCATAACATGAGCTTCAATAATTGGCTACTCTTTGAATGTCATTTCTTCTTCATTGTCAGTTTGGTGTACCTCATGGAAGGAGAAGGACCACTAAGGAGTACCAACGGAAAAAGGGATGAATATAAGGAAGCTTGGAGGATCATCCATCTTCGGATTCCAGCAAGTCCCACAAGCTCAAGTACACCTATACTTGTTGGACCATCCAAGGTAGAGAGCAAAGAATCCAAGGAAGAAGCTTTTACCACCAAGTCAAGTCCCAGCTAGATACTCCGGGTCAACTACTGGATTCTCCAGGTTAATCCTCGAACACTTCGGGCCATTACTACGGCTTCTTTGGACCATCTAGACGTCCAGTAAAGAAGGTGGTCAGATTCTCCAGCAAGAATGAGAGATTCTTTAGAGCCCAGATAGAGAGTTTCCCAGATACCACGGGTGCTTTCTCAGATACACTGGCCATAGCCCCGGAGTATCACCCGGAATATCCCGGAGTATCCAACAGAGTGTCTGCGCACAGTAAGAGGGTCATGGCCCATGTAAGGATTTCGACCAAAATGACTTAAGTAGTGGGATTGGAGTATAAATACCCTCTATTAGGGTTAGACTTAGTTTAGAATTGAAAGTTGAGCTTTGCTCCTTCTTAGGGTTTGCTTCCACCTTGATCGTAACTCTTTTCCCTTGTGGATTTGTTAGAATCAATGGCTCCAATTCAGTTGATACTTGGAGTTCATCAAGAGTGTCATTGACTTGAGTTCAATTTCCCAAAAGATATCACAATTGTGTGGGTTGTTGGGAGTTGTTCTTAAGTAGGCTTCATTAGTTATCATTCCTACCATGAAGATTGGGAGGCCCTTCGTATCATGCACCTTTTGGATGGTAAGTTTCACATAGAGTAGAATAGAAAGGTAGAGGGAGGAAGAAGACAAAAGGGCATCTAGCCTAGCTCAACGAACTCAAAAACAAGTTTCAATATCAAGTGTCATTGATCTGAAGATCATTTCTTCTGAGGAGGCAATTCAAAAGCATCATAGAGATATATTAAGAATGGCTAAGAAATTATTATACTCTATGTAGGAATATTAATATTCTACTTAGAGTATCAAGTAAAAGAGCGACAAGCGGATAAAGGTAATAGGTTTCAATCAACACAGTAGCTACAGTTATAAAAAGCATGCATGTTTATAAACAAAAAAGTAATAATGACTTTACAATTAAGGGATCAATATGATCAAAGAGAGGGCATGCCTTTGTAGTAGTTTCCTTCTTCTTTTGCAGTTTAAGCGGGGTCTACCTCTTCATTCCCTAGCGCCATAATATAACGAGAGCAAATCAAATAAATATAACTCCAATTCCAAATATAAATCCAAATGATATTGAAATCCAATTAAAAGGAAGTACAAATGATCAAGACGAACTTGGAGATTGAGAGGATGGTAGTAAGATATTGAGATAAGTAAAGATGGGCTTGACAAGGTCTCGGGTTAAGGTTTTACATAAGCTAAGAATAGCTTCTACTACTAGGGTTATACAACTAATAATCAAACCTCCTATAGGCCATAATACTAGCTCATAACATAACCGAATGAGTAAAGCTACTTTAAGCATATACCCTTTAGCTATACCACATACATTACAACATAGCCAGCAATGAAAACATATCATACTAGGTATTATTATTAAACAAGAGAGCCTAACACGCTAGTATGGAAGCAACACACACAACCTCTCATGCTAGTATTCAATCGTCAGATCAACTTACTAGTAGGCACTAAATATAACAAGGACCTGTCATGCTAGTTGACATGAAATCATAGCATAATGTAAACATGTCATATGCACGCAACAACTACCTAGCAAACCATGGCATAAAAAAATATCCATAAATAAAGGTTTGAATATCTCTAAACAATTATAATAGTTAAAGATCAACGCAACTAATAGCAATACTAGAAAAACTCATATAACATTAATAATAATTAAAACCCTAAAGGGAGCTAATCATGCAAATAAAAAATTACGTAAACAATACATGGCTTGGCCTAGGAATTAGAATCAACACCAAGTACGTATAAAAACAGACCTGGGTCATTTCTAAATATAAAACATGATCTAACAGTTTACATTATAAAAGCTATATATACATAATTTAAATAGAAAATTCAACTATGCAAACAATGCTTCCAAAAATACTAAACCAGATCTATAAATACCACTAGTGCCTCTAAAAAGAGATATATACTAGATTAAAATAAAACAGTAGCAATACACAAAATTACAAATTCAAATACTTTGAATTTGGATCAAATCTACACCAAAAGAACCATAAAAGAATTTATAACTACATCTAAACATGTGATAAAAATATGCTAAAAATATAAAGCACTTCCTACACATGCTAGTGAGCTAGGAAAAATAAAATACTTTCAAACATATCAGCACAGATCAAACTACACCAAATTCAATCAAATAACAACCAGATTCAGATCTAACCTAGTTCAAAATCTAGCCCATAGGTTTAAAATATAATCCCAATGGGTTAATCTACACTCTGGGGCGACGGAGCATCGTTCAATGCTCCTGGTGTCTGGGCATAGATAGTGACATGGTCAACAACGATGGTTCGGTCCTCGATGCACATTGGCGATGGGTGCCGATGGCGGCAGCGGCACTGCCTAGATGCAAACGCGACTAGAGTGGGTTATCGGCAACGTGAGTATGTCTAGGAGATAAGCAGAGACGAGAAAAGGTGGTAGGCGAGAAGAATTAGAGCGAGATGCTCACCTTCAGCAACGTGGCTCGAAGACGTTGACGGCAGCAAGTGGAGTAAATTAGACGAGGGCGATGGCTAGGGTAGGAATTACGGTTCAGGGATAGAGGGGTTTGGATGAGGGTGGTGAGGTGATCGTCGTGACGCGGTTGGCGCTTTTTATAGGGGAGCAGAGGAGCAACACGAAGAAGGAAAGCCGACGACAGCGTGACGTCCACCCATTGTGTGGGTGCATGTAGATGCAGGAAGGGAGATGTGGAGCTGACTGCCGAATCCAAATCCAACGGCTGTAAGGGGCCGGGCACGATGGGCTCGGCCTAGCAGTTCGCATGCAGGAGAGGGAAAGGGAAAGGGAAAATGGGCCAAGCCCGTAGAGAGAAGGGGAAGAGGTATAGGCTGTCGGCCCGAGAGAAAAGAGGGAGGAGGTTGGGCTGGGGTTTTGGTCTGTTGCCCTTATTGGGGTTTTTTATTTAACAAAAACCTGAAAACATGAGAGAAATTCAAAAGACAATCAAATGCAGTCTAAAAGTTATGATAAAATTTCAATAAATCAAATTAAACATGTGGAATCTAATAAAAATATTACCAAGGATAAAACTAAAATAATAATTACTGAGAATTAAATATCTCTCTTAATAAACTAAATTAATTCAAAAGGTAATTTAGGTAAATCTAAATAGAATACAAATATGACTTTCCATTGACTAATATCCTTTGATTTATAAAAAGAAAAATTAAACTTATAAAAATCAGGATGTACGACCACGATCACGTTAACGCACTACATTAACTCTGCTTCCGCGCGTCTAAAGGTAATCCCGTGATATGAAATTACACTAGTTTTTATTTATCGTTGTAGAAAGTTTTAATTTGCCCTAATATAGGCCATTCATTTCCAACAAACTCATTGGTCATCTATTACTATATTATATATTGGAGTTGGTGGTTGTGGTGGTGTCACACCCCTAATGGTAGTGTCACACCCTTCTCTCAAAGAAAAAAACTAACAAACATAATACTTACCCTTATCCTTAATTGTTATCCTTATCCTTATCCTTAGCAATAGATTTGTTTGTTTGTTGAGATACCAAAAAAATTAAGAATAAGGATTATCTTAGTTTATTTGTTTATTTGAGGGGAGGGTGTGACCAGATAAAAAGAAGCTGAGTTACGTCAGCCCTCCACGCCCCTCATCAACTACGACTATATCGGCTTCATCAGCCTCAACACCCGCCTCAAGGGAGTCGACGACTGCTGCCCATATGCACGCCCCACTCGTCAAGCTCAGGGACAAGGTCACGGGTTTCGCTCCCTACATGCCTCTCATGAACTGCGACTACGCCGGATCGGCTTCGTCGGCCTTAGAGCCCGTGTCAAGGGCGTCAAGGCAACTGCAGCCCGCATGCATGCCCCGCTTGCTGAGCTCAGGGACAAGGTCGCTAGGTTCCATGCCATTGCGGACGCTGCGCTAGCCGCACTGCTCACGGGGCTCGAGCAGTGTGCAGTCGCAACTGTCGTGCATGAGCTTATGGAGTTACCACTGCGATCGCCGCGCTTGGCGCACTCCGAGCGAAGCTCGAGTAGCACATAGTTGCCACTGCTGCTCGTGAGGTCTTGGAGCCACCAATGCAACCACCATTCCACGCTTGGCTCGAGCAACAATCATTCGCAACTGTCACCTGTGAGTTCCTAGAGCTGTAACTCGACACCATCTCCAAGGTACGATCTGAGACTGCTCCTGGTTAAAGGTCACTGTAGCTTGTTGTTGACACATATGTTAATAATTTTATCCTTCCATACAGATGATAATTGTCATTGCTAGCTAATTTTTTATCACTTCATATAAGTGATTCATGTGTTATTGCTGTTTAAATTCATGTGTTATCTAACTAACTCCTAACGTCTCCCGTTTTTCTCAACTAACTCGCATAAATCTCTCTTCTCTAATCTTTTCTCTAGCTAACTCCTAACGTCCCGTATTTTTCTCAACTAACTCGCACAAATATCTCTTCTCTAATCCCTTATCTAACTAACACCTAACGTCCCCCATTTTTCTCAATTAACTCACAAATCTCTCTCCTTTAATCTCTTCTCTAACTAACTCCTAACGTCCTAATTTTTGTTAAGTAATTCACACAGATCTCTCTTCTCTAACTAATTCATAATGTTCCGCTTTTTCTCAACTAACTCGCACAAATCTCTCTTCTCTAACTAACTCCTAATCCAACTCAATTTTAAAAAAAACCCACCCCAACCCGTGCTCTCTCTCCTTTCATCTCACCACCTCCCCTCCTAGCCAGGCTACCCTAGCTGCCAGCCAAGGGGAGGAAGAGGAGCTCGGTTGGGGAAAGGAGAAGAGAAGGAAAGGCAAGGAAGAGAAGGAAAGGCAAGGAAGAGAAGGAGGAGGAAGAAGAAGAGAGGAAGAAGCCACTGTCGTGCACCGCCGTCGGTCGCCACCTCCCTCCTAGCGGGGCTACCCTAGCTGCTAGCTAAGGAGAGGAAGGAGCTCAGTTGGGGGAAGGAGAAGAGAGAGGCAGGAAAGGATGGGAAGGAGGAGGAGGAGGAGGAAGAAGAAGAAGGAGGAGGAGGAGGAGGAGGAGAAAGAAAGAAAGAAAATTAGGGCACGACAGTGCCAGCACCAAAAGGGTGGTTGCAACTTGGAGGGAGGGTGAGATGAGAGTAGAGATTACGAAGGTTGGGGTTGGTTTCATTGTTTACTTTTTTTAAAAATTAAATTGTATTAGAAGATAAGTGAAATCCGAAGGTCTATGTTGATCGGATTCTCCCAAATTTGTTTACATTCAGATCTGAACAAACTTATAGTTTATCTTGATGGATTTGATGAGATGAACACAACACGATCATGAATCTTCCATTCAATACATAGTTTAAAAAGTTAAATTTATCCCTTCATCTCGGGTTTTTGGTCAACTCGATTTTTAATAACTCTATCATTTTTAATTAATTCTGAAGTGTTACAGTTGGAGGCGATGGAAAACATGGCGGAGATCCACCGAAGTTGGAGAAGGCATGCATATAACAGTAGAGCGATGGTGATTGAATCAGGATGACAGCAGAGCGAAGAGACGACAAAGTCAGAGGCAAAGCTGAGAGGATCACAAAGAGAGAGGAATGGAAAAACATAGATGATCGTTAGAGAGAGAATGAAGTTACAGAAAGACACCGATGATTATTGTGAAAAACCACGTGCGCATCACTTTTGACGTATATGTTCATAAAATAGAGTGACTATTTTATCAATATCTTTAGATATCTCTCCTTTTGTCCCGTTGCAACGCACGGGTACCTTGCACGAGATCTTGGGAAATGCAAATGGATACAAAATCAGGTGATTACTACGTACGATCTCCTTTTCGCAAGAAATGGGATGATACGATATTCTGATTACTGCCTATGCCTTAATTAAAAACTAGCTGATCTAGGTCACCACGCAGCTTAATTAGTTATTTCCTATCCTAGAGATTTATAAATCTGTTTGTTCATCCATATGGAGGTATATAGAAGTGAAAAGATGCATGTCCTAATGGTTGTCTTTTGTCTTGCAGCTACTGTGCTCTGCATTATCGAGTCGAGTACTAGTAGTGCTTGTAACCCTTCAGCGTTGTGCCCATCCACTGCAGCTTCCAACCAAAATTATAATCGAGTTCTTGGATATTCTGTTTTCTCGTGTTTTGCCCTGTTTCATCCGTAGTTTGCACATCATAACGACAATAGGTCAACTGCTTCTGCATATGGACACTGCATACATCATACAATCAATCGTACTATATAGGTCGTTTTCAATGCACACATAATTTGCTACTTTCCAATTGATCAGAAGATGTATGTCCCGTTCACTTTTCAGACAAGAAACTTTGCTGGCATGTCAGTTTCTGAGTAGAAAATATAGTAACTGAAATTTAAAATTCATAACATGTTCTGCACCATTATGGGAATACGGAGAGCTGATTAAACAATCGAAACATGGCCTATGCATTTATTGTTCATTTGAACTTTGGTTATAATCTGATGGCTGTATGCATTCTATGGATGCAAAAGATGATCCGTGTTCCAATGTTTTCGTCACTAATTATCAACACAAAATAGCTGCAGATAACAGAACTAAATTATTCTCGGACCGAATCATGGCGTCCCAATTTTTTAATTTAAATAATCATATCTCCTATGTAATGCACACATACATGTAACGAAAATTCAAAAAATTCTGCCCGTGTATCCCAAACCGTATACATTTCTTAGTTTAGCTAAGGAGAAATCTATACTATTAATAAAATTACAAATAGAGTTGGAATAGTAATCACCTTAACCGTCCATCAAATTGGATCAATAAGAGTAGAAAAAGTGAAACTTTTCTCACAATTGCTAATTATGTTTTAATTGTCTTTCTTACCATTAGTGCTAATTAATCCATGTAATTAACACCACAAAATAACATAATTAATCTCATGTTTTGTATTTCATTTGATTTTATCTGTCAAAATTAAAATATCTCAAACACTGTCTCAGCCTCCTCTATCTTTTTTCGCCGCCTCATGTCATTCCCTTCCTCTATCTCCTCAATGGTACACTTTAGTTTTAATTTAAAAAAATTAATAATCATCAGCAAGGATGGTTTTAGATGAGCTTTCTTTATCAACCTTGTATCATTCTTTTAATTATCTAATCGGTGGATAACTCAGCTGATACATTATATTTCGTGAAAAACGTGCATGGCACACATACGATAGCTAATGGCAACTAATAGTGCTACTTACTGTGACACATACATCCATAAAAAACGTACAATATAAAATCATGGTCCTGATATTCCCTCCACTCTCCAGTCCTGTAAATGTTGTCCTAAGTAGGATCACACGTCATTGATTCCTATCTGTGCTGCGTCGTTATAGTCGTGATGTCGTCGAGCTTTAGAATTGAGAGATACGTCTCATTAATTCATCGATCTTGATAGCAGAGATGCTAGAAATGAAAATAAAATCTGTCAGGGACCTCAACTGCTTTGACTTAAGCTAGCTAGTGGCAGCCTTTGCGGAGAGATGCAAGTCGACAAGCACCACGCACGTACTAGTATTTGTTCGTCCAGCCAATCAACGTATAGCCATGCGCTGGAAATCCAATGTTGATCGATGGACCCGGCCGCCCCCATGTGGCCACCAAATACGCACCCACCACCTATCCCGAGGATCTAGCTAGCTAGGCCGGCCGGCCGGCACGTCACCATGAAGTCAAAGTCCTTAGGTCACACCCCGAATCCCGCGCGCGGAGAGCCACCCTCACCCGGCGCGGCGTGCGCCTAGAGCCCGTGCGGCCGGCCACGCGCGCGACGTGATACGGGACGCCGAAACGGCTAGACGCCAACGCACGGCCGGCCTCGTCTCGTCTGAGCGATCGATCGAGTCTCACTTACCCGCACGCACCGCTGTCCAAAAGCACCCGCGCGGCCGGCACCGCACGTTGCCCGGGCGGACGGCGGAACAGACAAAACAACGGCGTGGCAGCCTCCGAAATTAGGCGGCAACGCCGTGGGCGGGGCACAAGGGAGCGCGCGGGGGACAGGCAACGCATGTGCGCGCCCGTGGGAGTCGCGCGCGGACGCCGTGGGGTGCGGGGCGCGGCGTGGGGTGTGGCTCAGATCTCGGCGCGTAGTAGCGAGTGGGCCCGCGGCGAGCTGAGTTTGGCGTGCGGTCCCCAGTCTACGAACCTGGGACGCCGGACACCTGGCGGATTCCACCCGGCTAGGTGACACGCCCCCCGCAGGCCGCAGCGCATTCCGCGGGCGCGCCCGTTCGTCCGTTCCGATCCAGCCCCTTTACTCGTGCGCGCACGGGACGGCATATGCCAGTGAGGTGCTGACATTACATGGATATCGATGGAGCTTAGCAGAGCAGTCCCTGCGGCTTGGGCTGGTGCGATGTCCAGGCGTGGTGCGACAGGCTGCCTCGGGCCGCGGATAGATAGGACTGGTGCCATCAGAGAGTTGGGTGGCCGGATTGAGCCGCCTTGCCCTTGGCTAGCCGTCTTGGAGCCTTAGACAAAGCTGCTAGGTGCTCTCCCCTCTCCTACCCCTTTGTGCCTGCACATGTCAGGGCGGACAAATTGGTTAGCGCAGTCCGGCCTACAAGATCGGCCGGCAAGTCTGGCCGGCCGGATTAGCAGGGAGATAGGAGGGCGCGGGAGATTGGACTTCAGGAGTCTCTGACGCATGCATTGGCATTGATTCGTTGGAAAGATCTTGCAGGAGGGTGCTCTGTGAGTTTGCGAACTCGTAATGCACTTCGATGTCTCAATCCGCTCTGTTGTTTACGAGCTCCGCACGAATATTTGGTTTCCATGCTACGTAGCATTGGCTCACTTATCTTTCAGAAATGGCTAGCTGTCTTATCCTCTCTCCCTCGTGATCTGTATATATTTGCAGTTGGAATGCTAATATACAACTACAGCAATAAAAATGTAGCACGTATATTAGTCGTGGAATGATAATATCTCTACATCATAAGTACTATAGGCATCATTTGGTGAAATGGAATGGAACGACGTGACAGGTGTTCTATGCTTGGGTTAGACTAGGCGTTACGTTAGGTCGTCATCATTTTTTTTTGAGTGCTACGTAGCATGGAAACCCAAAAAAAAGTGATCATATTTCGTCTCCACACGTTATTAGGGGGGAGATGCATGCATGGTCGGCCCATGCATCTGTGGGCGTGGTGGCGTGAAGGGCCGGCCGGGAAGTCTAGGTGAGCGAGAGGACGGTGCGGGAGTTAGAGTTTGAGAGCCTCGAACGCAATGGAATTGATTCGTTATTCGATGTGATGAGATGTGGCCCGATCTTTCGGTGAGACAAAGGTAGCTAACGGTTTGATGGAGTTTGACCTTGAAGATCCGACTATATCGTACGCGACGGTACGCCTTAGCAATCGCTAAACCAACCTCCGATGGTTATTGACTTTGCCGTAGGCACGATTAACTTGAACAACGAAGTTCGAGTTTCTGCAAGCAACCGAAGAACCAGTAAGAACTATGATAAATTGCAATATGAAATTATGAGTATTAAATTGACACAAGAGATAGAAGAAAGTGTATTGGGATTCCACTAGCGATCTAAACAAGACGGTAGTCCTACACGACTTGTAGATGTCATAATGTAGCAGTAGCTAAACAACTCAATGAAATCCAAAAACTAAAGAGAGAATCCTATGGGGTATATAAAGACAAGAGGTGATCTATTACAGAGACAGTCTCGGATTATTTTGGCTGTTGTGATCGGCTTGTAAGGAATTTGGATATGAGGTTAGATAGGTTGGAAAGAGAACGAGATAAGCTTTCCAGAGAGTCCAAAATCACCCAAATCGGAGTCTGTATGTTCGAGATAAAGACGTTTAAAGTCAGAGCTATCTCAGCAATCCGAATCAGAGTCCAGATCTTATAGGACTATCTCTAGCACTTCTTGGGCCAAAAATGACGTGGGAAGACTCCTTATATAGCACCAATTGATGTGGGGACATTTTCATGGACACATGAACTTCATTTCTTCCTCCTCTCGAGAGCTTGAACTTAAATCCTCGCTTGTTCTTGATGATCTTGACAAACCGTCGTTTGTTCTTTATAGCTCGAGCAACGAATGTACTTGAAGTAACGGAAATAGAGGTGGCAGCGGGTATATCTATGGGATCATGTCCTCATCACGATGGGAACCAGCCTTGATCCGTGATGCTCTTGTATGAGACGATCGAGATAATGTGGAACACAGCCTTCATCTGGCCCTCCGGTTGCAGCCAATGATGAGTGCAGGGGCTGTGCTGGCAGCGGAGTCCAGTTTCGGAGGGATGACAGAGTGCGCCCGTGGAGGCGGACCTGCGTTTCGCGAGAACGAGACGTCGTGATGACGTCGAGAGAGGGGCAGGCATGTTTTTCCTTTATCTCTAGAGGCGTTTTTATCCTGCGCGGGTCAGGAAAGCTAGCTCGCTTGGTCATCCAAATGGTCCAGGAACTTGGCCTGTGAAATGTTCCGACGGGTCCCCGTTCAGATTTGTTAGGTATCGCGCGCACGATTTGTTAGGTACCGCCAAATCACTCATGCGGCCCACAGCCCGCAAACAGCCCAGGACTAGTGACTTTCCCTCTGTGGCCCACAAGAAGAGTCTGTCTCAGCGAAGCCCATGATCCTTTTACCAGTGCTTTCTGCATGCAATCCTCTGTAGAATAAGCCCACGTGCCCTTTCGTTTGATTCTTTTAATTTTATTTTCTTTCCTTCTTACATCGACAGCGCACGTATGTGGTTGATTTTTCTCTCGAAGGAAAACTACAATACGAGTTTATTTCTTCCTTCCCTGTTCCGTTTGTTTCTTTCTTTTAGCTATTTTTATTTACTAGATGTGTTTATCTTTTATTTCTTCTTTTTTTTTCTTTCTTTATTTGTTTCTTTCCTTGCTATGTTACTCTGTCATTCCTTTTTTATTTTTAGGAGTACTTTTCCTTTTCTCAAATTGTTCATTAGTAGTTTGAATTATCCACGAACATTTTCAATACGTTCCGGTTCTCTTTTTCTTTACCGTTCTCTATATGACTGCTACTTCTTTAAAATGATTTTGTGCTGATTGATCCAGGAATACTCACGGACTGTTCTGCTAAAGTTTTTTTTTAATCAATTAGTTGAGGAGAGTATCCTTAGCTCATCACCATCTTTACTAGTTGGTAATAAACATGCCAATAAAGAGATACACATAGAGCTGCCACAAGATCCAATAACTAGAGTTAAAGCAAAACTACTTAATGAACAAGTGAATTCACTTCTTAATACACATGCTAATATTATTGATGAGAACTCTATACTATTTAAATCTAATTCATTAATGATACTCAGGTATTCAGCTCAATAGTTAGGAGATGTTAATGTTGTTCACAAGTATTTGTTGATTCAAGAACATGTGGAATTCTAACGGGAGATGAGGGAGGACAATGCGCCAGTTGAGGAGAAAGGACAATAGGAGATTAAGTCTACTTTCCAACAAATCAAACGGTGCAAAATTTGGAGCTCTCGAGAGAAAGTTATGGCCTTGAAGTAAAGGCTGCGCAAGCTGATTCGGACAACGAACGTGAAATGATATACTTGAGGAGTCCAGAACTGTACATCCGGTATTTGTGGGATCCAACTCCCCTATGATCATTCAAAGGTTCCCAATAACTATCTTAGATGATTCCACTCAGATTTAGGACGAAGAAGACAAGGAAACAAAAGATAGAAATGGCTGGGTTCGGTTCGGATTCGATTCGGACAGCTAGGAGGTCCGAATTTGAAATCGCTATGGTTTCCTCATACAAACTCCAAATTAGGCAAATAAATACTTGTTGGAAAGATAATTTCGAATACTTTCCAATGGATATACACCCATCCAAGATTCCTTTTGGTCTGTCCGCAATCATCACAACAAGTCGTCGGTTGTATCTATCCTTTTTTAAATAGAGTTCTGTAACTTAGGGAAGTTAGAGTTAGGTTGCATTTCGACCCTAACATTAGGGTGGACCTCCTAGAGTCTTTATATACTGCTGTACTTCATGGCTTTTAGTGTTAGACCACTTTATACATAAGAA
The DNA here is from genome assembly GCA_019208055.1 of Stipa capillata. NCBI lineage: Eukaryota > Viridiplantae > Streptophyta > Magnoliopsida > Poales > Poaceae > Stipa > Stipa capillata. The sequence continues at coordinate 184,292 of JAGXJF010003395.1, forward strand.
TTGAAACATAGCTATTGGTTGTTCTTTCGTATCAGTGTTCATGCGAGAATAACTGAGAGAGGATTAGGCGGACGTATTTATTCTGCAATCCAAGGTCAAGCCGTCGTTCCATTGGGAATTGGGGACTTGAGATCATTGCTCGTGGGCTCGCAACGATTATCTACGGGTCTGTTTGGACATTTTCCGAAGAGATAAGGGTTCGTGCATTGACGCGAGTGTTCAGCTAGCGAGATCGTCTATTCATACCATCTATCCACGGTTCCTTGCCGAGAAGATCGGACCACCCCGTATCATTAATAGTTATGAATTATTTTATGTGTACTTTCATATCGTGGTAATGATGAATTATTCTATGATCACATATCTTTTGTTCCAGTAATTCTAATTATTCATTCCACTACTAGTCATGAATTATTGCATGTGTATTCATGTTGTTCGTCAATAGCCATTATTTATTCCATAACTTTCTAATCCACTTATTATAAGGTTTTGTTCCGCAAGTACTCTTGAATCGTTCCATAAAAGCATTTTCAATTCATTTGCTAACTTTTGTTTAAAAACATTCCCACTCATGTTCGTGAATATTTTTATGAGTAATTTCTTGTTACTTTGTTAATTTTAATTTTTTATTAATTAATAGTCATGAATTGTTCTATCTGCTGTGTTTGTTCATCTGTAATATTTGTAAATTGTTTCATGATTACTACATTTTTTTTGCACTTATCTTAATTTTTATTTTACTAGTAGTCATGAATTATTTCATAAGAATATTACTATACTGCTTGTGGAACAAAAAGTCGTGAATATATCTCGTATTTATAGGTGGAACAGAAAAATTAGTACCATGCATGTGCAAATGAATATTTAATGTATTGGATATTTTCCATGTACAAATGAAAATGAGCTACGGCCTACACGTGAAAACGAATTTTATTATACACTTACATCACGACGTTTGGTTCGATTCTCGTCTCTTATGAAGACAAATAAATTGATGCTTGCATCCGGAAAGCTAAGTAGCGCGGTTGGTTATAACGGTCGTGCGACTATCTTGTTCGATTCGCCATGAGAGCACACTAAGTTTTTGAGCAGTACGTGCCAGAGTATATCGGCCGGGTTGATTTCTGGACCGCGCGTGCAGGCCTTGACAGAATGATCTATCGGATCAACTTAGATCGTAAGTTGATGTCGCTGATCTCTTAATTTTATACCTCGGTAAATGATTTTTGTCTTAGCATAGGACGACAGAATGATCTATCGGATCAACGACTTAGAAGTTGATGTTGCTGATCTCTTAATTTTCTACCCCATTAAACGATTTTCCTCGACATAGGACCCAATAACTCGCGCCAGTACATTTGATAGATGATCCACCGAACCATGTGTGGATGTCACTGATCTCCTAATTCCGAGTGAAAAGATTGATCGACTTTGTAGCAAAACGTCCAATCCCTCTATGCGGCAATACGAAAAGCTGTTACAAATAACAATCTAAAATATTACAAAATTTAATCTCCCTTGCAAAGGCGATAATTTGAGGATTGATCAACTTTTGTAGCAAAACATCCAATCCCTCTTTATGTGGCAACAGGAAAAACTGTTACAAATAGCAATTTAAAATATTATAAGATTTAATCTCCCTTGCAAAGAGGATAATCTGAGGATACTTATACTAGGAATTACCCTCCTAAGAAGGTGTAAACACACTCCAAAATGAATAAAAGTTCGTGCCAAAGTCCACATCATTTCTCCCTTCTTGAAAAGAAGTCGACCTCGACCCCATTTAAAGGATCAAGATGTCGGTCTAGAGGGGAGGGGTGAATAGGCGACTAAAAAAATAAATATAATTTTAATCAATTCTTGCAATTATGCGGAAATTAGCTTGATTGACTAGCAAGAACGATTAAACCTAAGATATGAAATGAAGTCTACTTAGCAGGAAAAGTATGTGAAATATGAATATGCAAGATAAATGCGGAAGTAAAAGAACAAGGGACAATGATTTGTTGCCAAAATTCGGATCCTTGGGGAGATCCTACTCTCCGTTTTGGGAGCTCGATCACACGTGATCAAGAGCTGGCTTCCTCTCAAGCCCTTGCCCCTTGAGGACGCCCTTGCATCTCCTTGACTTCTTCTTGGCGATTCCTTTCTCTCGGAGGCAAATCCCGGCCTTCACAAACTTCTTGAGGCTTACCACAAAGATGGGAGCTCTCAAGGACTCCTAACCATCTAGGAGACCCCAATCTCAAGAGAAATGAGCTTGACGAACACTTGGAGATGAACTCGATGCTTTTCTCAAATGATTCTCAAGTCACTCGGATGTTTCTCTTCCTCACAAGGTTTCTCTCTTGGTGCTTGGAGGAGTGGAGAAATGCTCTAGAGTATGTAGGAAATGAAGTGGGCAAAGAGTTCCCCTTGCTTGGAGCAAAGGGGCTTATATAGAGGCTCCCTAAAAAACTAGCCGTTTGAGGGAATCTGCCTAAATCCGGACTGTCCAGATTTGGCCTGGACCCTCTGGATTTTGAAATCCAATGGCTAATTGGTGAGGTGGCAGAGGGAATCTTCCTCCTCTATCTCGATGAAGACAAGCCCGGACCGCCTGGGCACTCGGATTGTCCGGGCTGAGGTCTAGGCAGTCCAGTACTAATCCAACCCTCAGCCGGACTATCCGGGCTGAGGTCCGGGCAGTTCAATACTGATCCGGACCCCCAGCCGGACTGTCCGGGTTGAGGTCCGGGTTTCCTCAGAGAGCTAGGGTAAGGATCTTTGTTAAGGCTTTGGGCGACAAAAGGAATTTTGCTCGGCAAAGACACTTCTCGATCATGTTCATCATGCCCCTCTTAGTAGTACGGTGCACGTATACTCAATGTGACTTGCGTCACTAAACCAAAAACTATTCCTCAGAGATTTACCGTCTTCTTTTCCTCTTTTTCTTTTGAGGGGTCGTTGATGCTTTCCTTTCTTTATTCGTTGATGACTAAACTGTTCACATGCTTGTAAGTGGTCATTAGTCCTCTAATCATTTTTCATTAACCACTAAAATGTTTAGGGGTCTAGATGCACTTTCAATCTCCCCCTTTTTAGTGATTGATGACAACACGATTAGCAACAGGGATAAAAAAATATTAATTAGGTTAAAAAAATTACATGGACAAATGGTTGGCTCCCCCTAAGTGTATGCACATAGTGATATTTAGAGAAATGTGATGTGCACATATTTGGTGAAAACATGAAAGACTCCCTATATCCGGATTATGGTGGTTAACTTTTGCAAAGGGCTATCGATAATTGTTATGGCATTAAATCTTAAGAATGTTGCTTTGCTAGGGCATGCCGTATGAGTAGAAGATATGCCATAAGCCATTATTGATAAAAGGAATTGCCATAACATGAAACACATAGACATTTATGCATAGATCAACTGCCACATGAATAGATCAATATGACATATAAGAGTTCAACCACAACGATGGACACACATTAAAGAGACATCAAACACATAGTGGCAACATAACATACGAAGTTTTACAAGCCAATGCAAGAGATAAAGGAAGAACGAGGCTCTGTAAACTTTAAACCCTCATTAACCCCGGCGTCCTAATGGAACTACTTCTCCCCGTTTGGCATCAAGACACCAAAAAGGGGAAAGAAACGATGATATCATCCCATCTAGGAGGAGGCTCCATCGTCTCCATCATCATCATCATCTGGGGTGGCGCCTAGAATTGAGGAAGATGACTTGGGTGGAGCAAATGGGTCCGAAATTTTTTCCAGATCACTGGGCACATAGTCAGATCCTTCTGGAGATACATCCTGACTGCCGGCAAGCTTCATTCCTTCAAATCCAAGGTCTAGACTGTCCATATTCTAACCAGAGTGTCTGGGTGGACGGAGTGTCTGGGTCCTTCTGGGTTTTAGTCCGGGCCTTCCAGAGGAGATCCAGACTTTCATCCCGAGGGTCCGAGAGTTCTAGAGGAGATCTGGACCTTCATTAGGAGGGTCCGAGACTTCCAGAGGAGATCGAGACCGTCATCTGGAGGGTCCAAGTGAGGATCCGGGCCTTCCAGAGAAGATTTAGAGGGTCCGGGAGATCCAGAGTAGATTTGCACCTTCGTTTGGACGGTCCGGGACTTCCAGAGTAGATGTGGACCTTCATTTGGAGGGTCCAGCTGCATGGTTTGGGACATCTAGAGGAGATCTGGAACTTCATCCGGAAGGTCCAGCCGGAGGGTTCGGGAGTTCTAGAGGAGATCCTGACTTCATCCGCAGGGTCTGGCCAGATGTCCGGCACTTCCAGAGGAGATCTAAATCTTCATCCGGATGGTCTGGGTCAGGATCTGTGACTTCCAGAGAAGATCTGAAAGGTCCAGCTAGATTCGGACAGTTTGGGTGGCATCTTTAGTGCACGTCCGAAGGATCCGGGGCAGCCATCGCCGTGGAGCTGACTTGGCGTGACTTGACTTTAGGCTTGACACCCCTTCACCCTCCACCTTGGATGTCCTTCGTACCTTAGCATGCATAAAGTCAGTGCATTAGGTAGCATACCATTCATGTTCAAATCAAATGGAAAAGCATCAAGGAGAAGATTCACCTCATGTTGGGCTTTGGCTCGAGCGCGTGTAATTTGTCCAACAAACGGAGGTGGACTTGAATGTGAGGTAGTCTCGTTCATGGTGATGTCCGCACCATTTCCCCCTTTTTGGAAAGGAGTCGACCTCGATCCCATTCCTTCAAATCCAAGGTCCAGATGGTCTGCATTCTGTCTAGAGGGTCCGAGTGGCCGAAGTGTCTGGGTCCTTCTGGGTTTCAGTCCGGGCCTTCCAGAGGAGATCTGGACCTTCATCCGGAGGGTTCGAACCTTCTAGACAGGATCCAAACCTTCATCTGGAGGGTTCGAAACTTCTAGAGGAGATCTCGATCTTCATCAGGATGGTCCGGCCGGAAGGTCCGGGACTTCTGTAGGAGATCCGAACCGTCATCCGGAGGGTCCGGGTGGCTGGAGTGTCCGGGTCCTTCCAGATTTAAGTCCAGGCATTCTAGAGGAGATCCGGATCTTCATCTGGAGAGTCTGTGCCTTCCAGAGGAGAACTAGACCTTCATCCAGAGGGTCCAAAACTACTAAAGGAGATCCGGAACTTCATCAGGAGGGTCCGGTCGGAGGGTCTGGGACTTCGAAAGGAGATTCGGATGTTCTGGGTGAGGATACAGGCCTTCCAGAGAAGATCCAGAGGGTCTGGGCAGGATCCGGATAGTTTGAGTGGTGTCTTGAAAGGACGTCCGGAGGATCTGAGGCTGCTAGCCGGCTGGTGCTTGACTTTGCGTGACTTGATGTCGCTTTGCCCTCGACCTTGGACGGTCCTTCATAACTTAGCATGCCTAAAGTGGGTGCATACGGTAGCATACCATTCATGTTCAAATCAAATGGAAAAGCATCGAGGAGAAGATTCACCTCATGTTGGGCTTTGGCTCGAGTGTGCGTCATTTGTCCAACAAACGGTGTTAGACTTGAGTGTGAGGTAGTGCCGTCCATGGTGATGTCCGCATCATTTCCCCCTTCTTAGAAAGGAGTCAAGCTCAACCCTATTCCTTCAAATCCAAGGTTTGGATTCTGTTTGGAGGGTCCGGGTGGCCAGAGTGTCTAGGTCCTTTCGGGTTTCAGTCCGGGCCATCCAGAGGAGATTCAGACCTTCATCAGGAGGGTCTGGGATGTCTAGAGGCGATCCAAAACATCATCCGGAGGGTTTGGGACTTCTAGAGAAGATCGGCACCGTCATCCAGAGGGTCCGGGTGGGGATTCAGGCCTTCCAAAGAAGATTCAGAGGGTCTGGGCCGGATCTGGACAATTTGGGTGGCATCTTTATTTCACGTCTAGAGGATCTGGGGCAGCCATCTTGCTGGAGCTTGACTTGGCGTGACTTGACTTTGCGCTTTATGTCCCTTTGCCCTCCTCCTTGGATTGTTGTTCATAACTTAGCATGTATAAAGTCAGTGCATTAGGTAGCATACTATTCATGTTAATATCAACTAGAAAAGCATCAAGGAAAAGATTCACCTTATGCTGGGCTTTGCTCAAGCGTGTTTCATTGGTCCAACTAAGGGAGGTGGACTTGGGTATGAGACAGTGTCATCGATCGTGATGTCCACATCATTTCCCCCTTCTTGGAAAGGAGTCGACCTCGACTCCAAGCCAAGATCGGGACGGTAAAGATTCTGTCCGTAGGGTCCAGACCTTCTGGAGGAGATCCGGACCATCATCCGGAGGGACCGGCTAGAGGGTCCGGGACCTCTAGAGGAAATCTAGACCTTCATCCGGAGGATTCGGCCGGACAATCCTGGACTTCCAGAGGAGATCCGGGCCCTTATATGGATGGTCTAGGTGGCCAAATCCGTACAATCCGAGTGGCGTCTTTAGTACACGTCAGGAGGATCCGGGTTAGCCTCTGGCTGCAACTTGACTAGGTGTGACTTGACTTTGCGCTTGACGTCCCTTTGCCCTCCACCTTGGAAGGTCCTTCATACCTTAGCATGCATAAATTCGGTGCATTAGGTAGTATACCATTCATGTTCAAATCAAATGGAAAAGCATCAAGGACAAGATTCACCTGATGATCGGCTTTGGCTTGAGCTCGTGTCATTGGTCCAACAAATGGAGTTGGACTTGAGTGTGAGGTAGTGTCATCCATGGTGATGTCCGCGTCATTACCCCCTTCTTGGAAAGGAGTCGACCTCGACCTCATTCCTTCAAATTCAAGGTCTATATTCTGTCTGGAGGATCCGGGTGGTCAGAGTGTCCAGGTCCTTCTGGGTTGCAGTCCGGGCCATCCAGAGGAGATCTGGACCTTCATTCAGAGGGTCTGGACCTTCCAGAAGAGATCTGGACCTCTGGCTGGAGGGTTTGGAAATTCTAGAGGAGATTCGGACCTTCATTAGGAGGGTTCATTCGGAAGGTCCGAGACTTCCAGAGGAGATCCAGACCGTCATTCGGAGGGTCCGGGTGAGGATCCGGGCCTTCTATAGAAGATCCAGAGGGTCCAGGGTGGATCCGGATTGTCTGGGTGGTGTCTTTAGTGCACGTCCGGAGTATCTGAGGTAGCCATCCAGCTCGAGCTTGACTTGGCGTGTCATGACTTTGTGCTTGACGTCCCTTTGCCCTCCACCTTGGACGGTCCTTCATAACTCCGAATGCCTAAAGTCGGTGTAGTTGGTAGCATACCATTCTAATGAGGACATCCCTTCTAATGATACAACTACAGATCCTACATCTGTCCCAAGTACCATGCCAAAAATACAAGGACCTATAACTAGGGCTCGTGCTCGGTAACTTAGTTATCAGGTATTGTCATTTCTTGGTACTTCATTTGATATTAAAGAATATATGGTGCTGCCTAAATGATATATTCTTTTGCTTGTTAGGAATGGAGGTCCAAGCCAAACTAAGTTGGACAAGCAATGGAGCATGAAGACAAGGAAGGATGAACAAGGCAGCCAATATACAAATAAGTTTTCACTCAAGACTTCAAGCATACGGACTTCGATTTGGGTGATCTTGGACTCTCTGGAAAGCTTATCTCATGCTCTTTCCAACCTGTCCAACCCCATATCCAAATTCCTTACGAGCCGATCGCAACAGCCAAAACAATCTGAGACTGCCTCTATAACAGATCACCTCTTGTCTTTATATACCCCTAGGATTCTCTCTTTAGTTTTTGGGTTTCATTGAGTTGTTTAGCTACTGCTACAATATTGCATCTACAAGTCGTATAGGACTGCCGCCTTGTTTAGATCTCTAGTGGAATCCCAAACTTTGTTCTTCTAGCTCTTGTGCTAATTTAATACTCACATTTTCAGATTGCAATCATAGTTCTTGCTGGTTCTTCGGTTGCTTGCAGGAACTTGAACTTTGTTGTTCAGGTTGATCGTGCCTACGGCAAGTTCAATAACCATCGGAGGTTGGTTTAACGATTGCTAAGGTGTACCGTTGTGTACGGTATAGTCAGATCATCAAGGTCAAACCCCACCAAACCGTTAGCTACCTTCGTCTCACCAAAACATCGGGCCACCGTCTCATCAAGTGGTATCAGAGCTCAATTTGATCAGTGAGAGTTTACTGTTTTTCGTAGATTAGATCTATTCATCCTATTGTCCAAAAAAAATCCAAAAAAATAGTAGATTAGATTCGTTTTCCCCTATCCAAACCAATTTGAGCCTCGCAATTTTCATCGTAGTTCTTGAATTGTTGAATTTTTGCTGCATTGATCGTGTCGAGTTGCTGGATTAGATTGGTTTGTAGTTAAAATTTTGCTACTAAATCATACTTGGTTTTGGTTCCATCTAGCTCTTGTGGCAGGAAATCAGAAAAAGAGAGGAAGGACTCCCTGCCGCGACGCAAATTTCTCTACCGCGACAGGATCCCGCTCACCCATACGCTGCCACCCTCGTACCACCTGCCTGCGGCAGCTCCAACTTTGCTGCTGCAGCCATCCATAGCTTGCCATCCACACCATCCATGTTGCCAAGGAATCAGCAAGGACAAGGAAAAGAGAAAAGAGTTCAAGTCAGCTTGCTAGGGTTGCCTTGTTGGAGTCAAATTGGCCAACCTAAGGGGATCCCCCACGTAATTAAGAAGCCTCCTAGACGTCCACTTCTCCTTACTTTCGGACAAGAACTCCAAATTTAATTCAGATTCAAATTCTGTCTGAATTCAAAGGCCAGTCGGACTCAAAAATTCAAAGTGCTCCAAAAAATCTGAAAACATTCTGCAAAATCAAGGATACTCTCAGGAGCCTACCATAAAAATTTCAGTCGATTTGGCCTAGCCGTTTGGGAGATATAGCCAAAAAACTGAACCAGGGGTGGTGTTGTACCCTTGCCGTGGTAGGAAATTCTGCCTGTTTTGCTGCCGCGACAGACTTGTGACAGGAAGCTAAAAGCTTGTTTCTTCGATAACTTTTGCTCTGTTTTTAATTTTTTTGAGGTATAAAAAATACAAAAAAGGGGAAAAATTCTTGCAACCCTAGCAAGAATTCTTGCATTGCATTGCTTCTTGAGCTTGTGATCTTTTGCCTTCATTGTTTCAGTATCTAGGCTTCGTTAAATTTTGCAAGTTCTAATCTAAGTCCAGCAACTAGGACTAGTATTTTTGAGTATCTTCTCAACTTTGCATAGCTACTTTGGTCATTTGCTATTCCTTGCTACCATATTGAAGCCAACCAAGCTCCATCTTCCTATACTGTACTTTGTTCGGTCACTTTAGTAATCGCTATACTAATCTTTTGATCATCTTTGACACTGCCAAAGGCCAACAACCACTGCAGCACGGTAAGAACTGGTAAGTGCTTGGTATTTGCTACTGAATTATTGAGGTTCTTTCCACCCACACGCCACATTCCGGTAGTGATAGGAATATAAACCTGTGATTTATTTCCATTTGCTAACCATGGCAGGTGACAATGATGTTTTGACGGGCCTCACGGAGGATCTCCACAGACCAATGAACGAATGCAAATGTAGGAGAACCGCCTCAAAGCTATTGAGGATGGACAGGCGACTGCTAATGCTAACATTGCTACTATTTTTGCTTGCCTTGATAATCTTACAGGTGCTGCGATACCTGCACCTCATCTCCCAAACAATAATGGAGTATCACGTGCACGACGGGTCCCTTCAGCTATGACCAACAACGGTGACGCCTCCGTTTAGCAAGCAACATCCATGGGATCGGGAGCCGAGGACGACTATAGTGCTAATTCTGAGGATGGGGATGACGTCAACCACAACAATGACCATGATCACCGTCGACAACGCTACAACTGACATGGTATGCGACCACCACGGCGACGGACTGACCGTAATAGAGATGACGTATTCTCTAAGGTAAAATTCACTATGTCCCCTTATGAAGGTAAATATGATCCAGATGCATACCTCACATGGGAGTTACTAGTTGATCAGCAATTCGCATGCCATGATTTTCCAGAGGATGCACGTGTTAGGGCTGCTACTAGTGAGTTTTCTGATTTTGCTTCTATTTGGTGGAAAGAACATTGTAGAGTATGTCTACATAATATTCCAACCACTTGGGACACATTAAAACAATTAATGAGACATCGGTTCATTCCCTCATACTATGCTAGAGATTTATTGAATAAATTGCATCGTTTAAATCAAGGAAATAGATTTGTAGAAGACTATTATCAAGAATTACAAATTGGAATGCTTTGCTGTGATTTAGTTGAGAATGAGGAAGGTTCTATGGCTTGGTTTATGGGTGGATTAAATAGAGAGATTGCTGATATTCTTGCTTATAAGGACTATAACTCTATGGCCCGTTTATTCCACCTTGCTATACATGCTGAACATGAAGTACAGGGGTGCTCGAGACCGCGTACTAACTAACTTTTCTGCAGGTCGTGCTTCCACTTGGGCACCATGCGCACCCGCTTCCCCGCCCATTCGTACCTCCACAGCGACTCCTTCAACCTTCAGATCAGCTCCAGCTCCAGCTCCTTCCAATTCAGCATCTCGTACTATGACACCAACAAAAAATGCTTCATCAACTCCTGCTAAAAGTTCGTCATCGGTGGCCTCCACGAGGAGAACAAAGGATATTTAGTGCCATCGTTGCAAGGGCTTCGGCCATATCATGAAGTACTATCCCAACAACCGCGTCTTGCTCATTCGTGAAGACGGAGAGTACGACTTTGCGAGTGATCTAGATGAGGAGACATATGCTTTGCTTGCTAAACATGAACAAGGTGACACCAAGTCTGACCAAGATGAAGAGCATGTGACCGCTGAAGATGCCGACTGATACATGAGTATTATAACACCGTGTGCTTAGTGCTCAGATTGTGCGAGACAAGAAAAATTAGCTCCACAACCTCTTCTACATCAAAGGTGTCGTCAAGGAGCGTTCGGTTCGTATAATCATTGATGGAGGAAGTTGAAATAACTTAGCAAGCATCGACATGGTGGAGAAGCTCAATCTACCTACACAGCCACATCCACATCCTTATTACATTCAGTGGTTCAATGATGGCGGCAAAGTAAAGGTAACACGCATGGTGAGAGTTGAATTTTCCTTAGGTTCATACCATGATACTGTTAACTGCGATATTGTGCCTATGCAAGCTTGTTCTATGTTATTAGGTAGGCCATGGCAGTATGATAAACAATGTATACATGATGGTAGAACTAATCAATATACTCTCACACATAAAGACAAGAAAATAGTTCTACACCCTATGTCTCCTGAGCAAATTTTGCATGATGATCTTGCTAGGCTAGTAGAAATAAAAGTAGAGAGCGTGTTAAATCTAAAAATCAGCAAGTAGTTCATGAGTTAGAACAATTTAATAAGTTGAGCAAAGCTACACCTAGCTCATCTACAGAAATAAAATTGAAAGGTGCTGCATTCTTAGCTACACGTGCTGAAATTTCAGAATTAGATGCTAGTTCTAATACATGCTATGGACTGATTTGCAAAGAAGCTTTGTTTTCATTTGAGGATATACCTCCTTCTTTGCCTCCTGCTGTCACTAACCTTTTGCAGGAATACATTGATGTGTTTCTAAAAAAAATGCCGCCGGGGCTGCCACCTATGAGAGGCATTGAACACCAAATTGACTTGATTCCCGGCGCCTTGCTGCCCAACCGTGCACCGTACCGCACCAATCCTGACGAGACCAAGGAGATTCAGCAACAAGTTCAAGAACTTCTTGATAAAGGTTATGTTTGCAAATCCCTTAGTCCTTATGATATTCCTGTTATTTTTGTTCCTAAGAAAGATGGTACTTGCCGCATGTGTGTAGATTATAGAGCCATTAATAATATTACAATTCGTTATCATCATCCTATTCCTTGATTAGATGACATGCTTGATGAACTTAGTGGCTCAGTTGTGTTCTCTAAAGTAGACTTGCGAAGTGGCTACCATCAAATTCGTATGAAATTAGGTGATGAATGGAAGACAGCTTTTAAAACTAAATTCAGTTTATATGAGTGGTTAGTTATGTCTTTTGGATTGACTAATGCACCCAGCACTTTCATGAGATTAATGAATGAGGTTTTGGTAGTATACTTTGATGATATTCTCATTTACAGCAAGTAATTAGATGAACACCTAGACCATTTACGCGCTGTTTTTAATGCTTTACGTGATGCACGATTATTTGGCAACATCGAGAAGTGCACCTTTCGCACGGATCGAGTCTCTTTTCTTGGCTATATTGTGATCCCGCAGGGAATTGAAGTTGACAAAGCCAAGGTCGAGGCGATACAGAGTTGGCCGACTCCTAAAACGGTCACACAAGTGCGGAGTTTTCTTGGACTTGCTGGTTTCTATCGGCGGTTTGTGAAGGATTTTAGCACCATTGCATCGCCGCTCAATGAGCTTACAAAGAAGGATGTAACTTTTGTTTGGAGCGACGCACATGAAGATGCCTTCGTAATATTAAAAGATAAGTTAACACACGTCCCCTTGCTGCAACTTCCTGATTTTAATAAGATGTTCGAGCTTGAATGTGATGCTAGTGGCATAGCGCTTGGTGATGTTTTATTACAAGAAGGCAAACCTGTAACTTACTTTAGTGAAAAATTCAGTGGGCCTAGTATAAATTATTCAACTTATGACAAAGAACTTTATGCTCTAGTTCGGACTTTAGAAACATGGCAACATTATTTGTGGCCCAAGGAGTTCATCATACATTCTGATCATGAATCTTTGAAGCATATTAGAAGTCAAGCTAAACTGAATCGTAGACATGCCAAGTGGGTAGATTTAGTAAGATGATGTTACGGTTGTTGCTAATTTATTCTTTTGTGAAATTATACGCTTGCATGGTACTATTGTGTCAGATTGTGATACTAAATTCCTTAGCCACTTTTGGAGAACTTTATGGGCTAAATTGGGACTAAGCTTTTGTTTTCTACTACTTGTCGTCCACAAACTGATGGACAAACTGAGGTTGTGAATAGAACATTGTCTACTATGCTTAGGGCTGTTTTGAAACACAATGTGCGTATGTGGGAAGAATGTTTACCTCATATTGAGTTTGCTTATAATCGTTCGCTGCATTCTACCACTAAGATTTGCGCTTTTGAGATTGTTTATGGCTTTATACCTCGTGCACCTATTGATCTATTACCTCTTCCATCTTTAGAGAAGGTTAATTTTGATGCTAAGCAATGTGCTAATTTAATATTAAAAATGCATGAGACAACTAAAGAGAATATTGAGCGCATGAATGCTAAATATAAACTTGCGGGTAGTTAGGGTAGGAAACATATTGTGTCTGAACCAGGTGATTTAGTCTGGTTGCATTTTAGAAAAGATCATTTTCCTGATTTGTGCAAGTCCAAACTAATGCGTCGCGCTGATGGTTCTTTCAAAGTGCTTGTAAAGATTAATGATAATGCATATAAGCCTGATCTACCTGCAGACTTTGGGGTTAGTTCCACATTTAAGGAGGTGTATCATGATCTTCAAGAACATGCGAGGATTCAAGTTCACACTCTCAAGAGGAGAAGAGAATGAACTTCATGTGGCTATAACCATGTCCCACATGAATTGGTGCTATACAAGAAGTCTTCACATGTCACTTTTGGTCCAAGAAGAGCTAGAGATAGAGTCCCACAAGATCTGGACTCTGATTCGGATTGCTGAGATAGCCCTAACTTCAAATGTGTTTATCTCTAGCATACGAATTCCGATTTGGGTGATCTTGGACCCTTTGGAAAGCTTATCTCATGATCTTTCCAACCTGTTCAACCCAATCTCCAAATTCCTTACGAGCAAAACACAACTGCCAAAACAATCTTAGACTGTCTATGTAACAGACCACCTATTGTCTTTAAATACCCCTTAGGATTCTCTCTTTAGTTTTTGGGTTTAATTGAGTTGTTTAGCTGCTGCTACATTATCGCATCTACAATTCATGTAGGACTATTGCCTTGTTTAGATCACCAGTGGAATCCCAATACACTTTCTTCTATCTTGTGCCAATTTAATACTCGCAATTTCAGTTTGCAACTTATCATAGTTCTTGCTGGTTCTTCAGTTGCTTGTAGGAACTCGAACTTCATTGTTCAGGTTGATCGTGCCTACGGCAAGATCAATAACCATCAGAGGTTGGTTTAGTGATTGCTAAGGCATACCATCACATATGGTATAGTCAGATTGTCAAGGTCAAACTCCACCAAACCGTTAGCTACCTTCGTCTCACCGAAAGATCGAGCCTCTATCTCATTAAGTGGTATCAGAGCTCAAGTTAATCGGTGAAAGTTTACCGTTTTTCATAGATTAGATCAATTCATGCTATCATCCAGAAAAGGCCAAAAAATAGATTAGATTCGGTTTTCCCCCTATCCAAACCAATCTGTGCCTTTGCATCTATCTTTCAGTAATTTTGTATCGTTGAATTTGTGTTGCATTGTCGTGTCACGTTGTTGGTCATAGTTTAGAATTGGTGTCTAGTTAGTCATGTCTTGCATCTTGCTGTCATTGCCATCGTCACCATCTTGTGCTGATTAGATTGGTTTCAGGGAAGAAGAAGAGTCCAGGGCAAACACAATTCCTTATCTGTTACGGGTAGAGTCCAGGGCAAACAAAATTCTGACTAGTTTCGGACTCGAAAATTCAAAGTCTGCCATTTGGGAGATATATATATATGCTGATCTTGCCCCAAATTTTTTAGCTCTTTTCGGGCATCCAAACTCCCTGCAGAAGCAACCAAAGTCCTGCCGCGGCAAGAAAAACAGCAAATCTGCTACCGCGGTAAAGACACAAGTTGAGGAGTCCAGATCCAACACTAGCAAATCTGCTGCTGCGGCAAGAAAAATCTGCTATTGCTGCTGCCACGGCAATAGCGCATCAACATTCCGTCTTTCATCTCTGCCACGGCAAGCTTTGTGCTGATTTTTTTGTGGCCATTTCTAATACTTCTGTTCTGTTTGATTTTAATTGATTGAGTGGATTTCTGAGAAAAAAAAGAAAAAGATCTCAGAGATCTTTTGCCACTCATCTTTTGTAGCTCCCGTACCTTATCTTTGGGGTACTTCAACTACTTCCTGTTGAGCTTCGCTTATATTATTTGTAGGGCATTGATTAGCTTTCATTGGTCTAGCTAGGATTCAGTAACAATGAATAGTACTTTGCACATTTATTCAACTTGCATTTGATGAATTGATTTTTGCTCTTCCTTGCTACCATATTGAAGCTAACCAAGCTCCACCCTCCTATACCATACTTTGTTTGGTCACCTTGGTAATCGCTATATTAATCTTTTGATCATCTTTGACACCTCCAAAGGCCAACAACCACTACAGCATAATAAGAACTAGTAAGATTTTGGTATTTGCACATATACTTGTGATTTGTTTTCTTGTCTTCTACTAACAATGACAGGTCTTAGAATAATCATTTCTGGGCTAGATCTATAGTGGGAGATGTGCCATACTCTGAGGCGCGTGTTTCTTCATCACCACCATGGCAAGTACGACTACTAATATGGGATGGCCCGATCTTCTCAGTGAGCAACCTTGATAATTTATGAGATTCTACAAATCTTCCAGCTGTTCACCCATCGCCAGATGCAACGAACTTGCAACCCAATAGAAATTCGCAACACCACACACTTGCACAGTGATCTGCCGACCACAAGCGGTTTCGCCAACTCCCAATTCCCAGCAGAACGATAGATGATGCCTGATTTCAGAAGTATAATACACACTATCGAAATGAACTTGGTGTAGAGGAAACTAGATGAATGCTTGGCACTATTCTCTGGTATTTTTGTTCAATGTCTAAATGTGGTCTGCCCCTAATTGTGCGGCTTGCCTTTGATTATATAGAGGGGTTGGCAGCCAACTAGGCCTATCATGACCAGGACTCTGACTATAACTCAAGTCTGACTCAAACAGATACAAACCAACCCAAGTGGGTTTGGTCTAACCAGGCACACAGGCCTTTCTTGGATGACTGTGACTTGTAGCAAAGGAATCTGAGCACAATATCCTATCCATTGGAATGTGCTCAAAATTACCTTTCCAACAAGTACTTATTTGCTTGATTTGGAATTCGTATGAGCAAATGGTGGCTGATACAAACTCAGACCTGCTGGTGAATCCGAACCGATTCGGAAATTCATTATTGAAGATTCCGTGAATAATCTTGAATCCGAATTGGAGGTGATCTTGTTCCTTGTTTGCAGCATGCCTTCCTTACTTGATGATGGTCCACTTCCTCCCACGCGTCCCTCGTGCTCGCCATCTTAATGGTTGTCGACAAGCTCCATTCTCTATGCATCTGCTCTTCTCCATGCACCATGCTCTCTTCTGCTTTAAACCTAATAACACACAAGTACAATGACTTAGGCAGTATAAAGCTCTCATCAATCAAAGTATCACATGCAGCTAGGAGTGAATTCGCCTGTTGTTCAAGTAACTTAACGCATGCTCTTGCCATTGGTTCAATGCGCAGATCATTAGGTTTGTCTTGAACAACAACAACATCATCAACAGGTGAAGATGGTAAAGAGCTAGGGATGCCCTCATAATCCTCCCCCCTTCAAAAGGCGTTGACCTCGATGCGGCAAGGTCATCTCCGAAGTATGGCACCAGATCAGCAACATTGAAAGTAGTACTGACACCAAATTCATCACCAGGAAGATCTATCTTGTATGCATTGTCATTGATCTTGGCAAGCACTTTGAATGGTCCATCATCTCTAGGCAGCAACTTTGACTTGCACCGTTCTGGAAATCTGTCCTTGCGAAAATGGACCCATACTAAGTCGCCAGGCTGGAACAACACTTCCTTTCTCTTCTTGTTTGCCTTATCCGCATTGTACTTGCCTTTCTTCTCAATTGCTTCCTTGGTTTTGTTGTGTATCTTCTTCACAAAATCAGCTCGCTTGGATGCCTCCATATTGACACGCTCCTGACTTGGAAGTGGAAGCAAGTCTAGTGGTGTGATGGGTTTGAAACCATATACCACCTCAAAGGGACACAACTGAGTAGTAGAGTACACTGCCCTGTTATAAGCAAATTCCACATGTGGCAAGCAGTCCTCCCACTCACGCAGGTTCTTCGTGATATGGCCCTCAGCAGACTTGAAAGAGTACGATTCACCACCTCTGTTTGACATCTGTTTGGGGATGACAAGTAGTACTGAACAACAGCTTGGTCCCAAGCTTTCCCCAAAGTGTCTTCTAGAAATAGCTCATGAACTTCACATCACTATCTGAAACAATTGTCTTTGGTACTCCATGAAGCCTCACAATTTCCCTGAAAAACAAGTCAGCAATATGCGATGCATCATCGCTTTTGTGGCAGGCAATAAAGTGGGGCATTTTAGAGAATCTATCCACTATCGCAAACCTGTCAATGTCACGCCTCATCTTAGGCCAATAAAAGTGATCACTCAGCATAAGCCAAGTTTTCTCACGTCCAAAATGCCCATCAAACTGCCACCATGTGATTCCTGCAATAATAGCAAACACACGGACGATTCTGGCACACATAGTTTGTTAGCTCTAAACAAAAAGCCATCATGCATGTGATACTTTTCCCATCCTTTCCCATCTTTACAATGATTATAAGGGATAGAGAAATCATGGTCAGTAGCATATAAATCACGCAAGCTCTCTAATCCAAGAACCTTAATTTCCAATTGATTCAATAGCACAACTTTCCTGGAAAGAGCATCAGCAACCATATTTTCTTTACCCTTTTTATGCTTGATTATGTAGGGAAATTGTTCAATAAATTCCACCCATTTAGCATGTCACTTGTTCAAGTTAGATTGGCCCTTCAAATATTTCAAAGCCTCATGATCAGAATGAATAATAATCTCCTTAGGCCACAAATAATGCTGTCAAACCTCAAGAACACGAACTAAAGCATATAATTCCTTATCATAAACAGGATAATTCAAGTGAGCACCATTCAATTTCTCACTAAAATATGCTATAGGTCTACCCTGTTGCATCAAAACACCGCCGATACCAATTCCACTAGCAACGCATTCTATCTCAAATTGTTTAGTGAAATCAGGTAAAACAAGCAATGGTGCTTCAGTTAAACGTTTCTTCAATTCACCAAAAGCATTGTCCTGCGCACTACCCCAAACAAATGCAACACCTTTCTTTGTAAGTTCATTCAATGGGGCAGCAATAGAAAGTCTTTCACAAAGCGTCTATAGAACCTAGCAAGACCATGAAAGATTCTAACTTGACTAACATTCACAAGAGTAGGCCAATTTGTAATTCCTTCAATTTTAGATTCATCCACTTCTACTCCTTGCGCAGAGACAACATAACCCAGAAATATGACTCTATCTTTGCAAATGTGCACTTCTCCATGTTACCAAACAATTTAGCATCACGCAACACGTGCAAGACTTGTCTAATATGATCAACATGGTCAGATTTAGTGTTGCTATAAATCAAAATATCATCAAAGTACATAACCACAAATTTGCCTATGAAATGCCTCAAAACATGATTCATTACGCGCATGAATGTACTAGATGCATTAGTTAGCCCAAATGGCATGACTAACCACTCATAGAAACCAAACTTAGTCTTAAAGGCAGTTTTTCATTCATCCCTTCTTTCATCCTAATTTGATGGTAACCACTACGCAAATCAATTTTAGAGAAAACAGCAGCACCACTCAATTCATCAAGTATGTCTTCTAAACGTGGAATAGGGTGACGATATCGAATAGTGATGTTATTTATAGCTCGACAATCTACGCACATGCGCCAAGTACCATCTTTCTTAGGCACCAAAATAACAAGCATAGCACAAGGACTTAAGCTTTCACGAACGTACCCTTTATCAAGAAGCGCCTGTACTTGTTTCTGTATCTCCTTCGTCTCTTCAAGATTTGTGCGGTACGGAGGATGACTAGGCAGCGACGCTCTTGGAATCAAATCAATTTGATGCTCTATCCTGCGCAATGGTGGCAAACAAGCAGGGACCTCATCCGGAAAAACGTCACTGAAATCCTATAAAACAGCAGAAACACCACAAGGAAGAGGGGTCACACTGTTAGGAGAAATCAAAGAACCTTTGCACAGAAGCACAAAAGGCACCGAAGTAGGATCCTCACTGAACTCTCTGATCTCTGATTTGGTTGCTAACATTACTAAGGACTTCTCTCCCTCACTTTTCTTGTTACCACTCAGATTTGGCTTGTGGCTCTCACTCCCCGAAGGTGGAATCACTCTCCTATCTAATCTCTCACTCTCTTCCTCACGATGCACCGCAACCTTCTATCTAGACTCATTGATAATCTGTTGTGGAGTCATAGGACGAAGAACAATCTCCTTGCCTTGCCAATTCAATCTATACGTGTTGGCGTGGCCATCATGTAGAATAGCCTATTTGATTGCCATGGTCGCCTCAACAAAAGATGGCAGACAGTCATAGGAACCACATCACACTCAACGATGTCCCGATATGGCCCAATCTAAAAAAGTAACACGCACCATGTGGCTTATCTTCATTTCACCATGATCACTTAACCA
This sequence comes from Stipa capillata, assembly GCA_019208055.1. Classification (NCBI taxonomy): domain Eukaryota; kingdom Viridiplantae; phylum Streptophyta; class Magnoliopsida; order Poales; family Poaceae; genus Stipa; species Stipa capillata. The sequence goes on from JAGXJF010003395.1 coordinate 203,822, forward strand.
CTGAATATAGTAAGGATTGGGGTGCGGTAGGTACTTCGGTTTTAGTTTGGTGCAGAGCTCCTTACTAGCCAAATTATGGCAACTTCTGCCATCAATAATAACTTTGCACACTTTGCCCTCACCAACAACAGCCTTGGTTTGAAACAAATTGCATCTCTGCTCCTCTACAGCACGGGGAACAATACCGAACCGGTGTATAGACAATTGACGGAAGATGTGAAGCATCCGCATATATAGGGTCAGCAAGGGTATCCTCCTTATCCGTGGCAAAATCATCAGTGACGTCTTCAGCCTCATCATCAGGCTCAAAGTCACCAAACTCATTAATGAGCATAGTTCAGTTGTTAGGACAATCTTTCTGCATATGACCACGTCCTTTGCACTTGTGGCAAATAATCTCTCTATTGCGAGCACTAGAAACAGTAGATGATGCAGCACTAGCAGCCGGTTGTGTCTTTGGCTTGGCATTGGGTACTGAAGAATCCAGCTTGCTGCTGGATATACCACGGAACCCTGAACTGGCATTAGCTGATGGTACCCTGGACTCTGTTGGCCGGGGTGGGAAACGACTCTGTGCAGCAGATGTACAAACATTAAACTGTGCCTCTTCAGCTATCTGAGTCTTCGTCTCTCGTGCCTGATGCAGTAACTCAATGATATTGGCATATGGATAATGTCGCACAACACGTTTGATCTGAAAATTCAAACCGGGCAGAAAACATTGCATTTTCTATTCCTCAGCTTCACGCACTCTGGCTCACTGTATAATGAGCTCCATCTCCTGAAAATAGTCATCCACTGACTTCGTACCTTGTTTCAGATTTTGCAATTTATCAAACAAGGTGCGGGTGTAATGCCGAGACACAAAACAGGCACGCATCTCATGTTGCATAGCAAGCCAAGAAGCAATAGTAGGGTCGCCCACTTCTGCTCTCATCTGAACAAGATTCTCCCACCAAAGTAGTGCATATCCATCAACTTCAGAAGATGCAAGATTGATTTTCTTATCCTTCGAGTACTCATGCATACGGAACAACTTGCCCATCTTCAGCTTCCAAGTGAGATACTCCTCGACATTAATGGTGCCCTCAAATTTGGGTACTGTGAACTTTGGCTTACCCAAACCATCATCCTCACGGTGGAGGTGGAGATTAGCAAACCGATCAACATGGCGCTCCTCAGCATAAGCACCCCCTTGACGACAGTTGACAAACCCACGACCACCACCTCTGCTGCCCAAAGGCCCACGGCCACCTCCTCCGCCACCACCAATAGTCTGGTGTAAACGGCATGCCTGCTCCTCCTAACGCAGTCGTACATGGTGCTCTTCGACAGTCTCCTCATAGGCCACTTCTTCCACGCCATGAATACTGCCATGATCATCCTGCTACTGACCCAACAATGTTTTGATCTCATCAATGGACTGCCGGAGCTCAGTGATTGACAAATCCATGTTCTGGAGTGAGGTATTGACTGGATCAATTTGCAGCTCAAGTTGGCGCTCGAAGTGCATGCGCAACGCCTGGTACTGGGTATGGGTCACATGTGCATTGCCATCTTGGCGGGTAGTCACATCATACTCCTCGTCACCTACCATAGTTAGTGGAGACAAGCAAACGACAAGAAAGAATGTATATGGTGGAAAACTCTCAACTCACGCACTCTGAAATATCAGTGAAATCTTACCATTTTGAAGTGAATTAAGATGGTTACGTACCGCTGCGGTGGCAAACATGCACTAGTGTGACCAAGAGAATGTTATGGATCAAGCCTATCACACGGCAAACAAGGGGTATATGTGGGGCTTGGTGGGGGAAACCTAACAAACTCACCAATTCACAAGGCCTAGTGCTGATCGTATGACACGGAGATCAAACGGAAACACACACGGTGGAGAAAAATGGGGCAATTGCAACTTTAGGGAAGAGCGGAAAATTTTGATGTATGTCGGAGAATGCTCGTGTTGCAATGCACGTGGAGAGATGCTAGCAAAAGCTCAAGAAACAGGGTGCAAGATTGCTCAATTCTACTAGTGCAAGGCAGTGATGATGCAAATAGCAAACAATGCTCCAAATAGAATTGAAATTTTTGGCCACTTTTTTTTTAGTTGGCCAACTCAAATTTTGACAAACGACGCAATAAGCTGAACTGCCAACAGATGCACTTTTCAAACCTAACACAGAGCAGTCCCGAGAGCCAAAAAAAACTTTGCTAGTCTCGATAGGTAAGGAACGCAAAGACGCAAGGCTTCAAATGACAAGGTCAACAACAGAAAGATAACAAAAACTGAAACCGAGTTGGGCACACATCGGGGTCTCCGGAACTGAAGGCGAAGGTGCTGAGATTAACTTCGGGGAACACGCAGGTGCCCTCGGAGGCTCTAAAGTCAAACTCAGAGGGACCGAGCTCAGGTGCTGGAAGGTGCAAACATTCTCAGAGCCTCCGGGATTGAACTCAGAGGGAACACCGGAGCCCTCGGAAATATCGAAGCTTCTAGAAAAAAACAAGTCGGACCCTCCGGGCTTGAACTCGGAGGATTCAAGTTCAGTTGCTGTTCCCACACGAGAGGAAAGTCGGATGGCCTTGCCTAATTGTGCGCCTTGCATGATTTCATGAATAATCTTGAATCCGAATTGGAGGTGATCTTGATTCTTTTTTTCAGCATACCTTCCTTACTTGATGATGGCCCACTTCTCCCATGCCTCCCTCGTGCTCACCATTTCGATGGTTGTCGACAAGCTCCATTCTCTACGCATATGCTCTTCTCCATGTGCCATGCTCTCTTCTGCTTTAAACCTATTAACACACAAATACAATGACTTAGGAAGTATAAAGCTCTCATTAATCAAAGTATCACATTCAGCTAGGAGTGAATTCACCTGTTGTTCAAGTAACTTAGCGCGTGCTCTTGTCATTGGTCCGATGCGCAGATCATCGGGTTTGTCTTGAACAGCAACAGCATCATCAACAAGAGAAGATGGTAAAGAGCTAGGGATGCCCTCATCACATTTTTCTATCCATCTCAACTAAAGTCCTATTCTTCCTCTCCACAACACCATTCTATTGAGGGGTGCATGGAGTGGAGAACTGATGCTCGGTGCCGCAATCAGCAAGAAAGTCTAAGAAAGAGGCATTCTTAACTCTAAACCATCATCACTTCGAACACCTTTCAATGCACCGGGAGAGAGATTCAGAAGCCTCAAAGCCAAATCTCAAAAGAACTCAAATACTTTAGATTTATGCTCCATAAAAAACACCCAAGAGTATCTAGAGTAGTCATCAACTATGATAAGAACATACCACTTCCCACTCGCTGATCGGACCCGAGCTGGACCTACAGTGTCCATGTGTAAAAATTGAGCGGGTCCATCGGTCTTCACTTGATTGACAGGTGGATGGGAAGCAAAAACTTGTTTGCCATGCCGATATGAAGCGCATTGTGACGGACCCGGTATTTTAATTCGATTCAAAGAATTCACAACAAGTGAAAACGGTGACCATAGCCGCTACCTGCGACGGACTATGGCCCACCCCCGCCCCGTGCGACATGCATACGGCACAATGCGTATGTCTCACCACGGCCTGATTGAGGGATCACGATTCCAAAAAAAACATACGCCACACACGTATGACTCACTTTAGCAATGGACCATACCTTCACTTTGCATTTCACTTGAAGCGAAATAAAATATCAAGTACCTCCATATGCATCCAACCACACTCCCCATTTCAACATACACGCATGACAGACGGGAGGTGGGTGCATATGTCGGACAGCGAGAATACCATCACACGAACCAGTACGATATGATAATATATCTAGCTGTCCACATAGTGAACTATATGAGTTACATCAGTCGGCGATAACCGGAAACATAGTCAATTCGGGAATAATTACATAGCAGCGGATAAAAGAAATTAAATCTGACAGCGGTGCATCTGCCGCTGCTCAAAAGCCAAAACAGATCCCATAAGTCGAACGCCAACAAAGGAAACCAAGAGGCTAAGCATCGTCAAAGTAATCCGCAACCACTGGCTCACCTGCACAATCTAGGAATATCCTAGGTGAGTACGAAGTTACTTGCAAGTCTTATTCGTGCTTGATTAGATGTCCTATACATGCTTTACTACAGCAGCGAATGAACATGATGCATTCCGAATTAACAAGGTACAACTAAACAACATGGCATTAGTAACAATATGGAAGGAAAAATAATCTTCAACTTGCAGTTCAGAATTCATGCAATTCAAAGTACGAACATAATAATGAGGATATCATCATTTCCAATTCATTTAGGGGCAGCCCACACCCCCAACCTACTCATTCATCCATCACACAACGATTTCAATCAATCTCTCGGACCGTTACCGGCAATACATCCACCATGGGTATAACGAGTGCTCTCCACCCGGAGGTTGCAAGGCTCCAAGTGACCGAGACTTGCCATCAGATAAACCCATAGCAGTGATTCCGGTAACGTCCACACGGTGATAAGGGAAATGACATGATGAAGTAACCTCAGGTTGGTATAGCGACAAAACTCTACTTACTCCTGGGTCGCTTTCCAAAGCTCCAATTAATACCAACCGTATTCATCGCGCACACCCTCGGCTCTCACATCTCACCTTAGCAAGTTTAAGTTAATAGGGCAACATTTGGTGTTCTCATTGTGGCAATACCTCCTACACATGCTAGGTTGCTCCATTCCAAACCATTATTCAAGCAAACATTCCTCACACAAGCACATATAGGTAAAGCATATAAACAACAATTAACAGTATGCAACAAGCTCTGCTTGTCTTGATCACCAAGCTCGGGGTCTGGGGTAGGATCAAAAGCCTGATGCTCTTCTTCTCCTTCGAGCTCTATTGCAAACAACACGAGATACCGGAAAAGAAACAATAAAAGAAGGCAATGAGTTTCCAACATGAATGCATGATGATGAATGCTAGGCATGAACTCTAAAGTGATTTAGGGATGTTAGAGATCTACAGCAGTGAACATTCTCAAGTTGAACTTGTGGAGATTAATCGGTTGTCCTAACAATGCATGCATGCCATGTTATGTCCAATTTTGAATGAGGGCTGGAAAATTGTTACTCACGGCGAATGGTCATGCCCTAAGCTAGTTGTAGTATGAAATTACTCTGTGATACAAGATTACCGCAATTGGAATTTCTCGAGTTGGAGCTATAGAAGATTAATTATGAAATGAATTTTTGAAAATCGGTGCATGGGAGGGAACATTAGTGCATCCCTGAAATGGAGCACATTTTACTTACAAATTTTGGAATTGTGGTTGAACCAGATTGTAGAGAATTTCACAAGGATTCCAAATATATAAAAAATTTGTTAAATTTGGAACTACGAGCAGAAAGTTATCGCATTTTTAATTTGTCCAATTAGGATAAAAACCATAATTTCCATTTTTGGCAATATTTTCCTGCGCAAATAAAAGAAAAATATTGCTACGGGTACCCTAAAGCTACCCCAAGCCAAACTCAGTCCAGGTGGCGGTGCTCGTCACCGGAGCATCACCGGAGATGCTTCGGGTGGCATAGGGAGCACGGCGAGCTCGGGAAAGGGGGGCGGAGGCGGCAGCAGCTCACCCCGGAGTCAATGCATGGGCGCGGGGAAGCTGCGGAGGTCGAGGTCGAGCTCCCGGTGGCTGGCGGCGGTGAAGAACTTCGGTTGTCGCCGGTGGGGGTCCTCGGGCGCGGATCTGAGGAGAGGAAGAGTGGGGAAAGTGAGGGAGAAGAAAGGGACGCTCGGGGAGAAAAGGGAAGGCCAGGGCTCACCGGATGCGGTGGAATTTCTCGTCGGAGCTTCGGTCGGAGGCGGAGAAGACGGTGACGAGAACGAGAGAATCGGGCACTAGGGAAGAAATTAAAGAAAGGAGGAGGAGAAAAAGCGGAGAGGGGGACTCGGCCGGCTTAAATAGGGTGGCCGGAGGGCTTGCCGCGGTGGCAGCCACCGCCCACCGTCCCCAACCGACGGCGGCGACGTGGAGGCCGGAGCCTGACATGCGGGTCAGGCCCGGGTGCGGCTCGCCCGGAATTAACCCGGAAGCAGCCCGGAGGCAGGGCAGCCCGGATGTTCAACCCGGAGGTTCCGGATCGAACCTCCGGCATCAACGGAACCGGCTCAATTCTTCTCTGGACTCCCCCGGAAAACAGCTCAGAGTTCATCCGGAATTTCCGGACAACCCGAAGGTTCATCGCGGAGGCTCTGGACTGAACCTCCGGCAGCCACAGGACCAACCCAACTCTCTCTGGACTCCTCCGGAATTTAGTCCGGAATTTCCGAACATCCCGGAGGTTCATCCCGGAGGCTCCGGATCGGACCTCCGGTAGCAACGGGACTACCTAAACCCTCTCTGGACTCCTCTGGAAATTGGTCCGGATTCCATCCAGAATTTTCGGGCAGCCCGGAGGTTCCATCCGGAGGTTCCGGACCAAGCCTCCGAATGGTGCAACAGAAGAGGAAACCATGTGCACAACTATTTGGACCATAGAACATAATATCTTTGGGGTTTATGGTGGTTATTCAAATAAGTTGATTGGTGTTTGCTAGAATTAGATGCAAAGGATAAGATATGCACGTATTCTATATAACATATTTTATTCACATTTAAGTTTATGCAAGGGTTGGTGCAGGGATGATGACATGCATGTGGGATGAAATGCATGACCTAGTTTGTAAATAGAAGTGGGTGTTACACGCATACTAAATCCTTGACAGGTTTGAGTTTGGGCAAGCCTCTTAGAAGGTCAAGGCTGCCAACTCTTATCAAGAGATCGAAACCAACATGCCCCAAATGTCGGTGCCAAAGTTGAAGGACTGAAGAACTAGTTGCAAGAAAGCACCTAGACTCAGAAGAATTAAACTCAGCTGCAAAGACTCTACCAGGGCGAGAAATCCCAAAAGCAAGTGCACTCGAAGAGTCAAGAACGCGACACCCATTCTTTTTGAAACAAACCTCATAATCATCATCAATAAGCTGCAAAACAGAGATGAGATTATATTTCAATTTACTCACTAGAGCAACATCCTTGAGGATGTTGTTGTTGTTGATGCGCACTGTGCCCTTATATGTCATGCGCCCATGAGAATTGTCTCCAAAAGTGACGAACTCATCACAGAACGCCTTGTTGAGGGAAGTGAACCATTTGGAGCTTCCGGTCATGTGGCGTGAACACTCGGAATCAACAAGCCACATGTTCACTAGCCCTCGTCGGTCAACCTACACAAAAGACCGAGAGCGAGTGGCCTCAGCACTGGGGTTAGTAAGTAAATATTTTTGAATCCAGTACTGAGTCACTCTCTTAGCAGGAACAGAAAGTGGTGAGTGATTAGCATGCAATGCAACATCCCGAGCAACACTACGACCTTGATCAAGACCATGCCGCAGAGGAACATCACGTGCCAAAGTACGCAAACCACCTCCAAGAGGATGGCGAAAGGACTCTAAGCGATCTACACCCTGTCGTCTCCTAGAGCCACTAAGACCTCTTTGATGCCTTGTGTGTATCTTAAGAATACTCAACACATTATTGCGCTGTTGAAAGCCCCTAAGAGCACAAACATGGTAATGACACTCCTCCTTGAAACGTCGAAGGCAGAACTTAACCAAGTGACCATCCTTGTGATAATGAGTACAATGGTATTTGACCATCTGTGAGGTGATACCATTTGAACCAGAAGCACTCTTGTTTTGATTAATTGGTTCTAAGCAACCACCTTTCTTAAACATTGTCCTCCTCTCACTTGAGCAATCTCAATCAAGCCTCTACCTCTAGTACCAATGGGATGAGGAGGGTGGTTCTTGTTTTCTTCTACATGATTAAAAACTAGACCTTTGCCTGAGCTAACTCTAGACTTATCTAGGATTATGTTAAGTTCTTTCCTACCTTCTGAAAATCTCTCCAAAGTTTTTTTGAGGTAATCTACTTCCCTAAGCAAAGGAGCACATGTGAGACAAGCTCCTAAAGCTAACACTCTAACAGTCTTCTCATATTTTTCTTTGTACGCTTCTAGTTCAAATTTTAAGGACTCACATGACACACAAGCCACACTACAAGTTTCAGCTACAGTTTTCTTAAACCTCTCTCTAAATGTAGCATGCATAACAGAAATATCATTCTCAAGTTCATGGCAAAAAGTGCAAGTACGGAGCGTAGCATGTGAGGCATCAACAGGTAGCTTAGAAGCAGCAGCATTAGCCAAGGTGAGTTTTCTGTAAAGCTCAGTGATGTGTTTACCTAAATCCTGATTATCTTCTTCTAGATCTGAGCATTTATTACAAGCAGGCCTTTTTATCTCTAGAACAGTTTGATTTAATTCTCTATTTCTACCTTCCAAGTATTTACATTTTAAACATGGAGAAGGTTCTTGAGTGCTCTTAGAACTAGTGCTAGCAAGTTGTTTCTTAGCATTTTTAAGTTCCTTAGCATGAGATGAGTAAACAATGTAACCAGCAAGATAAACAGTTTTTATTTTGGCTAGCTTGTTCTTATATACCATGACTACTTGGATGACTAAGATGTGTATCATGAAACCTAGAGGAAAGCACAATTTTATTTCATTCAATTCATTGGGATCGAAGGCGCTATGCTAGAGGAACATCCAAGAGATACTAAACAAGGCAAGCTAGCATGGGAGGATTTGAGCATTCCAAGTTCTTTCTTAAGCAAGTCTAAATCATCATCCTTAGAGGCACAAAAGGAACAAAGGCTCAACTTAAGTTTATCTAATTCAATTCTAGATGATTCAAGCAATTCATTTACACTAGCAAGAGCATCTTTAGTTTCAAGGAATTCTTTATGCAAAACATCACAACTTGCACACTCATCATCATTACTTTTAAGCTTAGCAAGTTCTAGTGTAAGTGAATCTACTTACCTAGAGAGATCCTTAGACTTCTTAATAGAGGCAAACAAAGTGTCATTTTGCAAATCAAACATATCTTGAAGCTTCTCATGCATGACAGTAAGTTCATCGAAGGTGTAGCTCACCTCGCTCTCAAGATCATCCTCGCTCTCCTCTTTATCCCGAGCCATGAAGCACATGCCTATGAAGCCATCCTCCACCTTCTTCTTGCCCTTCTTTGTGTGCTTGGGTGACTCTGGTTCATCCTCGCTTGAAGTGGAAGTAGAAGAAGAGTCGGTGCTCACATCACCACCTTCAAAGGCGGCGAGAGCCTGGCGAAGATTCTTTTCGGCCACTTGTATCTTGGACTTGGATTCGAGCTTGTTCCTTCTCTTGTCCTGAAACTTAGAAGCAAACTTGTTTATCTCATTAGGATTGGGACACTCGGATCGGATGTGGCCTTTCTCACCGCATCTATAGCAAATGATGTCCGAGGTCTTTCTTCTCCTATTTCTCACATTCTTATAGGCCCTAGAGAAGTGTCTTGCAAATAACGTGAGCTCATCCTCAGGAAGAGATTCAAGTTGATCATCAGATAGAGAACATAAAGCTGCAAGAGACAAACCCAAAGATCCTGAGACAAGACAAGCACCTGAGACTTCAGAACCCCCACAAGAAGAGATCAACCCTGAAGGATCCAAAGCCGTGTTCCCAACCAAAGTAAGAGATTTGTTCTTTTGATAGATTCGGTTCTCAGAAGTGATCTCATGAGTTGAGAGCTTCGAGAAGAGCAAATTAAGTGTGAGAGTAACCAAATTGGCAGATTCTTGGATGGTTATCTTCCTAACCTCATAAGCAGGCTCTAGGGTATTCAATACATGTGTAGCCATCTCCGCATCTGAATATATAACCCCAACACTTCTAAGCTTCTTCACAATCTTCTCAAACCTAGCAAAAAGCTCAGCTATTGTCTCACCAAGGCGTTGCTCAAAGCAATTGTATTCTACTTTGAATTGATCTGCTCTCGCAATCTTGACTTGCTCGGACCCCTCATGGTAAGTGATCAAGGTTGACCAAATCTTGTGAGTGGTATCAAGATGAGCAACCCTCTCATGCTCTTTCCTATCTAACCCAGACAACAAGTAGTTGATGGCCTTGTAATTGTTTTCAACATCAACCAAATTTGCAGGCGTCACTACCTCCGGAAGAGCAAAATCCCTTTCAATGATTTTCCAAATAGCAAACCCCTTTGACTGGATAAAAATTCTCATTCACTTTTTCCAAAACTCCCAATCTGTCCCATTGAAGATAGGAGGACGAGTTGAGTACCCATGGGAAGCCATGGCTTGCAAAGCCGGTCAAAGCTTATAGACAAGCGAGACCAGGCTCTGATACCACTTGTTGGATCAGTGGCTTCTGACGGGGGGGAGGGGTGAATGTCAATTTCAAAGTTTTCTTCTGAAAACAAGAACACAATGCAATATATTCAAATCAGATAATGCAGCGAAAAACCATCAACAAAAGCGATCAACGTTGGAGAAGTCAACACTGAGCAGATCGGAAGTTCCGGAGTAAAAATATCGGAAGTCCCGACATTATCGGAAGTTTCGAAGTTACCCTAATTCTGAACTCTCTGGAAAAATCAGAAATTCTGACTTCCGGGTCCGAACTTCCGATGTGGATCGGAACTTCCGGAGTAAGAAAATCGGAGCTTCCGGTTTTGGCAAAAACAGCAGACAGTCACTCAGAAAAACATTTGCAGATTTTGATCTACCCAACGGAATTGAACAAAATTTTGCACAGTGGTAAACAAGGGAACTATGAAACTATTCCAATTGGAATCATGTCAAAAGCTTGTCTGTGCTAAGAGAAAATGCCAAATTACTATCAGCTGTTTTCTAACTCCAAAAATTCAGCCCTAGCTAACAAGTTGAAGGAAAATCAAAACATTGATTCCTAGGACCTTGTGAGGTATGTTGATATGGAATTAGTAAAAAATTATCTCACACATCCTAGCAACATATTCCAACCCCCAAAAGACAAAATTGGAACCTCAAAGGGAGTCAAAATTGAAAACCCCAAAGCTTGTCTTTCCTTCAATATAGATTCGAAATCAAGATGGGAATGAGAATGAGAAAGAGAAAGAGAAAGGGGGGAAGTCTCAAGAACACATACTCTCTTCTTGAACTCTTCTTGTATTGATTTTCTTGATGTTTAAAAACCTCTCATCTTAGGCCAAAGCTCTGCTGAGCAGCCCTTCCAAGAGATTGTCCAAAAAGAGTTAGGGTTTCACAAACCCACCATCTCCTATTTATAGTGGAAGGGACATACCTCTCTCCACTTGGGCCTTAAAGCCTACTTAAGGGCATAGGGCACACAGCACACATCCCAAAGCGTCTAAGCCACCTATCCACCCTCAAACCTTCCTACCACCGCAAGCCTAATCCTAAACCACATTGTTGGCCGCCGCCGTGATTTCTTTGATTTTGCTTCGCTGGTGTCCGCACTTTTACAAAAGTGCCCTCGCACCAATTTGGTCCTCACGTCTTGTCTCCACCTTTACCTTGTCCACTAAGGCTCCGTCTTGAGCGGCCTGATGTTGTCGCCACCACCTTGATTGCATCTCCGCCTTCCAGGCATCATGCTGATCCTCGTGACCGAGCCACCGTCGCACTCATTAACCCTGCACACTAGTAGACAAGCAAACTGGTTGTGAGCACAAGTTTTCCACTTGACCCAAGTTAGTCAAGAAATCAATTCCATCAATTTTTTCACGAGACAAATTGACCAAACTCTAACTTATCAGAAAAACTCGTGCTAAAAAAGATTTCACTATCGGAACATCTGGTTCCTGGAGCAAAACCTCCGGTTCTCACATACGCGATCTGAAAGCCGAGTCCAAATGCTGAACTTGGTCCCTTCAGAATTGAAAGTCGGAGCGTCCGACTTCAATTCTGACTCCACACATACAATCTGGAAATCCGCCGGGCACTCACAAAAGCCGAGTCCAGAACCTGAACTCAGAGCCTCCAAAAATGAAAGTCCGAGCCTCTGATGCGGGCACATCAGTGACCATTTGTATTTATCAACAAGATTCTTTATGTTGGAAAGAAGTGTTAAGCCTCACTGATAAATATTATCAGGTGGATTCAATTACTTGTCTTATACACTTCATATATCGAGAGGCAGAGCTACTACTTTACTTTTATAATATGTGCAGGACACTTGTTGAGCTATACAAATCCAAAGTGCAGATGAGATGTGCTGGCATCCAGCGGGAGGAGAGGGAGGAAGGACTACGGCACAAGTCAAAATACGCAAGTGGCTACATACATATTTGGAATATATATTGAGTCTACTTTCCAATGAATCAAACAGTGTATGATTTGAAGCTTCCTAGAGACAGTTATGGCCATGGAAGTAAAGGTTGCACGAGCTGTCTCAGGCCCTGTTTGTTTAGGCTTTTTTTAGCTTCTGGACTTTGGCTTCGAAGCCAGAAAAGCACCTATTTACCTGCTTTTGGCTTTTGGCTTCAAAAAGCCCGAAACAACTTTAAAAATTGTTTCAGGCTTTTCAAAGCCAAAAGCCAAAAGCAGGTAAATAGGTGCTTTTCTGGCTTCGAAGCCAAAGTCCAAAAAGCCAAAAGCCTGCCAAACAAACAGGCCCTCAGACTACATGCAAGAATTGGCATATTTGAAGAATCCAGAGCTTATATGGCAAGTATTGGTGGAACCCTACACTACTACAACCATCCAAAGGTTACTAATGACATCCTTATCTGGTTCCACTCGGATTTGGGGCCAAAAAGGCAAGGAAATAGAAGACGTAAAGGGTTGGGCTTGGTTCGGATTCGGTTCGGGCAGCCAGGAGGTCCGAATTTAAAACAGCCGTGGTTTCCCCATACGAACTCCAAATTAGGCAAATAAGTACTTGTTGGAAAGCTAACTCCAAGTACTTTCCAACGGGTATATGCCCATCCAAGATTCCTTTTGATCCATCCGTAATCATCAAAACAAGTCAGAGTTTGTATCTGTTACTTTCCAAATAGAGTCTTGTAACTTAGGGAAGTTAGAATTAGGCTGGATTGCGACCCTAACAATAGGGTGGACATCGTAGAGTCTATATATACTGCTGTACTCGTGGCTTTCAGCCTTAGGCCACTTTATGCATAAGAATTGAAACATAGCTATTGCTTGCTCTTTCGTTCCAGCGTTCATGCGAGGATAGCTGAGAGAGGATTAGGCGATCGTGTTTGTTCTGCAATCCAACGTCAAGCCATCGTTCCGTTGGGAATTGGGGAGTTGGCGATCGTTGCTCTTGGTCTCACGACAATCATCTACCGGTGTGTTTGGGCATTTTCTGAAGCGTTGAGGGTTTGTGCATTGGTGCGGGTGTTCAGCTAGCGAGATCATCTATTCACACCATTTATCCACGGTCCCTCGCCGAGAAGATCGGGCCACCCCGTATCGGCCTCCAACTTCAAGCTCAGAAATTCTGACATCAACCATGGAACTTCCGAATCACATCAGACCATCCGGTTTGCGGATCGAAATCTCCATTTTTTCCAGAGCACTAAAAACTCAGCCCACATCGGATCTTCCGAAACACACCAGAAGTTCCGATCAGAATGCCGGAACATCCGATATACACAATTCAAAAATAAACGATGAATTCTTGCAACCTAACATTCAACTCCAATAACAAACTCTGTGGCAAAGTATTCATCATCTAAAACCTAGGGAAGAAATATAACTCCCTCTAGGTTCTTGTAATGACCCTATTTCTTAACACATGAGATCCATGAAGATCATCGTGTATAACCAGATTTCTTCTCATACTTGCATGCATATAGATATTTCCAAAAAAGATTACTCCGATTAAAAACATGAGGACATGTTTCGATATCAACTTAAGAATAGACCAGTGAACCCAACCCTAACCGAACTCCAATCCAATAATTCTATAAGTCCTACAGATTTGACGAGAGTTTCCTAAAGAAATGCTCAAGCCATTGGAACTCGTTGTTTATTTGACCAAGTAATTTCTCGAGAACATTTTCTTTCGGGCAGAATTGGGATATGGTGATGAAGTCGACCTCCTTGTCTCAAAAATTCATAGACTGCCATATTGAAGTGTTAGTCCTACCTACAAACGTAAACATGGATTCTTGCAACGTGTTTGAACCACTAGTACTCCAAAGCTGGACTTGAGTTGTTTTACTTCTAGACCTAAACGAAAGTGAAAAATACATTATATTCACCTGCACAAATTCTTGGATATCCCGTATACTCTGAGGTCATCTTTGGAGTTCCGTGATGCTTGGAAATTTATCAACAATTGCCTGCATTCAACCTTAGTGTAAAATAGAGAATTAAAATACAATAGAAGAGAAAGAAAACCAGGAAAGACAGGCCTTTTCCTCCACGCGGCAGGCAGCTCATCACCAGCACGCTACCCATTTTCTTCCCCTGCCAACCTCTCCGAGGTAGCATACCCCTATTTCTTTTCTTTTCTCCCTAGTGTGCCTGTATTCCCTAACCCCTGCCTCTGTCCCCCACACGCCCTGCCCATTTGGGCCGCCGCCAGCCCGCTTGGACTCGGCCGCCTGTGCGCCGCCTTCCGCCACTGCTCGGCGGCGCCTCCGGCGATCGCCGCCGACGAGCCAACCCCCCCCAGCGCCTCCCCTCCTTCCCGCACGCCCCCTGTGGCCCATGCCACCGCCGTTGCCCTAGGTCTCGCCGCACCTGCCCCTCCGCCGCGCCCCGTTGCCACTCCGGCTGGTCGCTGACCGCCGCCGCTGCCCCTCTGCCCTGCTCCACCTGCTCGCCCCGTCCCGAGCTCGCGTCTCCGCGCATTCCGTCCCCACCGGCCGGCGAGCCACCCCCACGCCGCACCTCCGCCTCCCCCGGCCGAGAGCTCCCCTGCCTCGGAGCTCACTGCCGGCCTCCCTTGGAGGTCCCCGCCATCAGCATCGACGCGCCTCCCCCTCGGCGCCTTTGCCGACGCAGCGCTGCCCCGCACCTTTCCCTCCGCCGCACCCATCTCCGTGCCGCCCTGCCGCCTGCTGGACCAAACCACGCCGCTGCTGATTGGAGCTCCGCCGCTGACGAGTCGTCGTCGCTTCACCAGCAATGCTGCAGCCCGAGCTCCGCTCGCCCTTAAGCTTCGTCGTCGTCAAGCCTAGTACGCGGCCGCAGCACCTGTGCCGCCCTCGGCGTCCTCACCCGCCACTGAAGCTCGACATCTCCATCACCTCACCGGAATTCTTCCCCAATCCCGAGTCAAGCTCCATCATTTCCGTCTTCGTCAAGTCGGGGTGAGCTTCTGCTCAACCGATTGAAGTCATTAGTTGCTAGTTAGGATTAATTAGAATGATGGTTAATCGTTAATCACCACTTGGCCACTGCTAGTCATGTTGGTTAATGATTGGCTAAAGCACCCTTAATTCAACTCATCAGTTCAATTGATCTTTTTTTCCATTTTGATGTATGGCTGTTTGGTAGAATTCGTGTTTAATTAGCACCAATGATAAACTAATATTACTCACTAATCACTTGTCGGATGAAAATGTTTTAATGCCACTGATGATTGTGCTGTCCGGTTTATTAGATGGGTTAGCTGAATTAACAACAAGTGATTAGAGTGTCAGTGGTTCACTAATATTAGTAACAACTTAGTGTAAACCTAATCATCCATGAGCTGTTAAAACAAAATATTAAGAAGTTCCGACACTCTTAATGCCCCCAATGATCACACTACAGAGTAACTACTGTATATACATCAGTTAAGGCACATTTGCTGAACTAAAGATTGTCTAAGAAATTTATGACCGCAATCACCCATACTTGATCACAGTTAGGGATATACTGGATGACCTTGATAATTAAGCTAAGAAAGTAACTAAGGTTATGATACACCGTCATATAGATAGCACTATGACATATGGGATCAAGTCATAAACTTTTATTTACATGAAATATTTAATCTGTAGTAAGTATGATTAGGGGAACCACAACTAGAATATGTAACAAAGAAAATGAACAGGGAAATACACATTCTAACCTCAAGGGTAATAGGGAAAAGAGAGATTAAAGATGGAAAATAGGAAGGTATAACCACTTAGGACAAAATACTGATGGTGAAAAATTGGAGTATAGTACCGATTGATTTGTTCATATACAAATCATTGTATTACTGAGTTGATCACAATTAAAATCAAACTATTACACCAGCACCTATTAATGAACTGACTATTGACTCTAATAATCTAATGCTTATTACAGCTGGACTAACTACCGTATATTCCCACTAAGATATTTAAAATATTCTAATGCTTACTCACTAGTTAATGATTAGAGTTAGTCAACTCTTGGTCAATATGGACCGACTTGTTATCCTCTAGCCCTCACCATCCAGTTAATTGTGAAATTAGTTAAATTCTTTTCTTTACTGAGAAAAATACAAAAAGAGGTATATTCTAGAGAATCTAGCTTAACAGCTAAAACAAAAATGTTTAGTGTCATAATTCACCTAGACTCAGCATGAAAACATATCATCAGTGCATCATGCCCCTCTTGTTGTTATTCATTGTTCTTCCCTTCACTTTTTCCAGTTTGGGTGTTTTGGCATTCTACCGATTGTTCCGGCACTTCAATGAACTCACTTCCAGGCAAGCTCCATGCTTGTTGATTAATCATTACATTGTGTATTAATCTCTTTTGAATTAATTAATTAAATGGACTTGGTGCTTGTGTGAATGTTTGCTCGATCGGTGCTAGATACCGCACTAGTATGTGTAGGTCTTGTTGTTATGCGGTAGCTACGGCTGAAAATTTACCTTGTTGCCCTATTAACTTGAACTTAATTAAGTGAGATGTGAGAGCCGAGGGTTTTGCACGATGAATATGATTGGTATTTATTGAAGTGTCAGAATGCGACCGGGTGTTTAGAAGTGTGATTGTTGCTATACCAATCTGAGGTAACTTCATCGTGCACCTCCCTTATCACCGCGTGGACGTTAGCGGAATCGAGGCTGGGGTATGATTGAGGTAAGTCTCGATAACACTTGGAGCTTTGCAACCTCCAAGGGAAATGCACTCGTCATATCCAGGGTGATCGATTGCCGGTAACGGTCCGAGAGAATTGATTAAACTTGTTATTGTGGTGGGCATATATTTGAAGTGGGGTGTGGGCTTCCCCGAAGGAATTGGAAACGATGATATTCAGATTGTTATACTCGTACCTTGATTCGTGTGAAATCTAGATTGCTAGCTGTTATCTAATGTGCTATCGTTACCTTGTACCTTGCTACACTCTATGCTTGGGTGTTACCCCACTGTTGTACTTTGGTCCAATGAAATATGAAATGGAAACGGGTATCTTATATTCATTTTACCCCTTGTATGCAACTTGAACCTGATAAGTCAAACAGGGTTAATACCATGTTTTAATTAATTGATGAGCAATGTCTTGTGAGTACGGTGGTTGTACTCACCTAGGTTTATCCTAGGCAGGTTCATGGAGCATTTGGAGTTGACATTTGCTACTTCGGTTTACCACTTTCGGCTTCGACTTCCTTGGGAATGTTGTGGGCTGTTTTTGAGGTGGTTTCCCCACCATCTCGGGTATTTTAATTTGTTTCCGTTGCTGCCCTTGTGGCTATTTTTGATGTTCATCGACCTTTGGGTCGCGTTGTATGTAAGATAAATACTGCCCCGAGTATGGGATGTGTTAAAAATTATCTGGTAATCCTTCCCTTTAGTGCTTTGTTGTGATATACAAGTTGTTATTGGGGCTACCCATATGCAATGCGTGTATGATATGAAGTATATGGGTATGCCATGACGGGTTAAAGCTGTTCTCCTTTGTACTAGTCGAGCAGGTATCAGTTGAGTGACCCGTTGGCTGAGATGCAGTGCCGGCCAGGCAGGGTGTGGGTGTATTCTACCGGGCTCTCGAGCGACCACTAGCCCTTGAGCTAGGTTAGGGTGTGGGTAGAATCACCGGGCTCCTCTAACCCTGCTTTGCATAGTGGAATTGAGAACGACTCTAAACCTTCACATGGATCTTAAAATTGTATGTGGTTTTGGGAAATTTAATCGCTTCTGGCCGGCTTGACCAACGGTGAAGACGTACGACATTGGTAAGCTTATGGTGCGTTGGTCAGGTGTCGGTCCACTCCGCCTCGGTGTGTACGGCATAGGTACCGTGCCACCAGGTCGACTGGTCCCTCGGTCCTTGGCGATTATTTGTTCCCCTAATCATATGTAATTCCGGGGTCCGTGACAGTTCTACAATCTCCCCCTCGATGAATATATTGCCAACATCTCAAATCAATCAAATTGGAGTTGGTTTGGGAATTTTTGGAAACAAACATGTTGCAAGGATACGCCAAAATTATGATGAACTTTCTCTCCCCTTTGGCACTATAAGCATCAAGTGACTTCACACCTTCCCCTTTGACTATGCAGTGTATGAGTATCAAGCATAAGCATGTATGCATGACACGGGATGAAATTGTTGATTTTTCAGTGTTTAGCGAGCTTCGAGAATTATCCAGAATAGACACAAAAGGTGCTAATATGCCACATAAATGCTCCTCAAACCATAAAAATACATGTATAGCAAGAAAAGAAGCTAGCATCTTAAATTCTTATCACATTAAAGATTTCACTAATGATGAGTTCCAAACTAGGTGGTCACACTAGCAAAGAATCTAAGCATGAGTGAAGTATGACAACCTAGCGCCAAGTCAATACTAGGAGGACAACCAATCAAGATTAGGACCAAAAACGCTCTACCCACATGCTAGATTAACCAATCACATGTTTACACGGATTAGACACAAGCAAAATACAAACCCTTGCATGAGGATGTATCCTGAGTGATTCATCCTGAGAATTTTTATACTATTTCTATTTGATTATTTAGACTAGCCACAACCAAAAAAAGTGCCTTGAGTGGTTCATCTTGATTTAGCATTTTTACCTTAGCAAATGGTAGATTTCAAGCATGTAGAGAAAAACTAGTGACTTTTAATGACAATAAACATTCTCCAACCCGAGCCACAAAAGCCTAAGCATATCAAGTCACTAGCGGTCCTTATCAAGATTACCATGAAGTCCTATCTTTGACCAGTTAAGACAAAGATCATAGTCGCAATACTAGATTCATGAGGAGATTCAAAGCTAGAGGATTCTCTAGTGAACAACTCATCAAAAGATCAAGAATTTAGAGGATGGTCTGGTCGGAGGGTTTGGGACATCTAGAGGAGATCCAGACCTGATGAGGGCATCCCTAGCTCACATCATCTTCACCAGCTATTGATGAACATGCCAACAAGGAGATACACGTAGAGCTGCCACAAGGTCCAATAACTAGAGCTAAAGCAAAACTACTTAATGAACAGGTGAATTCACTCCTTAATGTACATGCTAATATTATTGATGAGAGCTTTATACTATCTAAATCCAATTGTTTAATGATACTCAGGTA
Organism: Stipa capillata; assembly: GCA_019208055.1. Taxonomy (NCBI): domain Eukaryota; kingdom Viridiplantae; phylum Streptophyta; class Magnoliopsida; order Poales; family Poaceae; genus Stipa; species Stipa capillata. The sequence goes on from JAGXJF010003395.1 coordinate 223,184, forward strand.
TTCAGTACAAGAGTTAGAACGAGACGTTGATGCGGTTCACAAGTGTTTGCTGATTCAAGAACATGTGGAGTTCCAGCAGGAGGTGAGTAAGAACAATGTGCCACTTGAGGAGAAAGAACAATAGGAGATCGAGTCTACTTTTCAACGAATCAAATGGTGCATGATTTGGAGCTCTCTAGAGAAAGTTATGACCTTAAAAGTGAAGGCTGCACAAGCTAGTTCGGACAACGGAAGTGAAACGCTATACTTGAAGACTCTGGGACTTGTGCGTCAAGTATTGATGGGATCTGTCGATGTTTAGATCCGGCAATATTGAATATAGGGCAGCGTGAGCACATCAGATCTAGATGGGTACACATGGGAAACAAAGATTAGGTAGGTTCAGGCCCTCAAGAAGAGGTAATACCCTACGTCCTGTGTTTGGTGGTTGGTATTGCTTGTATCCCGAGTGCCGCAAGACCCCGAGAGTAGGTCTCTGGGTTGCTATGGCTATGTGTGTATGAGAATATGAGAGCTTATGAGTCTATGTGAGAGCGTACCGATCGGAGGGCCCCTACCCGACCTTATATAGGCAAGCGGGGTAGGGTTACAAGAGTTCAGATCGGTTTACAAATGTGAGAACCCTAGTTTTTAGGGTTAGTCGTAAGAGGCGTGAGGTGAGAGTTCGTTCAACTCGCGCTGCTGAGTTGGTCTAACTCTACCGAGGTTCGTCGTGAGCTACGTTGTGAGCTAGGTTGAGAGGGGGAGGAATTGGTTGCGCATTCATGGCATACTCGTGAATCATTGCATTTGTCATTCATACACATTGAATATAATAAACATTGAAATTTTATTGAAGGATGAACATTACAATGTCATGATACAATGTTGTTACAAAAGAATAAGAAGAAGAAAATAAAGATTACATGATCAAGATTCTACCTATACAACATCTAAACCCTAGGTCTTCGAAATCTTCAAGTCTTGAGCTGTAGCGAAGCACCGAGAGCCGAAGGGGAGAGATCTTTGGGAATGTTGGCGATCACCCGAGGTCGTCGAGTATAGGCACTCGAGACCGTTGGGATCACGCCGTTGCTGTAGGAGGCAAGGTTTTCGGAGATGATTTTGAAATACGTGGTCTTATCGGCACAGTTCCGCCGACATCCGCGGGGTTAGCCGCGGGGGCAAAAGAGTGCCGATAACCTAAATAATTTTCTAATTTCAAAAATAGTTCCAAAAACACTTTGTTTACAAAAATGCCCGAGGGTCACGTGGCTAAGACCCTCATCGGACAATTCAATCTAATATATTATATATGGAGAAAAGAGGTGAGGATAGTAAAATATATTTTATTTTATCCTATACTACGTTGCCTCCATGAATTGGTTTTGAAAAGAAAATGGTTTATTAAAGAGAAAATTGAGTCAAGGCAACCTTTTCCTTTGGGATTTATCCATCTGTAGCTTGCATATACACTGAACCGAGGCAACAAGTGTGGATAAGGCATCAAGCATGGCAGTAGTGCACCCATCAGCTAAGGGAGACTGACCCAAGTCCAATAGCTTAGCATGTAAGGCAACCAAGTGAAAATATCAGTCAGAGTATATCCTGTAGTAGCCGACCCAGGGAAGAATAAGGCAGCATCATATTGTGAATAGCTTGAGTGAGCCAAGATAAGTAGCACAAGGCAACCGAGTCATGCACCATAGAAGCAGCCGTCGGAATACCACTAGTAAGCCACCACCAGAGCTCTTGCAGGAGCTGAGCCAATGATCCAGTGTATGGCAACCGAGCTTCAGAAGGCCACCAACATCTAGGAAGACCAGCTGAGGAGCAGACCATCAAGATAGAGTGGAGGATCAGCTAAAGAGGAGGAGAGGAGGTCACTAGCAGGACCAGGAGCATAAGGGAAGTCACGGCCATAAGGAAAATCAGTAGACTTAGAAACCAAGTTGCCACTGTCCAACCTTGAGTCAAGGTAAAAACCCTATCCAAAATCATCATGGCTGCATACATACATGAACATCAGCTAGATGAGATAGATTAAGGGACCCTCAGATTTTAGGAAGCATTTATAGTATCTGTTCGTATTGAGTTATGCCCGTTCCAAACCTTTTCTCTTATCCTAAAATCATCATTGGGTTTTAAAAGCAACCGACTAGGCAACTGTGTAGTATTATGTTCTTATCAGATTTCAAGTTGCTTCAGATGCATAAACATCATCATTAGCTAGCTAAAAATCAAGTATCATATTTGTTCTTCAGTTCTTTAAACTGATATTGATATATGTAAATGCATATAGGCAAGAGAAGGGAGCTAGAGAATCAAGTATAGTATCTGCCCTTACCAATTTGATCAATCAATAATCAAATATGAATCATCAGCATGTTTGAACTAAAGATCAAAGAGTAGTAATCTGTTCTCATTAGCTTGCCATTAAATAATAAAATGCCAAACATCAACATATTTAGCTAAAGAACCAGACATAGATCTGTTCTTATTAGCTTACCAATGCATAGGTTCAGGTGCATAGCACCATCAAAATTTTAGCTAAGAGTCGAAAAAGTATCTGTTCTTCAGCTCAATGAATTGGCATAAACATATACATATACGGAAGAAACAGAGAATGATTAAAAGTCAAGCTAGCCATCTGTTCTTTCTCAGTTAATAGCCTGACACTTATAAAAAGAAAAACAGAGAGAAGCTAAGCTAGGTATAGAATCGGTTGTACCAGTTCAAGTGGGCTAATACACATGAAGAATTTTCTTAATAGGTAAGAGGACTAAAGCTCTAGGACTACAACTAAATTATTACAATACCACTCATGGCATACCACCAAATTGTCTAGATTAAAGGTGCAGACATATTAGATTAGTGCCCAACCAGTATACTTATATCACCAACTTAGTGAATTCAGTATGTCAAACAATGTTATGAGCCTAATCATCTAAACATAATCTATTAGTGATTCATGAGCCAGTGATAGCAAGATACAGATGGTCACCAAAAATCTTTTGGCAGTAGCTAAACCAAAGCCTAACCTAGCATTTCTATACATATCCATATCAGTGGGTTAATAATCATTGTCAATTGAGGGCAGAGTTCATGTTAAGAAGAACAAGTCATAGTCTCAGATTAATAACTTTAGAATCTCAGGCCTTAACCGAGTAACCAGATTAGGAGGACAGCAACTATAATCAAGTTCAGTAATCTGTCCTTATACCAGTTCTTAAATTCTTTCTTAGTTTAATCATCACAAAAATAAACAACAAATGAGTAGCTGTAGTATGGCAACTGTTCTTCAGTTTAATAGCTGATATATATACAAGCTCAGGTGCAGAAATTACTTAGCTAAGGAATTAAACATAGTTCTCTTCTTATCTCAATTGGGCATCACCAAAAATTTAATCACAAAGCTACTTAGAACCTATGAAGGGAAATTCAACAAGGGCTTAACTCAAAACAAATTGAAATTGGGGACCATTAGATCAAGCACGGCAATCGGTCTAGCATCAAAATTAAGCTTTAACCAAGCATTAACCGGATTCAATTGAGTAGAACCCTAGAACAAATGGGGGAAAATAGGAGGAATATTGGGGGAAGTTGGAAGGTAGAAAGGAAGAAGAAGGAAGGTGCTTACCTGGAGGCGGCACACCACCGCGGTTGCGGTGGGGCCAAACCACCGCCGTCCAGCGGTGGCAGCTGGAGATGGAGGCGTCGGGACCAGAGGACCGAAGTGGGGCGTGGCGAAGCTGAGCGAGCGACGGGGCGACAAACTGAGTGGGGCCGGTGAGGGTTAGACCGGTGGTGGGCACCGACCGAGCCCAGGCTCGCGGTAGGGGCGCATCTGGAGGCGGAGGAGACTTGGACGAAGCCGGAGGGCCGGCGGCACCAAAATAGAAAGACAGCGAGGGTGGCCAAGGGCCGGACCCGAGGTGGAGGCGGCATAAGTGGCGGCGGCGCGAAGGACCGCGGGGAGACCGTCGGCGATGGTGAGGGGTGCAGGTGGCGGTGCGTCCAAGAGGAACCAGCCGGCGGCATGGTTGGAACGAAGGTAGGAGAAAGAGAGTGAGGGAATTAGAGATTGGAGTTTATCAGATGAGAGAGGCAGGGCACCGGGCTAGACTGACCAGAAGATGGTTAAGGAAAAAGAAAATGGGGGAAATGGAAATGTAGAGAAATAGAAAAAGGGATGAAAATAACACAAGGATTAGAAGGAAGTATAGGTTATATATATATATATATAGATACATATAATTAGATAACTGTGTTTTTAACTTCTTTAAAATAGGAAAGGATTAATATTAGATCATTCCATTTTCCCTCAAACTTAGAGGTGAAGAAATGATATATGTATATGTTATACATAGACATATTGAGGAATGAGAGTCCTAGTAATTGCTTAACTTAAGATAATCTCTTGAAAAGAAGAATCTGAACTTATTTAAAATTTTAGATTATCTTTAAATTGAGTAAGATGTATCGTTCCTTATAAAGAAGTTAAATTCTAAGCTAGTTTTTAAAGATTTTGAATTGACCTTTTAAGTTAATTGAAATGAATGAAAGGAAAGTATTGCATGAAGTAAAATTAAAAGCTAAGTTGACCTAGATTATACTCAGAAAGATGAACGCCGGATGAAATGATAATGGAGGTTAAGGCTTGATCATTCTTCTAACTGATTTTAAATCTTCTAAAGAATGTTTAAGCAAGCCATGCCTAAAACTCGTTAGAACATGTTGATAGATTGCATCATCACATAAATATATAATGCCATGTCGTTTGCATTCATGCTCGGAAATTTTCTGGATAAGTCCTTACCGGACTATAATGCTTTTCTCCAGAAGCCGGAGTTCCACAAGTAAACCCTTCGAACTCCATTTTCAACCCGACACCAGGTAAGTCTAGTTTCTTGTTCATGTCCATTGAGAATGCTTTACCAAATTTCCCTCTTGTCTACAACATGCACAAAATCTATTTTCTAAAGATGAATCAACTGTTGTTTGTTTTGGATCGCCGGTTCTTGGGCGATGGCATGGTGGGTGATGAAATCCTGGAAAGGGTGCAAGTAGCACATTGGAAGGTGGATTTCATCACACGGGCTTATTTCATATAAGGTTAATGCAACCAATGATCGAATGTGCTTAAAGGCCGTAGTGACCATGCGTACCACATACCCTGTATGGGCGGGGCTGAGCTAAAGTACCTTTGCCCTAGGTTCATACTCCCTTGGGAACGCAAGACCTCGACAGTGGGATCGACTTCCGGGAAGGTGATACTAGCTGTAGGTTGGCTAGTCACAAGTGATCTAGCTGTAGGTTGGCTAGTCACAAGTGATCAAGTCCGTGCGTCGACTTGTCACATCATGTTGGTAGAAGTGGCACTGGCCGTACGTTGGTTAATCCACATTAGGAATTGGGACCTGTAGTCCTGTACGGACTACGACGTGGAGTATGGCCGAGCGGGCGGCGAAACGGCTCTGTGATCATGGGTACGTGATCTGAGATTAGCTACCTCGGGTACATATTTATGATCGTTTGTGGGTACTGTTGCGCACCTCTGCAGAGTGTATAGAATTGTGGCATTGTCACTCTGTGTTCCCGGTTGGAACTGCGAACCCAGCAAGAAAGGGATTCATCGGGAATCCTAGCAGCTTGTAAGACATGAGATCATTAGTCTCTTAAATTAAAACTTGACTCTCTTACCTTTCAAAACTGCATTGCTTTTGGAGAACGTTGCCGTTCTCAGTAGGTAGTGCATCAAACACCTCTTTGCTATTCCTGGACTTGTTGAGTACCTTCTGTACTCATCCCTCTATCTAATTCCTTTGAGTAGATTGTGAGCCGACGGCAGAGGAAGAGGTGGTTTACGTCGAGATCGACGACGAAGTTCCCAAAGAGCAAGCGACGACAAAGGAGGACGAAGGCATCGACTACTACGTCGAGTTCCACGACGAAGGCAATATCGAGTAGAGTAGTAGGTCGTATGAGTGGTTAGATATAAATAAGACTTTTGCTGTAGCCAAACGATAACAGTTTTAAATTCCCCGTACTTTTGGGGATATGTTGTAAGACTTTTTATTATATTACAAGTTTGTAAATTAAGTTTGTAATATTGGGACCACTGCAATGCTTCTGTCGTGCTACTCTGTGAGATATGTACAGTCGAGAAGTCACTTCGTCTGTGCATATTGCCGCAACAGATTGATTTTCTAATTAGTTACAACTGAATCCGGGATTGCCGGGTAAGTACTTATCCCTGTCTTGTACTTCAAGTCGATGAGGCGCCCCCGTGTAGAAGTCGGACTCTGAGTAGTCGGCCTGACCCATCCTGTGTCCAGAGGGCTGGCTTTGTCCTCCTTGACGATACCCGGGTGCTATGCCATCGTCAGTAGCCCCCGAGTCCTTCACGATCTGACTGCAGTTTGTCATGGTAACACCCAAGCCGAGTACCTTTGCCTTCTTCCTTTTTTCCGAGTAGCATCCGCTTGGGCGCGCCTTTTTGTTGCCTGCTGGAAGATTGTGAGGGACTCATAGAACTCTTGCAGAGTAGAGATAATAAGCCGAGTAATATTCACCCGTAGGGCAGGAATATCATGGCAGTTGAGTTAAAAATGGGTAAGTCCTGGTGGTATCTAGTCATGTCCAACGGATGGAGACCAGCTAATAGCCCAGGGGGGACATACCATGAATCCCGACTAAATTCTCGAGTGGCATCTGGTTTCCCGAGTGGTTCGGGTCCAGCTAGTGTCCCTCTAGGGGAATGCCCTTGAAATTCATGTCAGAACCAGAACACAAGCTGTAGCGCTTCGGTCCTGAGTGGCGGAGCCTAAGGCCCGGACGTTCCACTGAATTCAAAAATTTCGGACCCCGAGATTATAGGGTAAAGTCCTCGGAATGTCCAGGTGGAGAAACCGGTGGCTCCAAGTTGCTCGGTGTCCGACTAGTGGCCTGCTGAAGGCGCACCACAACTGCCCTTCACTCGGGTGTATTCAAGTGATTGCGTTCCCCTGGGGGCCAACCACCGAAACCCGTCAAAATCGTAACGTTCAGTTCTGAGTTTATCTAGTAACTGACTAGTGACCCGTTAAAGGTATGTTACAGTCGCTCTTTATGTGGGCTGTATTCAAACGGCCGTTATCCCCGGAAGGCTAACCGTTGAAACTGCGATCATGCGGAATCCGGAAATGGAAACCTTACGCCGTTGAAGCGGCTGAGTCGCGCGGCGAGTGCGAAGGAGTTACACCGTGGAACGGGGGGCTATCCCGGGGGGCGGAAAGTTCGCACCCGCTAGGCTGTCTCTCCTCTAAAACCCGGTCCATTCACACCGGCTCCCCTTTCACGTTTTGTCTCCTCTACGCCCAAAACCTTTCGTCTTCCCGCGACACTGATCTGAGAGCACCGCTACATAGCAGATCCAAATCACCGTCAATCCCGCGTCTATCTCGCCACCGCACAGATTCCACCTTATCGCCGTTCCGCACATCTGCCTCCCCGTCCTAGCCGACCGGACCCGATTAGGCATCCAATAGAAACCCTAGGTCTGGTCCGCCGCCACTGAATGCCCACCTTTGTTTGGGAAGCGGATCCGCTTGAAGAGGAGGGAAGATGGAATAGTGTGGGTGACACTCAGCAAAGGAATCTCCCCGGCTGGTTCAATGGTGCCCTGGTCGAAATCCACTGCAACGGAGGCCCGGCTGCGCACCATGGTGGGGGCGGGAGTGCTGCCGCCAAGGGAGCTGATCGAATGGCATCCCGCCGACGGAGAGGAAGTCCCCACTCCCAATACTGGCAAACTCATCGTCCACGCCGCCTTCTTCCACCGCGGCTTCTCTGTTCCGGTGCACCCCTTTTTGCACGGACTCCTATACTTCTACGGGTTGGAGCTGCACAACCTCAACCCCAACAAAATGCTACATGTGGCATGCTTCATCACGCTCTGTGAGTGCTTCCTCGGGATCGAGCTGCACTTCACGCTCTGGAGGCCGCTGTTCATCGTCAAGCCCAGCTGAGCAAGAATAACTAGCTGTTGTCGGGTGCGCTGGATTTCAGCTGAGGCCCAGGGCCATCAAGTATTACTTGGAGCTGCCATTCTAGACTTCCAACAAAGGATGACACTCGGAGTGGTTTTACTGCAGCAATCCCGAGCCCTAACTTCTAGAGTTCCTGGGTCAGCCTCCCGAGATCAGGTCGAGTTGGACTGAGCTTCTGCAAGAATGGGAGCAGCCCGGGATCGAAATTCTTATGGCTCATCTCTCCCAAGTGCTTCAGTCGGGAGTCACTGGGGTCGGCGTTGTAGCAACCTTCATCAGGCACTGAATCCAGCTCGCAAAGCTTAGGGTCCGTCCGATGTATAAGTACACCGACCATCAAGATGTGACCCGGGAGACAACCGATGAGCTCACGGAGGTGGAGGTCAAGCGCCAGGTCAGGAAGCTGATGGTCCAGGGAGCAGACCTGGACACCTCCAGGCATCCGGTGCCTTATAGCCTCACCAACTCTCCGAATCAGGTGACCAGCTAATCCTCCAACTTCATCATTTGTAGTCTATGCTTCAAACGAGTCATACACGGTTTGCATCTGTGCACCCTGACCTCGCAGGATCTATTCGGGTTTAGTTCTTCCGCTCCTCTTCCAGAGAAAGAGATCTAGAACCAGCCCCAATACACCGACATCCCCAGCAGTGGGCAGCCACCGCAGGGAAGCGCCCGACCATCGTCCACTGGTGCCGGGTCGTCAAAGGGAGGGTATCTACGACGGAGGAGCCCAGCGCTCCTCCGCCGGTTGTAACAGCAGCTCCTGAGGGGGAAGCCCAGGAAGATGAAGATGATGTCCCCCTTCATGCATGGAGGAGAAGGAGGACAGCCACCAGCACCGCCCCGGGGGGACAGGACGGCTCCTTCGCCCAACCTGCCCCTATGGCTCCAGCCGCCGTCGCCGAGGAGACTCCCCGAGCAGCTGAGGATGAAGTCTCCCCCGATCGGAGGGGGAAAAGGACGGCCGATGCCGCCTTCGGGGGCAGAGCGGGTTCTCCATCATCGTCGACTCCAACGGCCACCGCACGAAGGTGGCGAGCCTCGGGGCCCAGGAAACGTGTCCCCATTCCCCGATCCACCAGGTACGCCACCGAGTAAACATCTCCTGCCTGTTTTGTCTTCCTAACGGAGAAAACTAAAGAACCTGGATGTCTTTGTAGGCCAAGTAGAACGGGGGATATTCCAAGGGACTCGCCGAGTGCCCCGGGGTCCGGTCAAGGCGGGATCCAGTCGGGACCAGATGCCAGGCCCTCATCTCCTCCGAGACCTTCTTCTTCACCGCCGCCTTCCCCTCAGTGAGGCGGTGCGCCGCCGACCCCGCTGCCTATTCCTCGGCCAGAAAAAACTTGGCGCCGAAGCGCAGGCCCCTGCTGTGGCAGAGCGGGCAGGGCTGAGCCAGGCGCAGACCACCCCGCCTGACCGCTGGGGGAACTTGATGCTGCTGGTGGAGGAGGTGGATATCAGGCACGTGCCACCTCCTCCGCCAAGCTTCCACCTGGCCCTCCAACCTCTATGGGTTCAGCAAACGGACCCCTCGAGGCCGAGCGCAGTCCTCTGGGAGATCGACGACGTCTAGGAGGTGGGAGAGTGGAAGGAGGTGATGAGCGCCACCACCCAGCTCAGAGAGTAGCTTCCGATGCTGCTGAAGACTATGAGGGAGAGCGCCAACCTGGTTAACGGAAAAATCCTGCCGTTAATGCAGGTACGTATTTTGCCGTTGTTTTTTTCCTTGTGCTGTGAACACGCAGATAGCACGCCCATTGGGGTATAGCCCCCAAGCCTTCGGCTGACTGGAGTAGTCGGGTGAAGGTGTGTCATTTGTTCTATAGATTTCACTCTGGGGGCACGATCAGTGCACCCAGAGAGTGTAGCCCCCGAGCCTTCGGTTGACTAGAGTAGTCGGGCGGAGGGTCCTTGTTTATTCTGTAGATTTCACTCTGGGGGCACGATCAGTGCACCCAGAGGGTGTATCCCCCGAGCCTTCAGCTGACTAGGGTAGTCGGGCGGAGGGTCCTTGTTTATTCTATAGATTTCACTCTGGGGCATGATCAGTGCGCCTAGAGGGTGTAGCCCCCGAGCCTTCGGCTGACTAGAGTAGTCGGGCGGAGGGTCTTTATTTATTCTGTAGATTCACTCTAGGGGCATGATCAGTGCACCCAGAGGGTGTAGCCCCCGAGCCTTCGCGTGGCTCAAAGAGCCGAGTGGGAGGGTCTTGACGCCTTCCCCGTTTGTCCGAGTAGCTTAACCTCCTCTGCTATTTCTTGCAGAACTTAACCAAACGGTCTAGGGATAAGACCGAGTTCCTTCAGGAACAAACTCCTTGCCTTCGACCGACTCGGCCAGCGCAAGGCCCAGTAGGATAACTTGAAGGGGACCCTCCAGGCGACACAGGAGCAAGTGCTCGCGAGGGAGGGCGAGATTGCATCCCTGAAGAGGGGCATCTGCCAGGAGGCCGCCCGAGCTCAAGGTAAGGAGACCGAGCTTCTTTGATCATTTCTGTTTTCTCCGTGCTGACCCATCTCCTGCAGCTGCGGAAGATGAGGCCTCCAAGCTCAAGGAGAAGCTTGAGGTGATGAAGGCCTGCGTCGGGCAACTTGCCTCCGCTGAAGACAGGGCCTCCAAGCTTCAGAAGGAGCTTGGAGCGGAGAAGGCTCGCATCGAACACCTGGAGAAGGAGGCGATCATCATCGACGGTAGCCTAAGGAGGGCTTTGGAGGCCATCGAGTCGGCGAACAAGAGGGCCGCGGACTCCGCTGCCGGTAAGTTCTTGACTCGGGTCTTGTTCAGTCGGGGCCCGCTGAATGCCTCGCTAATGCCTTTGTTCTGTCTCCATAGCATTCCAAATACGCGTAAAAAGGTCAGCGAGACGGCTGAGTCCTTAAAAACGGCAGGTCGGATAGCCTGTGACACTTTGTGGGAAGACGACCCAAATTTCGGACCACGCGGAGGTGATTGCGAAGCGCCTTCGATGGGTGCCAGATTAGGCGAGGTGGCTATAGAAGGAGGCCACGCGATCCAGAGCTGTGTTGTCGCTTGCGGTGGCTAAGTCCCACTACCCGTTGCTTGATATGGAAGCAATCGGGGAAGGGTATGCTGCCGACGTTCCTGACGAAGAAGTCCCGGAGCTGATGAAGGCGGTCGAAGTCACGGCGAACACCCGCATAGACTGCGCCGAGCTATAGGAATAAATATTGGAACGTGTATGTCAAATGCTCGGGAAGTCCGAGTGAATACTTGTTTATGCATGTTTTGTAGCGAACTTGGTTTAAAGTCTATTAACTTTCTTCCTTCGCAAAAGATTCATTCGTGTGTAGGCTAATCCATTGTGTGTACTCTTGCCAACCCGTCGTAGCCCCCCTTTGCGTAGAGATTAGCTGTGGGCTGTTTCCCGTGTAGCGCAGGGTTGTGGCATAAACCAGCGATCGAGAGCAAAGAGTTAACGTCGAATTGTATACACAGTACTAAAATAATTTGTTTGAATAAAAAAAGCCCGAGTGCGGGTTGGACGCACCCAGGGTGGTGGAGCCCCCGAGTGTCCGTTATGCGCGGTCGTGAGCGTGCATGGCGGGCCAGTCGGGAACTCCGAGGATTGTTTCAAATGGAGCAAAAAAATATTTATTCATTTGTCCATAATATCGAAAAATTTAAGCATAGAAACGACGTAGCTATTCAATGTTCCATACGTTGGTGATGATGTTGCCGTCGTTATCCTTCAGTCGGTAAGTCCCCGGGCGTAGTACTTCGGCAACACGTACGGACCCTCCCATGGTGGTGAGAGCGTGTGCTTATCTTTATTGGATTGGACTCGGCGCAGGACCAAGTCGCCAACGTTAAATGAGCGGCCGCGTACGTGCTAGCTGTGATAGCGTCGTAGGCCCTGCTGGTACTTTGCCGATCGAAGGAAAGTGACTTCACGTGCTTCTTTGAGCTGGTCAATAGCATCTTGTCTTGCTTCCTTCGAATCGGCCTCGGTGTAAGCATGGATGCGTGGAGACCCGTGATCCAGGTCAGTCGGCAGCACGGCCTCGGCTCCATATACCATGAAGAAAGGTGTGTACCCGGTTGACCGGTTAGGTGTAGTCCGCAGGCTCCAAAGTACCGAGGGCAACTCGGCTGCCCATTTACCATGAATTTTGCAGGCGCTGGAAGATCCGAGGTTTGATGCGTTGCATAATCAGGCCATTGGACCGTTAAAACCTGCCTGTTGGTGCGTGGGTGCACGACCGCAGCAAAGTTGAGGCCAATGTTGTAGTCATCATAGAATTGGAAGAAGGCGCCGCTGGTGAACTGAGTAGACGATATCCCGGTCATCGCATAATTGTCTGTGATAATGCTATTAGGGACCCCAAACCGGTAGACGATATCTGGAAGAACTCCGCGGCCCGTTCTACAGTGATTGTGGCCACTGCCTTGGCTTCAATCCACTTGGTAAACTTGTTGATGGCAACGAGGAGATATGTGTTGCCCCCGGGAGCCTTCTTGAGGGGACCAACATGTCTAGACCCCAAATGGTAAAAGGCCAGGTGATCGGGATAGGCTGGAGTGCCTGAGGTGGCAAGTGTGTCTGTCGTGCGAAGTCC